>OX596265.1:6019425-6623070 GCA_951394255.1 Polyploca ridens | reverse complement strand
AACATAATATACTAAATGACCTACCTACTAAAAAAACATAGATATTAATATGACGCGAAGTTTGCCATCAAACAGATTTTTAAATCTTTCAGCAGCATGAATAAGATGACGTTCGCTAATTCTCGGTCAGCTTTAACAATGATCGAGGGCCCCAAAGCACCACCATCAAGTACATCGTCAACTGGGTTGTACAGTACACACGGAATATTACTTAACAGTTTTTTTTTTGTTTTTGCTAGTTTCATTAATCAAATCAATCAAAAAGTCAAATTCAGTTTAGTCCTTAGTAAGGCACTTAGGAACGTTAAATTGGTACATACAGTTGAATTTACTACTGGTTCGGAATACACTTAAACTGAGAAGACTCCGGCAAGAATAGATTGTTGGACCCAAAATAATTCGCTCGGCCAATCTGACGTTATATTGCAAATTAAATTGAAGTGAATAAAGAAGTGAGCAAATTGAAGTTACCGTAGACACATATCGCTCTACTAGATTGTTACTCTTAAGGGTCCCCATGGCAATCTAATGATGCTGAATTATATAATTCTCTAAATACTAAAGACTGAACTTTATTTGAACCAAAATATGTACCACAGTCGGTAAATAAAGAAGGGGACTGTATGACCAACGAAGGGGAACATAATAAAATTTTCAGGTATGACTGGTACTAATTCCTCAAAATATTGTTTCTGTATTACTTTATTTGAGATTACTAGCATAAATCGGTAACTATTTCAATGTCAGTGTATAGCATTTCTAACTATCAAGAGATTTACAACAAAAATATTAAGTTCGAGACCGCTACGTTATCGAATTAAACAGGGACGGTGATCAGTCCAATTACTTCTAAAATACAACTACCTATTCCACTTAATTTTAGTGTTTATGGTAAGATGTTATCGTTAAGACACTTTGGAATAGATCGCTTTATTACACTACAATTACCTCCAATATCTATGAAAGATTCTATAATAAAATTATTTATTGAAACATGTTTTTTTTTCTTCTGTATTAATTACCGCTGTACAAGTAGAAAGTAGTTGCCACACGAAAAGCAATTCCTGACTTTTGCATCTACATTATTCAAATTTGAAATGTTTTTGATTTATATGAACCAACGGCGTCGTTACCAGAAACGCTCTGCTCCTAAATACCCTTTTTCTTTTTAGGAAATAATTAATTGTGAAATAAGCTCGATCTTCATGTTGCCGATAAAAGATGCTATTCTGACATTAATATACATATTACTACCAGAATAATTCTATTCAATGATTAGGTGGGCGAAATGGCCATACCTTCCCAACGCATTGTACACCACACTACACTTTTCCAAGTGTTGTTAAAAACTTATGAATGTTATGTTATAAGATTATTTAAATATAAAAGTTGCTGTATATAACTGTACATTACTGTACTTATAATATACTGTACATTTAATGATTATCCGTAATTACAAATTAATCCCTACAAAGTACTACCCTACTAGTAAAATTATTTTAAAAAAATCACCATCTTCATCGAAACTCCATGGAAAATACCTCAATGTTCTTGCACCAGCTCTCGGCACCGTTTTCATTAGGCGCTGGATATAACCCAGGCAGCACCACATCGTCATCAGATCGCCGGTTGATAGAGGCGGCAGCATCATGAATTGCGTTGAGTAGACTCTCTCCGAAGAAGCCGCAACCATTCTGAAACTTATACAGGAAATGTATTAGAAAAGCACAGGTGATCCCACTTCTGATAATAGCAAGGGAAGCTACTTAATATATAAAAAAGATAATTAAAAGATTTATTACCATTAAATATTTTATATAAGAAGCAAGAATGATATTATTAATTTAACTACCTACATAATTAGAATTCTTAAATGTGACCATAGCTATATTTATTGTAGCTTGATTTATCTACACTATCCCAATTATTTATCAATTTGAATTGAATAATATTTTAAGTTGTAAAAAATTAGAAAACTCCATTTATATTATTAAGCAAGTTAATATTCGTAGGTAGTTCCTAAAAGTCAAGGTTTCTAACTATTCGGTAAAATAAAGAAAGCTTGGTGAAGAAATAGACAATAAAACTAGTAAAGGAAATATTCTTGTATTATTATCAAATCAAATAAAACACAACATTTAGAAATTAGGACATATTATTTTAGATACTATGAAACATTTCAATTCAAATTCAAAATCATTTATTCAAATAGACCTTCGCAGGTACTTACGAAAAGTCTGACTCTAATACTCTAATACCGGTTCGGAAGGTTGCATTTGCTGAGAAGAGCCGGCAATAAACTCAGCAATTACTCTTTTCAAAACAAGCTTAGATTCATTACATAATGAAGACGTTTTACCTAAAAATAAAACGTGTATTAAACATACTTACCTTATTCAAAGCCTAATAATATATATGAGAGATGCCATCGCTTCCGTTCCTTTTCTTTCCCTTTCTAGCAGATAATGCCTTCTCTTTCGCACAGTCCTCCACCACCAGCAGTGGGCGCGGTTATGGCGAGCGCACAATTTTTAATTCATTACGTCGAATTGACCAACAGGCAGAATTACACTTATTAGGCTTTGAATAAGGTAAGTATGTTTAATACACGTTTTATTTTTAGGTAAAACGTCTTCATTAAACAACTTGACCGTTATTCAAAGCCTAATAATATATATGAGAGACGTGTTTGTTATCGCCTGGTGGTGGAGGATGACGTCAATGTGATTACGGGATAGTGAGAAAAACACATCGACATGATGGGTGTAGTTTAGGTATGGTCGACCCATAATAAAAATAAATATGTAAGTTTCACTAAAAATCTACATAGTTTTACAGTTAGGTTTTCGAGGGATCTTATACTCGTAGATACCTTTTACCAGACAAAATTAAAATGAAACATCATGTAAATGCTTATAATTATATTAGAAACGAAAATTCAAATCCAAACAACAATATTAATCAATAATAGATTTTTCATGTTGATTCTGTAGAAAACAAATTAGTCAAATCAACGTTATTATTATTTTTTATATTAACAATCTCTCGGCAATAAAAACGTCTAAATGTATTTGCCGATCTCCAGTTGCCTCTGGCCAAGATCTGTTCCAATGGTGAATTTTCTAGCCAACTTTTTGATGCCACAGCAGCTCTAAAACTTCCGGCTGAGGCTTCGATGCCTGCTTCCTTCAGCAGGTTTTTTACCCAACCTGCTATGACACATCTTGAAGCGGGTTTTGCTTGGTTGCATGTAGAAATAAACAAGTGATCGCAATTTGCGCTTTGTCTTCTTTCATGACCAACTTCGATGAGACGTTTAATCCAATATACAGGATCTAAATTCTTACTATTGCGATTTCTTTTCAACTTCCAGCTTGATTGGCGATAATTGGCAGAGTCTGTCTTCGAACCGAAGGCTGGAGTCAAGATAATATAATCATCTGTTATTTTACAATCTGACGAATTGACCCGAAGTAAGGTCAGGTCGTGAACACGCCGTCCTGAACACAGCAAGAGTATGGATGCTGTGCATTTGGATATGTGGTATAGATTGTTTATGCTTGCGTCCAGACGTGAAATATGTTGAATAACTATATCCACATCCCAAACGGGTGGTTTCGTGGTTTTAGGTTTCTCTAATTCTATGGATTTCAGTACTCGTTTTACTATTGGGTGAGCACTGAGACGCTCAGATGTTTCTGGTTCAATCATTGTAGAAACCACAGACTTGTGTGCTAGTATGGTATTATATGACAAGCCCTCCTTTTGATGCAGGTCTGCTAGGAATCTAGCTAGCTCTGAACCATTTGGCTTATTTACAGATAGATTATTATTTTGTGCCCAAGTTACCCAGCGAGCCCATGCTGCTTTATAAGACTTCAGTGTAGAAGAACGCCAACTTTTCATAAGAAGGGCTTTCTGCGATTCAGACCAATTTCTCAAACATTCATTCCACCCCCACATCGCCAGACTTCCAGAGTCATTTCGGACACCTGTTGAGGTGGTAGGCCCGTCGAAACATCTACTAGAACTTGTGGGAGGTTCTTGATTGTCCACGGAGGTGCTGTTGCCCTGCTCTTTAGATCTGCTCTCCAGAATACTTTCTCCCACCTCGGGGCTATGATTAGGTAAATTCCCTGACATCTGTTTAGGTGCTGTAGGACTTTGGGTATCAAGAAGGGTGGTGGAAAAACCCAACCCAGTGAATAATTCCATATTCGAGATAGAGCGTCGCAGAATTCGGCCTGATTGTCTCGATAGTCGAGGGTACAGTACTTGGGAACTACTCGAGTCATTTTGGATGCGAATAAATCTACGACAGGTGTCCCCCATTTGGAAAATATTAGACATGTTACGTGTGGTAATAGGTGCCACTCTGGCATTAGTCGTAGGCGAGACAGACAGTCGGCTTCGGCATTGTATATGCCAGGAATATGATGGACAGTCAAATCGATGAGAAGAGAGTCCAGGAGTTTCATGATTTTGTATGTCAAATCTAAAAGGGGAAGCGATTTCGTTCCGCCCTCGTTCCTTAAATAAGACACTGCAGTCTTGTTGTCGCTCTGTAAGTGGATTGATGCGCGATACAGGACAGGACCTTGATCTTCCAAAACTTTGAGGAAAACGAGTAATTCCTTTCGGTTGCAATGCAACTCCGTTTCTGAACTGGACCAAGTTCCTGATATAAATGTGTTGTTTATTTGAGCACCCCAAGCCTGATCTGAAGCATCTGTCACCACATAATGCGTTGGAAAGGGCACGTGAACATGGGATGAGAGTTTGTGATGATTCATCCACCAATGCAGTTCTTGTTTTACCTCTGCTGTTAGAGGAATTTGAGTCTTGGTATCTCGTTTTGAGTGAGTAATGCATAATCTTTGCAACTGACGATAATTGAGCCTCCCCCTGGGAACTACATAGCTGGCAAAATTCATCATGCCCAACAAACTCTGAATTTGCTTCAAAGTGACCGTTTGAGCTTTGAGCAGAAAGGTGATTAGCGTGGTTAGTTTCTGGCATTTGCGGTGTGGCAGAGATTTGCAATTTTTCCAAGGATCCCAGTTTATTCCAAGGTACTCTATTGTTCGACATGGGATCAAAATAGATTTCTCGTAATTTATTTTCCAGCCCAGTCGCTCCAGCATGTTTATAGTGATCTGAACATGACGTTGCAATGTCAGAGCATCCTGGTTTGCAAGGAAATAATCGTCGAGATATACTATAAGGCGTATGCCCTGCTGCCGAAGTATTTGAGCTATCCAATTGCTCACTGACGCAAACGTTTTGGGTGCTGAACTTAGCCCGAAGGGCAAGCAATTCATTTCCAATAATTCTTGGCGATACAGTAAACGCAGGAACCGTCGGTGTGACTGCGATATTAACAGGTGAAAATATGCCTGGGACAGGTCTATTTTTGCCAGCCAGTCCTGTGGCTGAAGAAAATCGGGAACCTTGTTTTGATTTATTAGTCTGAAAGGTGTTGTGTGCACGTAGAAATTTAGTGCCTTTAGATTGAAAATCGGCCTCAAACTTTCGTCGCCCTTGGGAACCAAGAACATTGGTGAGACAAAGCTTGGTGATAGGGGTACAGCGGTAAGTACACCCTCGGCTTTCATTTTGTCTATCACCGTATCCATCTCGTCTGATATAGGCGTTGCCTGATGACACTTGTGAACATTGGGCATGTGAAGCGGAGGTTTTTTTAAAAATGGGATACGGTATCCTGAAATAATTTTTAGAATATAATTTGGAGCTCTTAGTCTCTTCCAAATCCGGTAATAGTCGGCTACTTGTCCGGCTCTGAAGGAACTCGGTGAGTCAATACCTTCGAGTCTTGCCTCTCCTATCCCGGTGGGATGAGGGAGAATATCTGCGGTTCTGACCGGAGGAATCGCCATCTTTTCTGTATCCCGTCTGCTTGCCACCACGACCCCGAAAGGGCTTGTAGTTAGTAGCATTGGAGTTACTCGATTTCTTAACTTGTGGTTTTCCTCGGTTATTTATATTCCTGGTAGGTTGGATTGTAAAAGGATTTCGCTGAGCAGACGTGCTGGGTCCTGGATCAGTCTGCGTTGCAGGAACGTGATCCTTTTCACGAGGCCAGAATACCTTTCGTACACCCCCCCCTTTTTCAAGGGTGGAACTAAATTTTTCACATTCGAAAAGATTGTGGCAGGTTGGCGGTATTTTACGCAGCGCACTTTTATACACAGGGTCTTTGACTGAAGCGAGAATAGTCTCTCTGCGTTGTTGTATTACTTCTGCCCGATGGCCGCAGACCAATTGCAGGGCATCGTTCGATATTTTAGAAAAATCGCCGGTGATAAAAATATCTTCAATCTTTGTATGAATATCATCATAAGTGAGGGTAGGAGTTTCCTTTGCCCATGCTAAAAAACTGCGTATTTCTTTTTCGAGATGATCTCTCTGCTTTATAAGAGCGAAGCTCAGAGAAGCAAAAGCTTTTTCAGTATTAGCTAATGTGCGAGAAGCGTCGTATCGCGTGATTTCGTCATTAGCTTCTAGATTTATAAAACCAGGTGTGTGACAGTAATTTTTTTGGACCTCAGAGTATATAACATTTCTCCAATCAGGGTCATCTAATCGTTGAACAGATTTCAGTGCCTCTAAAAAGGCAGTGGGTGTTTTTTGCACTTCAGGGTCTTTTAATTTTGTACCAATAGATAAAGAAAATTGCGGTACTGGTTCAGCTTCTACCGCCGAATCGTCACTATAAAGTTGACGACTTACGTTATCGTTAACATAATCCTCGTTAATTGAACTACGAAAAGAATCGATATCCTGGTGGCTTTTCTCAGCCAATTGTTTTTTAATATTGGACATTTCTGAAATTAATAGGTCTAGCTTTCGATTTTTAGCGCGGCGTTTAGCTTTCCGAGAGTTACGGTGGCGACTTTTTCCCCGATTGGAATCACTGCTGCTAGTTGAATCACTACTCGACGAAGAAGAACTCGAACTACTACTACGCTTTCTTTTACGAGAAGGCTGACGCACAACATTTTCATCATTCGTATGGTTTAACGCAATATTATCAAGGTTATTATTACTCATGATGATTATGTAGGTAGGTACTGCAATAAAATCTAAATTTATATAACGAACGGTAACACCGTTTAAGAATTCAAGTAACTAAATAGTTTAACCTACTAGTAATCAGTTGTAATCATAGTTTTAATATATTCAAATTCGTAAGGCAGTTACACAGTGAAAACTGTTTAACAAAAGAACACAATTCATTAGGTAGGATAATTTTTGTAAAAACAAAAACGAGAGGTAGGTACAATACTGCTTTCACGATGTAAAATAATGAACATTACATACCTGAGTTTTGCGAAGTCTGTTGCAACAAAAAATTGAATATGATAAAAGTAAATGAAAATATAACTATAATTAATTGTTAATGGGAATAGAAGTATTGGAGTCGAAGGAATTCCGGAGCTCCGAGTGTGTTGACGGAACGGCAACCACGACGTCAATGAATTAAAAATTGTGCGCTCGCCATAACCGCGCCCACTGCTGGTGGTGGAGGACTGTGCGAAAGAGAAGGCATTATCTGCTAGAAAGGGAAAGAAAAGGAACGGAAGCGATGGCATCTCTCATATATATTATTAGGCTTTGAATAACGGTCAAGTTGTTTAATATTCACATTCTAATCGCACTGACAACAATTGCATCATTGGAAATTATACAGTAATTACTTGAAATTAAAATAAATAAATTAAACAATAATTATAAGATAATGGAAAGATTACATCACCTGTTTATTCTCCTAATTCTCGAACAACAATGCCGACTACCTTTTTTAGAACCGTCAGTCTCATACATTTATTGGCGGGACTTTTTGACGGCCATAGTGGCCATTCACAACCTTAGCCAATCACATAATTATTTTGAAATTTGACCAATCACAAAGCATTATCGTAAAAATGTACAGTGTCTTTGGTAGTCAACATTATTCCTTATTACTAAGTTTTACATGATAAATAAATAATTTAATATATTAATTATCCTGATCCATAATAACTAAATTATAATTGTATTACTAGATTATACAATAAATCAATGTGTTTTCAAACAATTCTTAGTGAATTTACCAGTATAAATTATGGATTGTTATAAAAATAAACCATAGCCGAACCACTTCCGTTTAGTTAATAATTATTACACATGATATATTACACAATAAAATATTTAAGGTAATCAAAATTATTCATACTATTTATATCTAATTCCATAACCAAAATTATATTTTAAAATAACATTTATTCATAACGGAAGCGGAAATGCATATTCATCGATGGCACAAACCAATGTTGCCATGATCGGGACCCACATATAGCACAATCATATTTATCATAGACTAAAAATACAACATTTATGGTTACCGATTAGCCTAATCAAAAATCAACCGTGTAAACTCCCTCACAATTTATATTAAATCTATCACGCGCGCCGCCGCCGCGCGGATTGCACCTCCCGCGCTCGCCTGTCGTTTGTGCATACTATTGCAACTTGCGTTGTGTGCGTCAATTTTCATTCGAAAGGTCGATTGTTATTCGATTGTTGGAAACAACACACGAAAGTGAGAACGAATGAATCGACAATCGAATGTACAGTTTTACAATTGTTGATTCTTTCGATTACTTTTTTTGTAACAATCGCCCATCGCTAGAAGTGACCATATTTTACAAAATGTCTGAATCTTGGTCCGTGGTGATAAATAAAGCTTTTATTATTATTTTAAGGCGCGGACTGACTACGATTTTGACAGGACTCGTTCTTCACTGGAATAGGGTTGAAAATGGTAAATCATAAATGTCTCGACTCTATGAAATGGACTGTTATTTACGGGTTTTCTTTAGATTATACAGAATATACGCATTAAATTGAATAAGTGTCCGGTTAACATTCTAATATAATTCTGTATCTTATATATTCTTAAAAATAAAATTGTTGTCATCGCTGAAAATACGGAGAATTTCGACGCGAAAGATTTTTTTAGACGTAACTTAGGATTTTTTTATTGGGAATATCAAAGCACTTTTTAATATTCTATTCGGTTAACATTTTTCTCAAAACCCTCTTCTATCCACAGTATTTTTTTGTGTTAGGTATTTCATTGCGTTACGTCATACTCGACTCTCAAAGAAACCCATTTTTGAGATTTGAGCTTAGACCCGGCCTTAAGTCACGAGAACAAAATTATATTTTGTTCGTCAGGATGGGCGGTCTACTTCCTGATATCGTCAGCGCGCTCCGAACTACCGTGGGTTCACTGCGATAACATTTGGAATACGGAGCAGTGTTGGGACGCCGCTCGTCTCAATGCTACTAACCGTACCGATGTCCCTTACCAAGGTCCACTCTCACATTTTACACCGGCTTCGGAGTTTTTTCAGTAAGTTGAGCTCTGTATTATGATTTGCCATGTTGAAAAGCCAATAGATCTTGCGTGACTTTAAACTAAAATATATTATCATAATATTATATTTATGGGAAATATATTCGAGATTTCGATTTCCAAAACTACTACTTTTTGGGAATACAGGACTTAAGTTTTTTTTTTTATTGTGATTAGGCCTGTGTTTGACCATAATCTCACCTTGGTAAATGATGTGGCCGAAGGTGGTAAGCACACAAAGCCTAGAAGGATCTGGCTCTCAAGTGCAGCTGTCGGTACACACCGATAGGTGCTTGGCGACAAATTTTTAACTTGAAGGTGGTAGCCAGCCAGATGGGTATTGCAAAGTACCCTACTACCGTGCTATGGTTTCCTCACGACATTTTCCTTCACCGAAAGCTCAAACTCATTATAGGTTTTGTCTTGAACCCGGGACCTTCGTCTTGGTATCCGACGTCACTACCACTGAGCTATCATCACCTTACTATGAATAATTTCATGTATACCATTTTTTTGCTAGTTTCAATAAAAAAAACATTATTTTTCAGTCGTGCAGTACTTGAGATGCAATATTCAGAAGGTTTGAACGACCTAGGCCTACCTAAATGGCAACTTGCTCTTTGTTTGGGCTTAGTCTACTTTACATTGTACCTCTCTCTCTTCAAAGGCGTTAAAAGTTCTGGTAAGTGCTGAGATGAATCTTATTACCATACATACATTTTGTAATAGGAACGCGACATGGCTAACAAAATCATATTTTTTTTAGTCCGTCAGTTAGATTATCAAAAAATATTGAACACGTATTTTTTGCTTTATCAAATCAATAAAAATTTACAAAGATAAAGCGCGTCAAATTTCGAGAGTGGGTCACTTGTTTGTGAAAAGTGTACCATCGCGTTACGTCACGCGGAACTTCAACACATCATATTTTCGTAATTTTTTGTTCAATTGACAAAAGAAAAAATACGTGTCTAATATTTTTTGATAAAGTAAATGATGGACTAAATAGATGTTTCTGGCCGCTACAATGATATTATAATAAATTGGGCCGCTAGCCTATTATTTTACGTCAATTCTATATGTAAGATACAACTTATACAAATACATATCTCGTGTATAGGTAAGGTGGTGTGGTTGACGGCGACCATGCCGTACGTGGTTCTATCAATACTTTTGGCACGAGGACTGTTATTACCTGGAGCAACGAGAGGCATCGCTTATTATCTGCAGCCAGAACTTACTCGATTGAAGGATACTCAAGTATTTTTTTGAATTTAATTATTTAAACCTGCCTACAGTTTATTAGCTATATATAAGTTAGTCATAACACACTAATAAATCCGAAAGCGAGTTTGTTACTTATTGCTGGTTGATTGGTCATCGAGTTAGAATATTATAGAGTGATAGCGTTAACAACGTTACCTTGTGCGAAGGGTGAGCAGTTTCCATATAGATGCATTCACAGATATATCGTACACTAGTTGATTTACTAACAAAATGTCTACATGGATTCCTTGTCATTAGTTCTCGGTAAAAGTATCGATAAAAAACGAGAAATTGGCATTTATTATATGTATTTTTAGTCGTTCAAACTATGTACGTATACTTCGTTTCAAGGCATTTTGCTCCTATGAGGTATGGTTATTAAAATTGGCTCACAGGTAGTAATTCTAATGTTGGTTTCGTATCTTTGATTATTATTTTATACTTTATTTAATTTGTTATAGGTATGGGTAGATGCTGCGGTTCAGATTTTCTACTCAGTAGGCGCTGGATTTGGCGTCCATCTATCGTACGCAAGCTACAACACATTTCATAATAACTGCTACAGGTACCTAACATACAAACGCATACACAAGCAAATACGTAGCTTTGAGATAGTTAAAATGTATTTTACTTTACAGGGACTGTCTGGTGACTACGCTGGTTAATTGCTTCACATCATTTTTCTCTGGCTTCGTAATCTTCACGTATTTGGGGTTCATGTCTTACAAACAAGGAGTGCCAATATCTTCTGTAGCCACTGAAGGTAACTTCCTTTAACTTAGCTGTCCCCCGCGCATTCCCGAGGGATCGTAAGTTTTTCAGGGATAAAGAGTATCCTATATGTAATCCAAAACATATTCTGTGTGCCAAGTTTCATCCAAATCCGTTCAACAGTTTTTGCGTGAAAGAGTAAACATCTTCACAAATCACATCCATAGAAACTTTCACATATGTAATATTAGTAGGAATTATTCATTTGAATGAAAACTGACATTTGTTTTCCAGGACCTGGACTCGTGTTTCAAGTTTATCCGGAAGCGGTCGCTACGTTGCCTGGAGCAAGCCTATGGGCAATGCTGTTCTTTTTCATGCTCATCATGCTTGGATTGGATTCTGGGGTTAGTAATGAACATAAAATCCTAGGAAACGTTTTGAACTGCAAGTGGCAGAGTTTTTAAGAGAAGTAGAGCATAGCGTCATTTTGCTTAAAGAGCAGCTCGACTGGGGAAGTACCTCCACCTAACGGAATACTGCAGCTAAATAACATTATGTTGTGTTATTGCGCGTGAGTAAGGTCGCCAGAGCTCATTGATGAAGGAGGAAGGTTGGTAATACGTGAGTGGTTACCGTAGCTTATAGACATTGCTGACTCAGAAAAAGATTCCTTCACACCAGAAGGAGTGTGAAGGAAGAGGGGTTGAGAGGAGTCGGGCAATATTTGGCACTACACCACTGGTCCCGGGTACTATACTGCCAGCATAGCGCCTCCTCAAGCAGCTAAGGCTTTGAGGCGTTGTTAGCTCAGTGATTGTGCGCGTCGGTTGCCGTGACGAAGGTCCTGGAGTCGAATCCTACAATGATCTTGAGCTTTCGGTGAAGGAAAACAATATGAGGAAACCATAGCACGATGGTAGGGTACTTTGTAGTACCCTCCTGGCTGGCTATCACCCTCAAGTTGAAAATATTTCGCCAAGCACCTATCGATGTGTACCAACAGCTGCACTTGAGAACTAGTTCCTTCTAGATTTTGTGTGCTTACCGTCTTCGGCCACATCATCACTTACCATGGTGCTAATAATCCATTTTAAATAAAATAAATAAATATCGTGGGACATTCCTCACACACGGTCATCTAATTCCAAACTAAGCAGAGCTTGTACTATGGAAACCAGATAACTGATATAATACATATAATACTTTTTTGTTTGTACTTAAATACATACTTAATATTCAGAATTACACCCAGACTCAGGACATACAGACATGTTCACACAAATGCATGTCCTGTGTGGGAATCGAACCCACGACCTGCGGCGCGTGAGGTGAATTTTTACCAACTGCGCCAACTGGCCCGTCATACCAACTATATAACTAGCAACTTATAGCACGTATTTAGCACTTAAATCTTTGTCTTTAAGATGGGAGGCTTGGAATGTGTGATTACCGGTTTACTTGATCAAGCTCGAGCCAGCGGAGCTCACTGGCTTCGCCGGGAACACTTCACGTTGTTCGTCGTTTGCGTTTCCTTCTGTGTCGCGTGCATCAATATTACTCCGGTAACTTTATCACTATATCTGTTTAATGTATCTTCAATGGTATCAATATATTGACTTATGTTTTATTTTACAGGGTGGCATCTACATGTTTCATTTATTGGACACTTACGCTGCTGGCATATCTTTGCTATGCTCTGCACTTTTTGAAGCTGTTGCCGTTTCGTGGTTTTACGGTAGATAGTTAATATTTTTTTACTGTGTATAGGCCTATGTTTGACCACAATCTCACCATGTTAAGTGATGATGCGGCCGAAGGTGGTAAGCACATAAAACCTAGAAGGAACTGGCTCTCAAGTGCAGCTGTCGGAACACACCGATAAGTGCTTGGCGACAGATTTTCAACTTGTGGGTGGTAGCCAGCCAGATGGGTACTACAAAGTACCCTACCACCGTGCTATGGTTTCCTCACGATGTTTTTCTTCACCGAAAGCTCCAGCTGATTGTAGGATTCGAACCCGGGACCTTCGTCTCGGTATCCGACGTCACTACCACTGAACTATTATCGCTTTACTTCTCTATTTTCTTAGTAGTTAGGATGATGTTAACAGTGTTGTATTCTGATCACAGGTCTGAAAAGGTTCTCTGACGATGTGGAAGAAATGCTCGGATTCAGACCTGGTCTTTATTGGAGGATATGTTGGAAGTTTGTCAGTCCAATTTTCATAATTGTAAGTCTAAATTAGCGATGGGCGATTGTTACTAAAAACAATCGAATTATTCGATTGTTCAATTTATTCGAATCATTCGAATAACAATCAACATCTTTCGATTGTTCATAATCGTGCGGCACCGCGCGCCTGTCCGTCAGCCGAATGAATGAATCTATTCGCCCCCGCGCTCACCCGTCGATTGTGCATACTATTGCAACCTGCGTTGCGTGCATCAATTTTCATTCGAAAGGTCGATTGTTATTCGATTGTTTATTCGTTAGAATGAATGAATCGACAATCGAATATACAGTTTTACAAATGTCGATTCTTTCGATTACTTTTTTGGAACAATCGCCCATCGCTAGTCTAAATTAGCCTAGAAGTGTGTAATTTATAAATATTTAGTTTGAATAACATAGAGTTTTAATTTCAATTTGTTATATTTCAGGGTGTTGTGGTCTTCGGCCTTCTTTATCAGCAACCTTTGCAATACCAGCAATATACTTACCCGCCGTGGGCAGTAGTTCTTGGTTGGGGTCTAGCCTGCTCGTCTATTCTCATGATACCTATCGTTGCTATTTACAAAATAGCAAGCACTCCTGGAACTTTTCGACAGGTATTTATTCTATTTTCGATACTAACGCACTTTTTATCTTAATTTGATAAGCTCCAGCTCTGTTCATGATGATTCTTGATGGGTTTTCTGATCGGCTTCTTATGAAGTGCTATGTGAATGAACTCTTTTTTTCGAAATGATCTCCTGTGAGCCTAGATGACCTTTACAGGGTTATTTATAGCTAGAGTTCCTTTACAATCGAGAGGGAGTGAGTGACTAAAAGCTAAAAAGCACCTAGTTCGATCCTCGGTTTGGGCAGTTGCTGGGGAGTGCTAATCGGGAATATACCTACCACGGGTTAACCCAATTGGCGGAAAGGGGGAGGTGTCCGAGTCCCGCCGTAGGTCCGGTGTTTGTGACAAGGACGCACTGTACCCTGAGTGTAAATAATTGACGTCAATAAACGCTTACTAATGCGTTTGCGTTAACTATAAAATTTTGTGGAGAAATTAGTACCATGAGTATTCCGCTAGAGGCGCTGTGCCAATTCCTATAGAGAAGTGTCGTAAACGCAAATGCATTAGTAAGTGTTTACTAATGTCGATTCTTTACACTCGGGGTACTGTATGTATCATGAATGGTACTTATTACAAGCACATTGATATAAAACATTTTTTACAGCGCATAGCCTGCTGCATATCTCCTGAATCGGAACACGAAGCTATTCGTGGAGGAGCCCCAGTCAGTCGTTTTACATGGAAACACTGGCTTTATGTCTAAACAAAACAACATACTCAAACTGTTGGATAAGCTTGTAAACATTTTAAAAAGTAGGAGTGAAGAATGGGAAATCGCCGTGATGGCGTCAACGATAGGTAGCTTGATGTTTTTGAACACAATTATATAAAATAAATAAAATTATAATAATTTCTGTAAATAAACATGTTACTTGAAACATATAAAATAAACATATCTCTTTCCTGTAGTTACGTAGAACAATATATCAATTAGTTTAAGTGTTTAATTCAATCGTCCTGCCAATGTTTTTTAAGAACTATATTTTTAAAATATTTTTTGGCATTTAATAGTTTTTATTTTTATTTAATTATTTTGTATGTTTAATGAAAAAGTTATGTAATCCGAAATACTCTAATCAGTAAGTTAAAGTTGACAGAAAAAGAATATTTAGAGAACTTTCGGGCAAAAAAATATATGCAATGTATTTATCTAGTTTTAGTAAATAAGAATATATATATCGCATTATTAATAATTATTAATAATAATAATATTAATGCCTAATATAATTATAATACTTACCTACGTATATTTGGAAGTATTAAATTTAACAACAATATAATAGATAATGTCCAAAATTGGACCAAACTCGCAAACAGATCTGTGACAAACACAATAATTTTGTATATACAAAACATTTATCAATACCTACTTGTAATCTATTTATACTCTATCTACATACATACTTGATAATATACCTGAGTAATGTACATTCATACGTATTTATGTATAAAAAATATGGTGCATTCAATATATTATTATCATCTAAGTACTTATGAACGCTTCCTTATATTTTTGTATGCATTCCTGGGTAGTAAAAATCTATAGGAAATATTTTTATTGAAGTATGAGATGGTACTACGGTGGTACTTACTAAATATATTTTTACGCAACGTCGAAAATGATACGAATGCGAAAGCTATTCGCAATTTCGATTGTTTCGCATCACTATTTTCCCCAGTTGTACTCCTAATTCCTAAATATAAATAAAATGTAGAGTGTATTGTAAAAGTTGATGTTAATGTTAAAAAAAAGTAAAAGAAATAAAAAATGTGTATGGAATGGCAATGCTCCAGGAGAGTTAAAATAATATTTAGTTAATGTAAAAAGGTAGTATATTTGTAGTGTTGATGTGCTACGTCCATAAAATAGATGTAAATAATAATATATAATTTTTAGAGAATGTTATTTTATTTGTCTGCAGCAGATTATAATGTAATTGTAAACTGTGTTCATTTAAAAAAATAAATGTAATAGATAACTAAAGCTGGTTTCATTCACTACCATTTATTTATTAATATACCCTACCTAGGTAGGTACCTATCTAAGGACATTTTAACATGTCAACCTTCGATAAAAGGCTCTACCGAAATAATGTATATTTAGCCAAGATTTAGCCTATTTAGATATATGACTGCTCCTTTAGTTACCAAAGTAAACCCCCACATCTTTACCGTAAAAAGTAATGAACACGTGTTTTTATGTTTCATAAACCAATATTGACGGACGGACGTTAAGATTCCACCTATCGCGCCGCAGGTCGTGGGTTCGATTCCCACACAGGACATATATTTATGTGCATGAACATGTCTGTATGTCCTATATCTGGGTGTAAATATGTATATTAACTAGCTTTATAGCCCGCGACTTCGTCCGCGTAGATTATTTCTTTTTTCTAGATATTAATCATTGTAACAATATAGAGCTTTGTTCATGGCTATTGTCCGCCACTACGTGTGATATTGACAAAAGTTCAGGTAGATTAGAGCTCATATGTGAGGATGCCACATAAAACTGAAACAGTCCTGCCGCAAATCAACTCTAGCAAATGTCAGATTTTTTTCCTGTGACTACAAACCTTTATTAGGAACTGTTATCTTTTAAATTCAAACGGAAGGTGATTTGGGATCAATAGTATACGCGGCAAGAAGACTGTTTCTCCTCTGGCAGAACCAGTAAATATTTTGGCCTCAATAACATTGCGGCGGAGAGCTGTTACCTGTAGTCTAGTTCCACAGCACAATTTTGGAGGCCTTATCTCTCTTTCCCTCATGTCTGAGGATCGTGGTCAACATCGGGTTTGCTTCTAGAGCGAATGATCTGCCTCCACTGGTTTCTGTCTTCTGGTTTCAGTAAAACTTGGAGGAATATGAGTCTTTTACTTGATCGGACCATCTTGTTGGTGAACGACTACGTAGTCGTTTTCCTTCCGTGTTCCCAACTATGATCATATTTCCAAATTTTCATCGCCTTTGCTCACCATGTGGCCGAAATACGAAAAAATACGTTGGTGGCATATGATGGACAATCGTGTTTTAATTTTGAGCTGCGATAGGATTGATGCATTGTTGCGTTTAGCGGTCCAAGGTATTTCCAACATCCGTCTCCAGCACCACATCTCGAATGCATCAATCCTTTTTCTTTCTCGGGCCAGTATAGTCCACGCTTCCACTCCATACATGAAAATGAGGAATACCAATGCTCGTGTTAACCGGATCTTTGTTTTAATACCGATTCCTCTCTTTTTCCTGATGTTGTTTAGGCGAGTCATTTCAATACGCCAATACCATAAGCCGAAATAATAAATTTTGAAATTTTCACTCCGAAAATAAAGAACTTCATATACTAAATTTAATCCCCCTTTTCACTCCTTAAGGGTTCAAATTCCAACAACACCGATATTCGTTGCGTTAGTTTATAACCATAAGCTTAAATAATAAATTTAGTGTACTTCCATACACAAATTCATCCCCCTTTTTACCCTTTCGGGATCGGAATTATCAAAAACGTTGAAGCACATATAAATTAATTTTCAATTGTCAACCTAAACACAAAATTTGAAGATCCTAACTTCAAAACTGACGAACTTACATACAAACTTTCATCCCCTATTTTACCCCCCTAGGAGTGGAATTTCCAAAAATCCTTCCTTACTGAATACCTGCACTGTATAATATTAAATTTAGTGAAGTTTACTTGAAATTGAAGGACTTGCATACACAACTTCATCCCCCTTTTCCTCCCTTCTTTGGTGGAATAATCACAAACGGCGAGATAACTATACATTAATTTTCAATCGTCAGCCTAAACACAAAATTTGAAGATCCTAACTTCAAAACTGACGGATTTGCATACAAACTTTCATCCCTTATTTTATCCTGTTAGGGGTGGAGTTTCCAAAAATCCTTCCTTAGTGGATGCCTACACCATATAATAATACATTTAGTGAAGTTTACTTTGAAATTGAAGGACTTGCATACACAACTTCATCCCCCTTTTCCTCCCTTCGGTGGTGTAATTATTACAAACGCTGAGATAACTATACATTAATTTTCAGTCATCAGCCTAAACACAAAATTTGAAGATCCTAACTTCAAAACTGACGGACTTGCATACAAACTTTCATCCCTTATTTTACCCTGTTAGGGGTGGAATTTCCAAAAATCCTTCCTTAGTGGATGCCTACACCGTATAATAATACATTTAGTGAAGTTTATTTTGAAATTGGAGGACTTGCATACCAAACTTCATCCCCCTTTTCCTCCCTTCGGTGGTAGAATTATCACAAACGCTGAGATAACTACACATTAATTTTCAATCGTCAGCCTAAACACAAAATTTGAAGATCCTAACTTCAAAAATGACGGACTTGCATACAAACTGTCATCCCCTATTTTACCCTCTTAGGGGTGGAATTTCCAAAAATCCTTCCTTAGTGGATGCCTCCACTGTATAAGGTATCTTTGTGCAAAATTTCAAATCTCTAGGTCCAGCGGTTTGGGCTGTGGGCTGATATATCAACAATCAGTTTATCATTTTATATATTAAGATGTATTTAAAAAGAAAAAGTACCTAGGTATATGTAGGTATTATATCTTTTGTCTGGTTTCCATAGTACAAGCTCTGCTTAGTTTGGGATCAGATGACCGTGTATGAGGAATGTCCCAGGATATTTATTATTTTACAACAGTTTTTACTCCCCCGAACATGGGTCCTGGCTACGGCCCTGCTATTTTATGCTACGCTCGTACCATAGAACATGACACAACTACATAATATCGCCATCTCTAAAGGGTCCTATTCACTATCCTGCCTAGCATTCCGTGCCGTGCAAGACTTGCAGGCATTACAGTAGTACCCAACTGATAAGGCGCGTCGTGAATCTTCGTTCATACAGAAAAGAAAGACTGCTTAAAACTTACAATCAACCTCAGATCACTACTATAAGGTTCATAATACACTGCAGCTGTTAGTTCCGTCTCACTCACAAGTCACTCCCCTCCGCACGGCGCGCGCTAACATGGCGGCAGCTGCTGACCAATAGCATTTTCCGCGCTTTGATAATGTATCTTCTGCGCAGGTACATCGGTAACCCATATTAATTAGGTACTGTACTTTGTTGGTAAAACTGTGCTCCTATGAAATACTTACCACTGCACTCGCGGTCCTGTGCGTTGGTCTATGCTCGGTCAACGTATGGAAGCGCCTTTAAAGAACTATAGAGAGGTAGAGCGTAGCGTGGTGTACCTAGCGTTTATCCGCTCAAAGAGCAGCTCGACCGGGGAAGTACCTCCACCTTACAGAATACCGCAGCCCAATAACTTTATGTTGTGTAAAGTTGTGTTCTTGCGCGTGAGTAAGTTTGCCAGAGTGCATCGTGTGTTGCAAGCGTCCATATGGCTGCGGTAACCGCTTACCCCATCAGGCGCAGGCGGGCCGTACGCTTGTTTACCGACTAGTACGCTTTTCGAGTTAGAGAGGTGAAAAAGTATTAGCTTTTTGCACTCGTTCAACTAGTTCTCCAATCGTTCTCTTTCTCTATAGGTAGAGGGTGTCCCAAACCTCAACGTTAAGTGGGTACTTAGGTACTCGGTGAAAGACTAGTGTATACCAGCTCTGGTAAGCAAAATGAAAAAATCATTGACAGTCAATTAAACCCATATTTCGAATGAGTTGAAAATCAATAAATACCCTAGCTAGACCAATAAATAATAATAAATCTTTGGGCACCGTGATCAAAATTTTTCCAAATTTGCAGTGTTTTTTCTATTATCGTACTCCTAAATAGTAATCCTAAATAACCATGCTATAAAGTTGTAGTCACAAATCAAACAAAGAATATTTTTAATTCAATAAAAAATAATGATACCTATTTGATTGAGTCATTATTTAGAAAAAATATAAGTAGAGTCTGGCAAACGAAAGTTGAGCCTGGCTGTAATTGAAACTCTTTACATGGCAACATTCTATTCACCTTCATCACCCGGCATAAAAAGTGTCAACTAGTTTACCAGAACCAGTTTTGATACTTACCCTTTATTCAAAATGGCTTTATAGCTAAATCCACCAAAATATGTTATAGTGTCCACCTTCTCATTCTTTTCATAGTCTTAATGTTCTACAATATGCTATATGAACTTCTACGGTAGCTAATCACTGAAACACATCCATATTGTTCTACGAAAAAATATATAAACTAGAAAAAAGTAAAATTTCCACAATTTTTAAAGGAGATGGCATTTTTTGGCATTACAGAAATGTCATTAGTTCAAAAATTAAATTACTACACTAACCCCGGCAAGAAGTATCAAAAGATGGCCCATTTATTCACTATTTCAATATGGTACAAAACTTAACTCTTTTCCCTCGATTGAAACTTGACTCATAAAAAATATAAAGCTCATTTTAAAGCGAGAGATTATTGTTAGTCTAGTCTTTGAGTAAATACTCAAAGGTTAGTAGTAGAAATTATAATATAACTCGACACTGGCAAAAATACGTCCTAATAAAAAGGATTTGTTTGCGAAAGAAAGACCGTTCCGTAAATTGGAACGTATTTATAATGGCAGGCAGTCTTGTCAAGTTGATTTCGATAAATAAATCCGTAATTTATTAGCCAAAAGAAATTAGTTTTATAATATAATTTATTGAAGAATCGTTAGGAGACTCACATGTTAATGCTGAAGAAGTTGAAATATAATTTAAAACTCAAATGAGCAGTGAATTAGGTGTGAACTAAACATAAGAATATTAAGTTGTCGCTATTATTGTCTTAGAATCGATCTAACTGCGAAAATACCTGGAGTTTACCGTGAATACATTAACGTTATGTCAACAAAGCTATGAGCTAACCATTACTAAAGGTGAGAACGTTTTCTAATTACTCATCGCTGTGAAATTTTGTGCATAAGATTTCGTCGTTATTACTAACTTATGTTGTGTATTGTTGTTTGAGAGTAAAACTCGGATAATTTCTTTAAAGTCCTATAATTACTTAAGTAATATCATCTTGGGTACTATTATTAGTAATATCGATGATTTTAAATTGCAGTTTTTCAGCATGTCTTTGGAGCGCGAAAGTGGTGTAGTACCCAATGTTTCGAGTATGGGAAGCGTCGGGGGCTCGTCTGCAGACCCTCGATCTCAACTCCTGCAGGAGATGAGGGAGCAGAACTTCGATCTGATCAGATTTGCGTCATACAGGACAGCATGCAAGCTGCGATATGTGCAGAAGAAATGTAACTGTGAGTAATGTACAATCAGAATGTTAAGATGTTTTTAATATACTCACTTCATACACCTATGCAAACAAAATCAGCAGTTAGAATGTCCACTTAGATTGGAATAATCAATTTTATTTGTATCTAGATAAGATTTTATCTATATCTTTAGTACATAAAATGAAATAGCTAAATAAATTCATATAACAGTGAAATTAGTAATAAGATTATACCTAGTAAAATGTTCTGAATTCAATAACATTTTCATTTTCTATAATATAACCCATTATAAAAATATTGTTATAAGACCAGATCAGCAAATAATAGAGAAGAATGGAAGCAGTTAGAGGAGGCCTTTATAAAATATTTATAAATTTGCCTTAATATTGGAAAAACATGTAAACCAACAATATTTATGTCTGAATAAAAGGCTATTATTATTATTAAAAATATTGCTAACTAAGTGACTTATTTTCAGTACATGTAATTGACATATGGAATGTGATAGAGGCATTTCGAGAGAACGCCCTCAACACATTGGAACCTACAGCATGTGTAAATGTCACAAGGCTGGAAACCCTGGTGTCCTCTCTGTATCACAACCTCAATAAACGATTGCCACCCGCACATCAGGTGTCCGTTGAAGCATGCTCAGCTTTACTATTGAACTGGTTGTTGAGTGCATATAGTACTGGGTAAGTTCTTATGTATTATTGTATAATTATGCTGAACAGCAAATGTTACTGTAATTATTAATTACACATAATATGTGGAAAATCTACAGTACACAGGAAAACAATTTTTTATCTGCTGGCTTGCTTTAAATCATAATGTATTTTTTATAAAACTCTGTGGACCTTAAACGAGCCTGCGGGTTAAGTAGCTGTTATAGATTCTCTATATCAAAAGCAGTTAGATGACCAATAACACGAAGAAAGCAAACCTTTATCTAAAAACAATTAAGTACATAAATATACAAGTATAGATGATAAATTTATTAATGAAATGTATTATAGAGCTGTCTGTAAAAGGAATGTGACTCAGTTTTACTGAAAATCAGTTTGGTTCAATATATTATTGAAATGAAATGAAATAATTTATTCATTCAAATAGGCCTTCACAGGCACTTATGAATAGTCAAACTCTAATGCACTAATGCACGGTTCGGATGGTTGCTTTTGCTGAGATTATTATGTATTGATAATAAATTAAATAGGTACTAATTTAGACTACCTTTAGCATCTAAGACAAACCTCTGTGGTAATATGCAAAAATTACTGTAAATTAAGTTGAAACCTTTGTGACATCACAAACAATCAAACATCAACAAAGCAACATGTGTTTTGAATTAATAATTATTATCTCATTTATGTACTTGATGTAATCAGTGTTATTCAATACTGTGTCTGTCCTAGTGGACACTACACACATACTAGTTATGTACTCAGATATTGAGAGTACACACCGTTTTTAAATGTTTTATATAATGTTACAAAGTAGATATTCATTATTGGCAAATGTATTATAGTAATATAAGTTCTATTTTTTTTATAATTTTTTGTTAAATGCTGTGTAATATCATGTTAAATAAATAAATAAATGTTTTCGGTTCCCTAAAGGTGGTGGAAGGGTCACAGGGGTTCCGCTTTCCATCCGAGAGTTAAATAAAATGTTTGTAGAAAATAGTACATTATGATACATATGTGCAAAGTTGGTATTAAGCGCGTGAACCGCAGGCGAACGTGTTAAGGGAGCCGAGAGTGTAATGATCAATCTACACGCGTTTCATACGACGTTTTTCAACACACTTGCGAGAAATAAAACAGACTTGTATTTTTAAGTAGATTTTTTGATAATAATCAATGAGAACGTCAAAATATATAGCGCGCATGTTTTTTTTTTTGAAAGTGTTGTGCTTTCATACTGTTTTACCCATTCAAATTAAAAATGCTTCACCTACACATATATCAATTGTATTGAGGTACAAACTTATTATTATACCTATCATAAAACTGAGCGGTAATGTAAAGTAAAAAACACTAGTGCATATTAAGCTACATTATGATACTAAAAACGGTGCAATAAATGTCACGACCAAGTGTGTTGAGAAATGTTTTTTACATATGTATGTATGTATTATTATATATTTTTTTATTTATAATTTACTAACAGAAAGGTACTAAATACTGAAAATGATTTTATAATTAATATTGTATTTATTGCAGAGAGAATGTGGGAAAAATCAGAGTATTTTCAATAAAAGTGGCACTAGCAACAATGTGCGCCGGAAAACTAAGAGACAAGTTACGATGTGAGTAGGTTTTCACAATTATAATATACCTATCTTTATTACAAAAGCGATAGTGAGTCTATCTGTCTACACCCACCATTGAATTATCTAAACGATATTATTATCTTCTACAATTATACTATAGTAAAGGAACACATGAATATCAAATGAGTAAAGAAATCCTTCCATTGACTCATCCAGTGACCCCCTTGAGGTCTACTAAGGCGCCGATCCCACAGAGAGAGTTCTAGAGTTCCGAGTTCTGCATTCCATGTTGACTATTGTGCACACAGCAAGCAGTCTAGAGGTCTAGAGTTCTAGAGTTCTGCAGTATTCGCTACTGATCGCACATCATACACTTTTTTTACTTTCAAAGGCCCCACATAGCTTACAGTCAACGCGGAATGCAGAACTCGGAACGCAGAACTCTAGAACTCTTCTCTGTGGGATCGGTGCCTAAATGTTATAGAACTCCATATAATGGGATTTCAATGAAGCCCAGTTTAATGGATTGAATTAAGATTGACTTACGCAGTAGCCCCGCAGTAACTAAATTAATTTAGTATTAAATGCTAATTCCATATTAGATATGAGAAAATAAATTCATCAATTCAATCATAAATTGTAATGAATTTTATACAGACTAATAAATAACAAAATACATGTAGTTAAAGTTGAAATTTCAATACTACAGCATCCATACTACTGCACGTTCATTTGATTACTGTCACTAACAAGTATTGCAATATCAACTCTAACCTCATGAATTTAAAGTATATTATGATTAACCATGACATCTAATATTACAACAGCGTAACTTGTTCATGGACACAAACTATTATTATTGTGTTAATGTAAAGCTAATTAACATAACAACATAACTGTGTATCTTGCATAAGATTTATACAAGCCAAGCCAAGCCTCCAAGGCTGAGATATGAATATCTTCATTATAGCTATAGCTGCACTATTGCTTGGCCAAGATTTAGCATTATTATCATCAATCTATGTTCTTTATAGCCTGTTCATAATTACAAAATATTTTATTCAAATAGACCTAGCAGGTACAGTCGGGGCCATAAATATTTATATAATTGAAAACATGTATACACCTTGTGAAAATCGATAGAAATTTTTCCAGACTGTATAGATTGAAATATAACACAAATCATAATAGTATATGTTAAAAGATTCTGCGTACATAATATGATCTAATAATTACAATCAATAGTTTACGAGAAAAACATTGTTGAATTTCAGTAAGTGTATACATATTTATGTCTTCGACTGGTTTGGATGGTTGCATTTGCTAAGAAGATCAACAGTATGCATAATTACTTGTGTCTGTAACTTTTTAATTTTGTAAATATAAGAAAGAATGCAAGTAGAAAGAAATGAGTGTTTTAACGCCCTAAGAGAGGATGCCTATATTTTCTATCAAGATCTTTATTACTAGAAGTACTTTACTAAAGTTGTCGAGGCCCATTTTGACAAGGGGTGTCTCTTTTTCTCGCACCGTGTTGGCTCTTTTTGATACGTTGATGTATATCTGCTGTCAAAACGAGCCTATTAGATCGTACCAACCTTCGAATGTTAATTTATTTTCATATGATATTGTGACTCACATTTTTTCTAAACATATACGCCAAAGGATAACAAATTTATGTACTTTTTAAGTAGAAATGATGATTTTTTATAGTTGAAATTCAGGTTATGTTGAAAATACATATTCCTTCCACAGATATATTCTCCCAGCTCTCAGATGGCAATGGGCATCTGCTAGTAAAGAGGCTGTCGGACTACCTGCGCGAAGTGCTGGCCTTACCCGCTGCGGTGTACGAATCACCCTCGTTCAACTATAGCGATGCACTAGCACTTAGTATATTTAATCAGGTGTGTATTCTAATTACAGAAGGTGTATCAAGGAGTGGTAGTCCCGCGTGAAAGAATAGAACATATTTTGTTAATTGAAAACAAACTCTACTATTTAGATCCAGGATTTATATTCAACTAGCTGTCCCCCGTGGTTTTAACCGCATTCTCGGGATAAAAAGTAGCCTATGTCCTTCTCCATACAATAGGCTATCTGCATGCCAAATTTCATGATGATCCGTTGAGTATTTGAGACGTGAAGGCGTAAAAAATTATAAAACTCACTTTCACATTTATAATATTAAGTTAGGATTAGGATTGTTGCAATCTCGACGTATTTTAAATAACTTTTGATTCATTTTCGGTATGGGCCTGAAATCTCCCGCCTGCTGGTCAAAATTTAAACATAATAATGGTGCTGATTCTGTTGTTTACAACTAAACTAATTCAGTCTCACTATGTCTCTTTCTAACAAAGCCAATGCTTGTTTTCAATATAAATTTAGTCGCCATCTATCGAGGTTACGTCTAAATACCCGCAATTTGATTGTTGATTTGATTGGTCTAAGACTTATTAGACAGCTTTAAATATGTTCTATCCTTTTTCAATAATGTTTGTAAGAAAGGGATGTGATGTGACTAAAATTAGTTTAATGCGATTTACTACACAATCGGTACCAGTATATCACTTACTAATATTATAAATGCGAAAGTCAGTTGGTCTGTTTGTTATCTCTTGACGGCTCTACGACATAATCAATCTTGATGTTATTTAGCACTAAGATAGATCATACAGTGGAATAACATTTACACTTTTAATCCTGGGAATTCAGATCTCATGGAAATGTTTATTAAATTTATTTTAATTTATCTACAGAATAGCAAGATAACTGTTAACGACTTCCTGGATACACTAATGTCGGACCCCGGACCTCCCTGTCTCGTCTGGTTACCTCTACTACATCGGCTAGCTAGTGTTGAAAATGGTAAGACTATTATATTCATCAAATTTGAATCCCACAAGATTCGGTTGAGAGCCATCTGTGCTCGCCGATGGGTGAAGAAGTTAATCTTTAGGCTACTAATAGTAGTAATAGATTCAAATGTTAATTTTACAGAAATCATAATAGTATATGTTAAAAAATTCTGCCTGCATAATATCTCGTGATTTCCATCAAACGTTTAAGGCGGCCCGCTGTGGCCGGCGCAATTTCAACGCAAGCATAGTCTAAAAAAATCTTGTTGTTTCATCCAATGTAATGATTGACTGTGAAAAAAGAGAGACAGCATCAGAGCCGTCGGTTATCAGTCGGTTAATTCCGCTGATCACACGCGGCCGCTTCGCTAGGTCGTCATTAATGATTTCGCATTCATAAAACTTGTTCCAGGAGTATATTTCTTGTGAAAAAACTTTTTTTTAATGACGCCTAGATATAGTGCACAAGATACTAATTTGTTCAAAACATCTAACGAAAAATGTTTAACAACGCCATAATAAGAACAGAGGTTTTGTATGAAAAGTATGACGAATTGAGTCCTCTTAAGAGAAAATCGTTGAATTTCACTAAGTGTATACATATTTATGTCATCGACGAACCTCTATAACCTGGTCCCCCGTACAGTGGTCCACCCGCTGGCGTGCAGCGCGTGCCGGCGGGCCTCGTTGACTGGTTTCCGTTACCGATGCACGCGCTGTGCCAACTACACTCTATGCCAGGATTGCTTCTGGCGCGGCAGAGTTTCAGCTACCCACACTAACGAACACGATGTCAAGGAGTACTCCGCTTATGTAAGTACTAAATGATGGGTACAGGGGATGATCAGGTTTTATACTGGTAACACATGTATGCGGTGGCGCAGCGTGGGTTTCAGTCGCCCAGTAGTCTTAAAGATAACCTGATCGGTCCAAATTGTAGGTGCGACATAAATATGAAATGAAATCGGTGGCGATTTTACCAGCAGGCTGAGTAGGCTTGAGCCTAGGTTGGCAAATTTGGAGTCCGTTTTTTCTCATGTCTTGCAGAAAGAAGCATACATTGCCTCGGTACATGATTGAAGTTTGATTTACTCAGAAATATACCTAAAGAAAATCTTGTGCAATTTGAACCAAATTATTGTATTGCAAAAATAATCTAGGGACTAGAGATAAAGGCAGAAAAAAATTACAATCAAACCTACACTTGGGAAGTGAGTAAATACACCACTGAATGAAATGTTTATAGTACATTATGATACATGTGTGCAAATTTGGTTATTAACACTCGAGTCATACCCGCGCAGGGTATTGTCTTAGATCTTGTGCCCGTACGCATATTCCCTATTATTATTAACCCCGCGCAGGGGCAGGTGACTCAGAACGTGCCGAGAGTGTAATAATCAGTCATACGACGTTTATCAACACACTTGCGAGGAAACAATCAGACTTGTATTTTGCAATAAATGACACTTCACGAGCGAGCGTGTTGAAAATATGTATTATGTAATAAATCTAAGCTTGTTTTGAAAAGAGTAATTGCTGAGTTTATTGCCGGCTCTTCTCAGCAAATAACTATTCATAAGTGCCAGTGAAGGTCTACTTGAAATAAATGATTTGAATTTGTATGCGTATGTACAGAAGTCGCCGTCGAAGCAGATCGGCGCCACGCTTCGCAAGTCGTTCCGGTGCGTGCCGGAGCGAGCGCGCGCGCAGCTCCCGCGCTACCCCGACCAGCCGGAGCGCACGCTCAACCTCAGCCATATTGTGTGAGTCTAATACCACTTGTTGCTTATAACAGGTAGGTACAGTAGTACCCAATTAATATGGCTTACGGATGTACCTGCGCAGAAGATACATTTTCAAAGCGCTGGAAACGCTATTGGCCGACAGCTGCCGTCATGTTAGCGCGCGCCGTGCGGAGGGTCGTGACTTGCGAGTGAGACGGAACTAACAGCTGCAGTGTATTATGAACCTTATAGTAGTGATCTAAGGTTTATTTTAAGTTTTAAGCATTCTTTCGTTAATCTTCGTAGCCGTACTTTCTTTTCTGTGCGAACGATGATTCACGACGCGCCATATAAGTTGGGTAATACTGTAACTATAAAGGCGATGATAGCTCAGTGGTAGTGACGTCGGATACCGAGACGAAGGTCCCGGGTTCGAATCCTACAATGAGCTTGAGCTTTCGGTGAAGGAAAACATCGTGAGGAAACCATAGCACGGTGGTAGGGTACTTTGTAGTACCCGCCTGGCTGGCTACCACCCTCAAGTTGAAAATCTGTCGCCATGCATCTTTCGATGTTCCGACAGCTGCACTTGAGAGCCAGCTTCTTCTAGGCTTTGTGTGCTTGCCTCCTTCGGCCGCATCATCACTTACCATGGTGAGATTGCAGTCAAACACAGGCCTATAAACAGTAAAAAAAAAACAGGTGGAGATTTCGAGATGGCATATTTTCGAAACCTACGTTGGGTTAGTCATGCTGAACAACTTTTACCAATCTTTTCATATTAATTTTGACTATTGGTCCAAATACTCAACTTGGAGCAATCGTCAAAATTAATATGAAAAGATCTTCCACAAAAAAAAGTCTTTCTGAGTTTCTTGCCGGAGTCTTCTCAGTTTAAGTGTATTCCGAACCGGTGGTAAATTCAACTGTATGTACAACTTAATGTTCATAAGTGCCTTACCTGGGCCTAAACTGAATAAATGACTGATCTGTTATCATATTTCCATAGAATAATCTCTCCTTAGTTTAGGATTTTTTACCCAGGCTATGTATTTATTATAATGGTGATATTGTTGTGTACAGGCCGCCGTCCCCAGTGCCGGCACACAACGGTTTCCCGGAGTACGTCGGTGGCTACGTGAATACTGGATCACTGGATTCACGCTCCTCTAGGTCTACGCATCGCAGTATGTATCCTTAATACATTTCCTACAGTTATGATCATTGATTATGAAGATGTATGATGAAAATGAAAGTACTGTTTTTGGAAGATAATTTACAGACATAAATTTTGCCTTAAAATCCTAGGGGACAAAGTAAAGCCAGATAACAGGCAAACCTTGATAGTACTTTTTTATGTTAGAACGCTGACTTTCAGGCAGTCAATCCATCTCAAGTAACAATTAACTCAAAGACACGCAATGACGTTTATTTTGGTTGATATATATTCCGCCAATTTCCTACCGCCGACAATACGCTCTGATTGGCCAAGTCAAAAACACACGATCCAGTGATTGTCTTATTACTGTATTATTAGGTATTTTTCTCGATGATCCATCTGATGTTGAACTTGGGCTGATTTTAAATGTTCCCGGCGCTTTTTCGCTTAGGTATAGCGGAGCATCTATCGCGGGGGGTGGACGATGAACATCGTCTCATAGCGAGATACGCCGCCAGGCTGGCACATGAAAATAGAACTATGGTGAGTTGTACACAATTTAAAACATATTCTATATGTAAATTACCACAGATTTATAGTATTTTAGATACCGCATGTTCGTTAAATAGTATGGATCCGTGTTTCTTTTGTAGCTACGATGAAGAATCATTCCTATTGACTCTTCTTACTACCCTCCTAGAGCTTCTACACTTCTTGATATGTAGCGCCGCTAAATTCGAGTCATAGGCAAGAATGCAGTGACGATTTATTTTATATACAGTGCGGTATCTTTGTGTGTGAAAACAGGTCATACAAATGTATGATCCACTAAATCGTCATCGCATTTTTAGGGTGTCGTTATCGTCTGAAAACGGCCTTAAGGTTTCGGTTCGTAGTCGACCGCAGGCAACAGCAGCAGAGGACACTGTCGTCGCGACACAACTGATTTCTATGTATTACTATGAAATACCTTCCGTAGCTAGCGACACGTCGACTCCATAGGAACATAGGGTCGAAAGAGAAAGACTGTCGCGGCGACAGTGTCGCCTACTGCTGCTGCCTACGGTCGGCTGCGAACCGGTTCCTTTATACTAAAGTAGGAATGCGTCATGTTGGCATTGCACTTACTTGATTATACAATAACCGTCTTATTAATAAATAAGGTGTAAGTCAAGTATAGTTAAACCTAGGATTAAAATATATCCGTCACTTTCTAATGTCATATAAACAAAAAGGGATGAGGCTATCTTAATACCTGGTCATTAGAAGACTGACTTACATTTTATATATACAGGGTAAAAGTTTATCCATCAAAAGTTGTTTTCATAATGTATGCTTTTTCTCCGCAGCCAAGAGCCGGACGATCCGCGTCACTTACTCCAGAATTGGTAAGTATATCAAGGTTTTATAATACAAGTACAATACTCTGCTTAGTTTGGGGTCAGATAGCAGTGTGTGAAGAATGTTCCAGGATATTTATTTATTTATTACATTTATCATTATACTTTTTAGCCCGTTGGTTCTCGGGAGAGACGCGCCGTCCCCTATAAAAAATTGGTTTTCATTGTTATTCTCTTAACTACGCTCCATAGGATTAAATTTAAACTTGTAGATTTTTTTGTGATAAAAAAAATTTAGCTAACAATGTAGCTAATGTAGCCCTATTAATTATTTTTAAGAGTTTATAGTATCGTTATGTCTGTATAGTATTACCCAACTGATAAGGCGCGTCGTGAATCTTCGTTCGCATAGAAAAGAAAGTATGGCCCCGAAGATTAACGAAAGAATGCTTAAAACTTACAATCAACCTTAGATCACTACTATAAGGTTCATAATACACGGCAGCTGTTCGTTCCATCTCACTGGCAAGTCACGCCCCTCCGCACGGCGCGCGCTAACATGTCGATAGCTGCTGACCAATAGCGATTCCACGCACTTTGAAAATGTACAAAAAGTACCTTCTGTGCAGGTACATCGGTAAGCCATATCAGTTGGGTAATACTGTACCTCTGTCCGTTTATGACATAGCCATTTTACTCGTAAACCAAGTATGTACGGCTCGTCAACTTTTTCTGGATAACAATGCCTATTTTTATGAAGATAAGGTTTAAAAATAATTACATCCAGGGTCGATCATCATCGGAAGGTTCGGAAGTGGACGCGGCGCGACAACAAAGGGAGCTGATAACACAGCTAGAGGCCAAAAACAGAGAGATCATGAGGGAAATCGCCAGATTGAGGTAATTAGTGTAAGGTTGATTATCGTACAGCAAACATATAACCTTAAGCTTAGAAAGGGGTATATACATCTGAAAGGGATGAAGACTACATCAGGTACAGTCTATATAAAAAGTTTCAGCTCAAAATAAATTAGGTACTCAAAAATTCATACCAATTTTTTGCATCCAAGTTTATTGAATTAAAATCATAACCAACATGTCCGGTCGTTGAAGGTCATTACCATTTTGCGTCCCTTGCTAATATTAATATAAAATTTTCTCTTCTGCGATCTGTCCGTTACACCCAGTATAAGTTGGTGATGATTGAAAATGCGTTGTACCTACACTGATTACTACTGATTTGGGAAGATTGAAAATCTACCGCCAAGTATTTTCTGGTGAGTTAGAATATTATAGAGTGATAGCGTTGACAACGTTACCTTGTGCCATGGAACAATTAACCCATAGAAGCGCAATGACGTACATTTTGCTTGAAATCTATTCCGCCAATTCCCCACCACCGGCAGTGCGCTGTGATTGGCTCATTCAAGGACACACTAAGATTTAGAGATGAGGGTGAAAATTGTATCGATATCGATACTTGTTGCACTAATATAAATGTAGGAGTATTCTAATATCAGTCGTTTGTAATGGTTTTTTACAAATATTTCTACGTTATCGTAAAAAGTGATAAAATTTGGAATGCGCGGATTTTTGGGAGTGTAAACAATAGGTATAAACTGCACAAAACAAGTTAATTTTAAATAGAACTTTATAGAACATTCTGGAAGGTTCTGGAAAACTGTAAAAAGTTCTAGAAAAGTAATTGATATCGATAGAACTTTCAGGAACCTTCTCGAAATCTGTTCTAGAACATTGTGGAAGGTTCGAGAATAATCCCGAACATTTCAGAAAGACATAGTATACCTATCGAAAGATCTCGAACCTAGTTCAGGAAGGTTCTAGATTAAGTTCGTTTGTTTTTCATGAATATTTCCGAACATACTGGATCATTATAGGTAAGGCGCCTTGGCGCTACGATTCACCGGTTGAGAGCTTGCTCGCCGCATTGTCCGCGTAAAGTTGTAAAGATTCTCTAAATTGTCACCTTCTGTCAGTTCAAAAAAAAAGAGCTACGATTCATTCCTTCACGAGAACTTACATAGTGAACATCTCTTAGAATATTGTGAGTAAATAGTGAATAAAGTAAACCTCCTGCTTGCTTTGAAGAGTATAAGCGTGTTTTACTGTGTTAAGCCTTCGGTAACAACAGTCCTATGAAATTAAAGTACTCCAGAAAGAGCTACCGTCTGGAACAACTGGCATCTGTCTAAATATTTTTCATGTTCGTACAATAAAATTTTAAGTAAATTACTAGATCTATAAATATAAAATTCAAAGTCCTGACTGACTGACTGACTGATTGACTGATATATCAACGCACAGCCTAAACCGCTGGTCCTAGAGACATAAAATTTGGAGAGTATATTCTTTGTGAAGAGTAGGTATCCACTAAGAAAGGATTTTCCGAAATTCCACCCCTAAGGGGGTAAAATAGGGGATGAAAGTTTGTATGAAAGTCCGTCAGTTTCGATGTTAGGATCTTCAAATTTTGTGTTAAGGCTGAAGATTAAAAATTAATTGATACGTGTCTCAGCGTTTTTAATAATTCCACCCTAGAAGGGATGAAAAGCAGGATGAAGTTGTGTATGGGAACTCACTGATTGATATATCAATGCACAGCTTAAACCGTTGGTCTTAGAGACATGAAATTTGGAGGGTGTGTTCTTTGTGAAGTGTACGTATCAAATATGAAAGGGTTTTTCGAAATTCCACCCCTAAGAGGGTGAAACGGGGGCTGAACTTTCTGAGAAACATATTATTGCACACGTGAGTTTTTGGTTTTTTCATACGTTTTTATGATTGCATATTATACTTTATTTTGTAAATAAAAAAAAGTATGAAAAAAAAAGCCAATATATTATAGTAATCATCAGTCAGAATATAAAATTCCAAGTCCTGACTGACTGACTGATATATCAAAGCACAGCCTAAACCGCTGGTCCTAGAGACATGAAATTTGGAGGATGTATTCTTTGTAAAGAGTAGGAATCCACTAAGAAAGAGTTTTTTGAAATTCCACCCTTAAAATAGGGGATGAAAGTTTGTATGAAAGTCCGTCAGTTTTTAAGTTAGGATTATCAAATTTTGTGTTTAGGCTGAAGATTGCGGTCAAACACAGGCCTATAAACAGTAAAAAAAGATTGAGAATTATTTTTTAAGTGTCACAGCGCTTTTGATAATTTACCCTCGAAGGGATGAAATGCAGGATTAAGTTGTGTATGAGAACTAACTGACTGATATATCAACGAACAGCCTAAAGTGCTGGTCCTAGAGACATGAAATTTACAGCGTGTGTTCTTTGTGAAGTGTAAGTATCCACTAAGAAAGGTCACGTGTATCACAGATTTTCCGAAATGGGATTGCCTAACAGAGTCAATAGGGCTCACACAAGAAAAAAAAAACAAATGAGAGGGAGAGAGGGTACTTATAATGTTTGTTTTTGAAGAAAATATGTCATCTGTTTCCTATAGGCCACGCGGGCGAAGCCGCGGGCAGAAGCTAGTATATATATATTATTTAATATTACATTATATTAATTTAGTTACACTTACTTAGGTAAAAAAAATGTTTATTACCTATATGGTTTCAGGGGCTATTTAAGAAGATAATAATAGTAGTAATGAAACAAAGTATATAAAGTCACAATACAAATGTATAATTTATTTTTAACTTCAACGTTATTGACTGTATAACCAATTTTTTGAAATTAGGTACCTAGGTCAGTGTCACCAGTATGACATAAAAGAGTATGAAGATACCTAGTACGTGATAATAATAAAGTTAGGAACTTACAGTACCACAGACATATTTATTTTATATTATAATTACCTAAATAATAAATACATCCGCGTTAAAAATATTGCAAATCATTTTATCTTCGCTGTTATGTATTCCAGTATTAATACAATATTGTAAACTGAAACATTTTTCTCTCTGAACAAAATAAGTTTGCTAATATCGATAATGATTTTCTTATCCAAGCCCAACACTAGCAGGGAGGCGCGATCATCGAAAGAAAAGGATGAAAATAGAAATATAACGGGTGAAAGTGAGATGGAGATAAATTACGTCAACGCGTGCGTCCAGTATATCTTGAGCTGTGATGAAAAATAAGTAAATTCATGTAATAAATTGTTACTAACCGATGAAAAGTGATTCCGTTTGTTTTATAACAAGAATTTCGACTGTTATTCCCACACCACTTAATTGAACAGCAAGACATTGTGAAATATTGACAAAAAGTATATGTTTGATACGTACGCGCGGATCGAGGTTTTGGTCGATACTGTACAAGGGCGCTCATGAGCAGATACAAATCAGTGACAAATCACTGACTAGTTGCGGAATCGGATTGCACGGTATTACTACTCTAGGGATTGTTCCTCGATGCCTTGTGCGAAGCGTTAGCAGTTTCTATATAGATGCATTCACAGATATATCGTACACTAGTTGATTTACAGTCAGACAAAATGTCTACATGGATTCCTTGTCATTAGTTCTCGGTAAAAGTATCGATAAAAAACGAGAAACTGGCATGCATTGTATGTATTTTAGTCGTTCAAACTATGAACGTGCACTTTGTTTCAAAGCATTTTGCCCGTACTCTAGTACATTCGGTCTATTAATATTCTTACTCAATGATCCGATGTAACGATTTGAATTTCATTTTTCCTTTCATCGACCATCTTTTATGCATATGAATTACATATGTAGTATATCAGTTGTCTGGTTTCCATAGTACAAGCTCTGCTTAGTTTCGGATCAGATAGCGGTGTGTCCCAGGATATTTATTTATTTATTAGATTTGAACAGCCGTTCTATTAAGCAAAACTTGAGACCTCTCAAGGATTCGGAAATGTATGTTTTGCCTAGATATAAAAATACTCATGGAATGAGAAACTTTAAGTACACACTGCCCAAGATAGTTAACAGTTTACCTAAGGAACTGCAAACCAAATATACACAAAATGTTAAAATGATTAAGCCTATCAAAAAGTATATGCTGGGAATGGAAGGGGATGAGTTTAGTTATGTGTAGCATAAGTACCGCGATATAAACTATAATAATAGTCAATATATATAATGAATATAAGCGCTCGTGGTGTAGCATGATTAGCCGTTCTTAATCGATCGGCAAAGTTAAGCTACGCCTGTCGTGGTCGGTACTTGGATGGGTGACCGTCTAGTGGTATTTCAAATCGAGCGTTTCCGTGCTTCGGAAGGCACGTAAAGCCGTCGGTCCCGGTTATCACTTAATTGTGATAGTCGTTAAGCTAGTTGGATGCCTTCTAGGCGGCTTGAAAAATTCCAACAGTAGGTTGACCACTAGCCTACCTCCACCGATCCGCAGTGGGCACGCGTGGTGGAGTATTGCCCATTCCCTTTCACCTTCATTTGTGAAAGGAGGCCTATGCTCAGCAGTGGGACATTATAGGCTGATGATGATGATATATAATGAACTCTCACCGGACACATAAGCCTTTCAGGCTTTCGTCAGGTGGCAATGTAAAACTATGTACCTATTATGTAATTTTGGTCAAATAAATAATAAATTTGAATATAGACGGCAACAAGAAGCGGAAGCGAGTGCTGGCGCAAGCGGCGCGGGCGGTGCGTCCGCGCCCCCGCTGGTGTCTGAGCTGCGTGCACTTCGCCAGCGCAAGGATGAGCTGGAAGGGCACCTGTCCTCGCTCCAGGAGTCCAGGAAGCACCTCATGCAGCAGCTCGAGGGACTCATGAGGATGCTCAAGGTATGTGTACGTACACCCTCTATGTGTACTCAAGTCACTGAGTGAGGACCAAATGATGGTACGCTGCTCAGGCCCGTAGCCAGGATCAATGTGCGGGGGGGGGGGGCGATTATCACACGCGTACTTGCGGGAGTGCAGATCTGCATCATCGTGGAGTTTTTTACGCACTCACGCGCGTAGTTGCGTTTTCTGGATTCATGGCGGTAGGCGCGTGATCTGTATGAAGGCGCGTGGATGCGTTTTCGGTGTGTTGGACTGTGCGTCTTTTCTCTACAAACGGAGACGCTTACAAGCAACGTTAAAAGACGCATTCACGCACTACGCTGCGTGGTGCGGGGCAGTGTGTTAACCGCCTAAAATTTTCAGAAAATTCTACTACTTTGTTGACTACTATAGCCGACAGCGCGGTTGTATGTACGTGTGGTAGTAAACTAATTAGTAAAATTACTTACCGTTTTCAATTTGAAACATGGTTAATGCATACTGTTATTTTGCACCTAATTATTTTCGCCACCTAATTATTTATGAACGAGCTGTTCGTGCCTTCGTGGATTTTATGTGAACAAAACTACACAAGCGCATCGTGTAAATGGGTTGAACGTGCCAGCTTAAGTTAACCGACCTGTAATCTTTGTTTTACCATATATACCTGTGTCTGTAAAAAACAAGATAGAGAAATAATAGATTGAAAAGAAAAATATGATTGAATTTGTATGAACAGTTTAATAAGCAGAAATTAATTATTTTATTTACAATTTTTTAGTTCACTTCTGACATCAGAGCATCCTCTGAAATGGATCTGTAAAGAAAAACATCGTTATATAGTCGATACTGATTTTAGTGAATCTGCGGTACCTATCGATACTTGAGTATAGTCAAGTACTGTCTCTTATCTAAATAATAGGGTGGAAATTTTGAGACTGGTCAGTAAGGGCAAGCTACCTTAAGGGTTGAAGCCACGCGAATATGGTCTTAGGAGACTATCAAAATGTTGAGTTATTGTAATCAGCATTTACAGAAGTACTCTTAAAAACAAAATACTTTTTACATTTGTGACGTTTTTAGTACCCTAACTTGACACCATAGAGTCTTTTGATCCTTGTCGGATCCTGTCTTGTGGTTTCCATAGTAAAATCTCTGCTTAATCTGGTTTGGCCATGTGTGAAGAATTAGGATATTATAAAGTTATAGTTGCGACCCGCGGTTTCACCCGCGAACCCGAGGGAGATATTGCTTTCCCGGGATAAAAAGTACCCAATGTGTTAATCCAGAACATAATCTATCAGCGTGCCAAATTTCATTAAAATCCATTCAGTAGTTTTTGTGTGAAAGATTAACAAACATCCATACATACAAACTTTCGCGTTTATAATATTAGTAAGGATAATTGACTTACCCCCAATAACAACTTGTGGGTACCAAATCGGATGAATTCTGCGATCAACTTAAAAAACATTTTACGAACGTAATTAGCGCATTTAGGAGACATCCAGCAATATTAGACTTGACAGTATCCTCTCCTGGAATAATGTTATTGTTATTCAATTAGCTAAAGAAGTAAGGAGGAAATACAGGTGTACCGGATCATTATTATGGGGTTACAATGTTTTTTTTGCCATTGATATTAGTTTTCCACACATTATAGTACAATTTTTCAAGTAAGCAAAGCATGAATAGCCAACTCTCAAGTAAAGGCAATAGCGAAAACTAAAACGGTATAAATGAATTTACAAAATAAATCTTAAAAAAATTGCATCTAACATTACTTCCCGGAATTTTGTCCTTATAAGCGACACTATGGGATATATACAGGGTGATTTTTTTTTCTAGCCAGTGAGGGCAACTTCTGAACTACAGGTCTTAGAGAAAAACGCTGAAGGGAACCCCGAGCTAAATTTTGAAGAAAATAAAAATGCCATTAAAAAAAATAAAAAAAAAATATTTTTAATTTTTTTCAAAAATTTTTTTTTCTTTTTCTGCTTCTACTTCACAATACGATCAAAATTATGTATGACAATCTTGGTCTGAAGTTGCTAGAAGTTATCAAAATTTACCTCAATTTTTTGTCAGAATGCTAAGAGCCAATTCTTTATGGCTAAACATAGTGAGGTCCCTGCGAGATCTGCTCCACCTCGTCAAACTTTACGCAGCATAATACCATGGTCAAGGAAAATATAAAATAATATTTTGGATAACTTCTAGCAACTTGAGAGCAAGATTGTCTTACATAATTTTGTTCATATTGTGACGAAGAAGCAGACTTTCGAAAAAAAATTTTTTTGAAAAAATTCAATATCTTCGAAAATACAATTTTTTTTAAATAAATTTTAATGGCATTTAAATTTTCTTCAAAATTCAGCTCGGGGTTCCTTTCAGCGTTTTTCTCTAAGACTTGTAGTTCAGAAGTTGCCCACACTGGCTAGAATTAAAAATTCGCCTGTATACACAAATTATATGGATTTTTTTGTCGATTCAGTTCTTGGAAATTTCCAAGAACTCCAAAAAGGATTTTATATAATTATCTTGACTAGCAAGATCTGCTCACAGAGCCACTAGTAATAAATAAAAACTACCGTCGTTATTTTCATTTGCGGGTTTGATGAGACAAGTTACAAGGTCAGTAGCAGCTTTAAGCGCACATGCGGCTGGTGAATCCTTCAATGAAGCTAATTCTTTTCGTTCTCGCTCTACTATTGCGTTTGCCAAAATATAACCAAACGTCATAGTAATAAGGATGGCAACTGCGAAGCACTTCATTTTTATGTTATGAATATTTTTTTGATTATAGTCTAGTGTTTTTCTACTAATAGTGCAAGACTGAATAATAAACCCTGTAAAGAATTTATACATGTATTTTTAATATTTATGTTATTCAAAAATTACACGTTAGATATGCGAAGAATGTTAGGTACTTTATAATTTGAAAGGATAATAAAGAAATATTGACATACAGGTGTTGTTTTGGTCGGCGACAAGCGACCCAGGAGCGGTAGTACAAAGTATATATTCCCCAAAAATGGACTTAATTCCATTAAATACTGTAAATATGTTGAGGAATACCTTATTCAATTTGAAATAAAATTACCGCAAAGTATGTTTACTAGGCACGTGCACAGACTAGAGCTAGGCACAAGCCGCCATCGCCCCAACCCTTTACTCCCTCGTCCTCCCGTTGAGTATTATGTCTACACTTTAGCTTATTAAATGATTTTCAAAATTATTATTTTTTTATTTTTATTATTAAAAAAAAAAAAGTATTTTTTTATATTTTTTTAGCACCAGTGTCATTTGTATTATCTACCCTGAGTCGCTCGTCGCTGACCAAAACAACGACCTGTATAAGTGTGATAATAATTAGTTTTCAGAATTTTAATGTTCATAATCGTAAAATCATTTTCGTACACATGGATGACCTGATAAGAATGAACAAGTAATTTATCCTGTGAAGTGTGTGTTGCCAATAAGGACTTATGGAGAGATATGGTCTTCATAATTTTCCGCAAAACCATTCTGCGGGCGATACTAATTGTGATACATGTGTGCAAAATTGGTCATTACAGGCGAGGTGCGTGAGCCATAGGTGAACGCGATTACGAAGTCGAGATTGTAATGATCAATGCTCACGCGTGTCATATGACGTTTTTCAACACACTGGCGAGGGAAAAAACAGATTTATATTTTTCAATTAGATTTTTTGTAATCATCAACTACACAATGAGAAAGTTACCAAATATGGCGCACAGTTTTTTTTTTGACAGCGATGCTCTGTCAAACTGTTTTACCCGTTTAAATTAAGAATGCTTCGTCTACACACATATCACTTACATTGAGATACAAACTAAACATAATCTACAAGGTTTGTAATTTAGTCGATCATATTTTAGGGTTCCACACCCAAAGGGTGCCCAACAGGATCCTACTACTATTCGATATCAGCCTACGCCATCTGTCCGTCAGTCTGTCACAGGGATGATCTTTTTAAGTGGCAACTCGTTAGAAGTTATGGACTTTTTTTTAGTTGTGTTAATTAGTACCTAGGTAAACCGTAATTTTAAGATGGTAGTTCTCACAATGGTGGTAGTCGTTACAATTTATAGTACCTGATTAAAAAAAATCTCCTAAATTACAAAAAATCGCGGATCATACATCAGATTTGAAATTCCATATAATATTTACCTTTGGGCGTTACTTCCTGGTTATCTAAATAAAATCGGGGTATATGGAATAACTTTTAGCATAGGGCTCTGAACAACTACAAATCAAGACTAAGCCTGCGCCCGTAAACAATTCAGTCAAAACCCAGGTGCGCTGGGTCGGTGAACTCCATGCTGATTATGGTTATGTGAAGTCTCGGATAAGGATGAGAGATGGGACTCGATAATGTATCGATACAGAAGCTGAGATAGGTTTTTGACACAAGGACAATAGTATACCTAACCATAGATTTATATTTAATCGGTCTTCATAGCTTATTCACTAAATATTGAAAACTAGGTATCGAAAAATAAATATATATTAAATATTCTATTTAACTGGATTTGTTGCCACCGCAACAAATCTGATCTTTATTCAAATACTGATCAAAACCAGCTAAAACACATGAATTATATATGGTAAATTCAACTGTATGTACCAACTTGACGTTCTTAAGTGCCTTACCAGGGCCTAAACTGATTCAATGATTTTTGATTTTGATAGTTCATACAATTTTATTTTTATTACGATTTTCTCGATAAAACATTATTATATCGATACGGCACTAATATACGTCCTTTTAATTGCAGAACTGAAAAGAAATATACAAATATTCGTGTAAAAAAGGAGGATAAACGAGTAACTTTAATCAACTGGCCAATCTACGTTGTAACTCTTAAATGTATGCATGTTTATAAAGAAAATTGGCTTATCGATGAAAAGTTATACCATTTGATTGTGAAGTATTGCTGCAGTATTATTCAATGGCTGCAGTTTTCAACTCATTCTGTGCTGCAATTATATTTTTATTGACTTGTTACGATACTTATTCAAGCACAGATGTATTTAGTGGTCACAGATCTGGACGTAACTGACGTGATATTTGAGGCCGTTGTTTGCAATGTAGGGATCCGTAACAGTGAACTGGTACCTCCACCGACCATCTTCAAAATCGCAAAAAGAAAAATATCTTTATCATACATTTAAGCCGAGGAAACACTGACCTATTGTATGTAACAGCGGTTTTATGCGATTTGAAGTTGGTCTAATAGTAAAAGTTTTTTGTATTTATAAGTACTTCACGTGGTTTCATTTATTGTAGTATCCACCATGTATATTACTTGCTTTTATATACAAATACATGCGGACTAAGTTGCGCGTAACAACTATTAATCAATAAAATCAGTTGACAAGGAAAAGCATATCTTTGGGAAGCTAAGAAAAGTAGGTCTAGACAAAAGCTAAACGATACATATTCCGCATACGGAATTTGGGTATTTGTGTGGGTCTTTTATACAGCAGTCACGTTACTGCAAACGAAAATGGCTTTTAACTAGGGGTGGAGGACGGTAAAATGTTAAAGGATACATGAAATAAATTTTATTGAAAGTACGAATAAACATTTAATCCATATATATATATTGTATTAATCAAACATGAAACTAGTTGAAAATTATACTCCTGTAGACAAGATTATATGAAAAATATTGATTGTATCAGTAATATCTCCATCGATTGAGCTGACCACCTGTTTTCTTTTTTAATTTTGTTTATCGTCTACTTCCTTACGTTTACATACATGGATGTATTATTAAACATAATGTTTTGCTGAACAATTTGCTGTACTTGGCCGACATCTTGTTTGATGCAACCCATTAAAGAAGTGACGGCAGATACTAAGCATGAGATCACTTTGTCTTTGACATTCTCTGAAATACAAACAAATATATTAGGCATATAATGACCAAAGAACAGGCAAAGAATTAGCTATTTAGAGACCACAGTATGTATATGCATCGACTACAGTTTTTTTTTCTGTGTATGGAGCTGTGTTTGACCACAATCTCACCATGGTAAGTGATAATGAAGCCGAAGGTGGTAAGCACATAAAGCCTAGAACTGGCTCACAAGTGCAGCTGTCGGAACACATCAAAGGTGTTTGGCGACAGATTTTGTGAATGAGCGTTTCTTCATTGGGCGACACGACACGACAACGGCAGCCGTCCACGATATCAGTGGATGCATAATTCTATTAGATTGTACTGCACGCTGTCTCACTGGGCCGGTAGCGACACGTCATCGGCAGCAAGTCTCCCACTGGTGTCGTGGCGGCATCTTTATGCATGTGTTGTGTACACACGCAAGCTTCCATGTAGGCGTGCGAGTGGACGCGCCGCCCGCGCCCCCGCGGCTCTCTATATTCGTTTCGTTCAAATGAAGAACGTAGCTGCCGGAGTCACCCGACGATATGTCGGCGCCGGCAACGACATGTCGTGTCGTGTCGCCCCAATGAAGAAGCGCCCAATGGCGGTGTTTCTTTTTTTCATGCTATAAGTACAATACGAGCCCATCAGGGAAGTGCAGGAGAAGCAGGCGAGGGATTTGCATGCTACTCGAGTCTCAACTTATCGCTCAGGGGCAGTACTTCCTTCTCCAAAGAATAGTACAATACTTTCTCGACCAAAATGTACAGAATTTAACGATTTTTGTTTGCAAATATAGAGGTTATTTAAAGTTTCGTATTAAAGGTTTAAGTACCTTCTGTTTCTTCTTCGCTGTGATCAGGAGTTTCAACACATTTCATGAATGTTGTAATAATACCAAAAATACAATCAACGACTGGATCTTCTACACTAGTTGAATCTTCTACACACGTTGAATCTTCTACATACGTTGAATCTTCTACACTCGTTGAATCTTCTACACACGTTGAATCTTCTACATACGTTGAATCTTCTACACTCGTTGAATCTTTAAATTCTGGTCTTGCTAAAACAGCGCCTAAGACGCAGGCAGTAAAGATGAGAATTCCGTAACACTTCATGTTGGTAGATGCAACTACAGAACTTAAATTAATATAACTGTGTATCGGTGCGTATTTATACTAATTTTGAGGTGTAATTATTGGCTGGTAATTTAAGTTATTTAAAAACAATGTTTATTGTTATGTTTTATGATATTCATAAATGCTAAAGTATTCAGACATAATATATTAAGGTATGGAGTTAGATAAGCAGGTATGTATTATTGAGGAACGTTTAAATTGAAACTACACTTAGTTTATGTTTGGGGAGATTTAATACACACCTTTGTTTGTACTTTATAAAATAGATATACAATAAATAGTTAAGAAAATTTAAAAAATCAATGTGCAATTTAAGTTTGTTTAACCAACATACATTAGCAGCTGACACATGTAAATATTATCCAAAGTAGATACCATTATATACTAGTAGTAGTAGTTAATATTAAATCTCTTCTCTTGTTAATCCATTAGTTCTCGCGAGGGACGCGCGTCCTAAAATAACAATTGCTGTCATTGTTATTTTTTTAACTTAACCTAACCAACTGAATTTGGAGTGCCCCTAGTCGGTTCTGGCTAGAATAATCACACTTACCGTAACATATGTACCATATTTGGTAGTATAGGTACATTTTATGGCAATCAAACTGTGTATTTAGGTAGAAATAGCACAACATCATCATCATCATCAGCCTATAATGTCCCACTGCTGAGCACAGGTCTCCTTTCACAAATGAGGGTGAAAGGGAATGGGCAATACTCCACCACGCGTGCCCACTGCGGATCGGTGGAGGTAGGCTAGTGGACAACCTACTGTTGGAATTTTTCAAGCCGCCTAGAAGGCATTAACTAGCTTAACGACTACATATCACAATTAAGTGATAACCGGGACCAACGGCTTTACGTGCCTTCCGAAGCACGGAAACGCTCGATTTGAATAACCACTAGGCGGTCACCCATCCAGGTACCGACCACGACGGTGGTAGCTTAACTTTGCCGATCGATTAAGAACGGCTAATCATGCTACACCACGAGCGCTTCTTTTTGAATAGTACAACAATTTCCTCATTATAATTTGATGATCATTTACTTAATTTGGTTTCATAGTACAATTTTAGGTAATAGAGGTTATTGGTCACACAATTCTTTTTGGTGGTGATTATATTTTATCCCCGTTATAATTTTGTTGCAGACCCAACAGTCATCACCTCGGTCTACGCCGAACTCATCACCTCGATCCACTAAGAGTCCACCACTTCCTGGGGTGCAGCCACAACCTAGCGCTCCAGAAAGGTACACCATTATTTTGTGTTTTTGAGATAAAATAAGATTGGCGAGGCAGAACATAGCGTTGTATTTCAAAATACCACAGCCAAATGAAATGTTGTGTTCCTGCGCGTGAGTAAAGTCGCCAGAGGTCATTGAGGAGGGCGGTAACACTTGAGTCATGGCCCTGTAACCGTTAATAATAATTAAACCCCAGTTATGCTATGCTTGCTAACCGAAGAGAGGTAGAGAGCGTAGCGTTTATTCGCTCAAAGAGCAGCTCGACTGGGGAAGTACCTCCACCTTACTGAATACCGCAGCCAAATAACTTTATGTTGTGTAAAGTTGTAAACCTGCACGTGAGTAAGGTCGCCAGGGCTCATAGGGGAGGATGGAAAGGTCGGTAACGCGTGAGCGATGCTTCGTGTGTTGCAAGCGTCCATATGGCTACGGTAACCGCTTACCATCATGCGGGCCGTATGCTTGTTGACCGACTTAGTAGTATAAAAAAGAAACCGACTTCGTTTTCTATTAAAAAAAAAGTTTGACTCAATAATGACTTGAATTTTGTTTGACGATCTGCCAGACTTAGAGATGATTATGTCAGATTATATGTTTGTTTATTCAGAGAGGCGAGCACCCGAGGCACTGTAAGAAGCGCGCCGCAAACGCCATCTTTAGGCGAGCGCGAACGTATCGACATGACACACAGTCTCGGTAAGTTCTATCCATAGAGTTACCCCCTTATTCATAAATAATAAAGTTATCAAACGTTGATTAGCTAAAATTCCGATGTCTTTATCTGACACGTAACATTTCGTGAATGAGTGAGACGGGGCACACTATTACACTGATTTAGTTAAAAAGATTTTGAATCAGGGGGTAAGAATATAGTAAGATTGATAGCGTTAACAACATTACTTTGTGCGAAGCGTCAGTTTGCATGTATATGCATTCATAGATATATCGTACACTAGTGATTTACTGTCACAAAAAAAATGATATGAGTTCCTTGTCATTTGTTCTCGATAAAAACGAGAAATTGTCATTCATTTTATTTAGTCGATCAAACTATAAATACAGTTCGTTTCAAGGCAGCCTTGTACATACCCGTGCTCACGGTAGGTACTCTAGTACAGTCGCTCTATTAATATTCTTACTCTATGGTTATATCCCATTCTAGCAAAATCACGATTATATAATTTCGCCAATAATTTCAAGGGCACTCGGAGTTTCAACCGTGGAGTTGCTGGGGAATGCTAATCGGGAAATCTCATGTACCTTAGTTTGAAATTATATATTTTTTTAATTTCAGGAATGGAGAGTATGGGCGGTGATGGTCGAAGCTTCCACCAAAACCAACGACCCACTACGAGTAAGTATTTACGACATTCAAAATTAACTATCGAACGATTTATACTCGCCTAGATAAAAAAATTGTGCTGTGACTGTGTCTAGCCGATGTCGATATCGATTAAGACTGCGTATAAAGCAAAATAACAATCGTAGAATTGAAATTTAACCAAGTAAATAGTATTTAAATGAAAAAATATTTTTATATGGGTATTTTCATTATATACGCGAGGGTTCTCTCTGAGCAAAAACATAATGGAATGAAATTTCCTCGATAGAAAAAAATCACAAAACTACCTCTAATAATAATGAATTTTCGGTTTTTTTCGTTCATGGTGTATCTAATTAAGACAAAAATTCGATAAATAATATCACTAACATATGACCTAGAGCTGCTACTAACGATTTTTTAAAATATTCTATACTTTACGAGTTATTTAGATAAAAAGCGCTTAGTTCATTTTTGTTCCGCGGAACACGCTATCTCCATCTCATCTGCACGCGAAGATTAGACATAAGTTTGTTTCATCTGACATTGCCATATTTTTCTGGCTTGGTACGCACTCTTAACGATGTGCCGTCTCCTATCTCTTTCTGGCTCGTCCGTGCGGGAAAGAAATAGCAATCGCTGGAACATCAATTTATTGCAAAATTGGTATTGGTATTGGTAGGATAATTTTAGGAACAAAGTATTCTTCGTAAAACGCAGAAACTTGTCATTGATTTAACTATTCTGTGAAATTCCTTGCATTGTTTCCTATTGAGTTATTTTTTGTATCAGTGGGCATCGACCGCAGTCTACGCAGCGACCTGCTCTACGCCGCAGATTCGGTCACTAACGCGATGTCAACCCTTGTCAGAGAACTTAACTCAGGTGTGTATATTATAGCAGACATAAAAACCGGCCAAGTGCGAGTCGGACTCGCACATGGAGGGTTCCGTACAATAATATCTAACTCAACTTTACTAATAAAAAAAACGCCAAAATAGTCGTTTATTGTATGGGAGCTGCCTTTAATTTTTAATTTTATTTGATTTTTATTTGTTATTATAGCGGCAATAGAAATATACATTCTCTGAAAATTTCACCTGTCTACCTATTATCGTTCATGAGATACAGCCCACTGACAGACAGACGGACGGACAGCGGAGTTTTAGTAATAGGGTCCCGTTTGGCACCTTTCGGATACGGAACCCTAAAAAGAGGTTTTAAAAAATAGACATCGTATAATAGAAGAAAACGGAAATAAAAAAAGATACACTAGATTTACATTAATTTGATTTTTTTATTGGGAAATTATTATGTCTTCTGTGTTGCCGGTAACAGACTCGAAATCATATTCTAAAATTAATTATGCTCTATAACGTTTTATATAAAAGTTTATATGTAGTGAAAACATTATTTCATGTTTTTTATTGTGCTAGCATGATTCAGAAACCATTTTCGATTTTGATCCATTAAATTGTTCAAATATGCATTGGGCATGACTGAATGTTTTTTTACATGTTTTTAATAGATAATAGACATACATATTTATGTTGAATTTTGTTGTGTAAACAATCAACATTAACACATTACTTCTTCATTAACAAACTAAACTTTCAATAGATACCTTTAGGTTTCGTATCACTTATATAGACTCCTTATTTTACTCGTTTTCGAAATTATTTTCACTTTAGCAAATTTTCGTATTAACGAAATATAAAATTTCTCATAAATAGCGAATGAAAACAAAAACAAGCGTGATGTAGGTAAAAAAAATAGATATTTTTCTAATATTTTTTCCGTTGATAAAATTAAGCAGATTCCTATCCTTTTAATTTGTGAAGACACACTGTATAATTCCAAGTATACAGTTTTAAGATTTTTTTGTATCAAAATCAGCCTCTATTCTCATTTGAGCTGCTGATTAGACAAAATAACCCTTTATTTGACGAAGGCTAAGCCTATATTGGCTTGACGATTACGCGTCAAAATTAGTTGGATAGTGAAAGACAGTATTAAAAATTATTTTATTCATATTGCATTCTCGAAGGTCCCAAATTTTATTGCACTTTTCGTATGACTTGACTGTCTTTGTAGATGTTTTACGTTGGTAAATGTTTTACAGAGGGTTCGGATACTGAGGACACAGTTAAAGGCGACTCGAGAAAAAAGAGAGGTAAGTTCATAAGCTTTTTCACCCATGTAAAGAACACATACATTGAAACAAAAAATATTTTTCAGTTCAAAAATTCCCATAAAATATACGTGTAAGCTCCATGTGTAGTTATCGAAACTCGAATGGAGTGGATGGTTTTTTTGAGCTATTGAGTATTCTATGTTATGCAATTAGAAGACATTTTCGCTTGGCAGCATACATACACTACTCTCATAGGCTGGTCAAATACGTAAAAAATAATACTGAACACTCATCAACAAATAACTACCAAAAATTAAAATACTTGTAAATTTGTCGCATGACATATTAGCAGCATGTTTTCATTGCAATTTTTTATGTCACCATTTAAAAATAACCTTATTACTATTATTTTGTGTTATGTTTATGTTTTTCGTTCATCAATATTCAATCTAAAGACCTAATGTCAACATTAAAAGGTTACTGCTGGGCGAATGGTACAGGTCGGTTAACTAAATCTGGCTCGTTCAACTCGTTCACACGTTGCGCTTGTGTAGTGTCTGTGTATTGACTGACTGATTTATAGCAATGTAATAAAGCATAATGTATCGTGAAATTGCATATGTGTGAGTACTGTGAACGTGCCAGTTTTCGTTAACCGACCTGTTTGGTCAGTAACAAATACAGAAACAACAAAGACTTGATTATATTAACTTTTTTGGACTTCAGCAACTGTAGTTTCAGTCGCGGATTTAAAGGGAGGCAATGGGCAACCTAGGTTTTTTATACCATTTTGGCTCTTTCACCCGCGATCCCCTCTTAATAAGAATATTGAAAAACTTCTTCGTAGTGAAAACTAAGAAGAGGTTTTTCATGGGTTTAGGTTATATATGAACGGGGTGCAAAATTTCCGTGTGACCGTTCGGCTTGAGCTGTGCGTCTATCTGTCATTCAGTTTCTTCATTTGTATATACAGAATTTCAACTTAAAATGTTTTTGGAGTGTATTATAACTATGTAGATCAAAATTGTCAATTTGTTTCAGATTTCGAAGAGGACGATGATAGCGACGAACCGATGCCGAGACCGCAGCCACCGAGGCACTACCTACACGACAATAACGTACAGGTATTTGAACTATAGCTTGGATGATTGTGAGATTTTATAGTGTGTAGTGGTTTAGTCTTATTAGCGATACATTTTGTACATATGCCAGCAGTAGAGAAGTAAAAAAGGATACGTTCACATATACAGAGTGTCCGATAATTAATGGTCAAATTGATAACCCTCGAAAGCTGGGATGAGACTATGAGAATTCCAGTAAAAGTCTCATGGTTTTAGAAGTATTTGTATTTTAGTTTTTATTTTTATTATTGTTTTTTTATGCCATTTCCAAAATTTTTAATAATTTTACGATTTCTTTTCGCTAATATATTAGGTACCTTTTCTCAAAGCGCATAAGCTCAACATTCGAGTTATCATTTGGAGGATTGATTTACAGGACATCCTGTATATGTGCGTATGTATTTTCCTTTTTATATTCATATTTTTATTGTAGTTTAGTCAACTGCATTATCTATACTTTTTAGTTTATTAGTAGAAATTATTAAAATGTGAATTAAAACATCAGAAGTGGAAAGCTGCTTGGGTTTATTTTGTTGTATATTTTTTTTGCACCAATTTCATTTACTTTTTGTATTTCATTATTTTGTTGTCCATTTTATTTCAGAGCATAGCACAGAGTGTCAAAACACAATCTTAGAGTACGCTTGCAATTTACTGCTTAAGGTTTGTTTTGCACATTTTTTTATTGTTTTTCTTTTATTTACACTTTTCATATCATATCTGCTTTGCAGTAAGTATATCCCTTCAGCCCAGTTATTTATACTTCAGAAATTTATAAAAGAAATTGGAGACCAGTCTACTTGCTTCAGTTTGTTGTTACTTTGCTAAAAACCTATTGAGGCAGAAGTATGGAGATTTTCTACTGTTGTCACCGACCGATTTTGAAGAATGACTCAAGTACCTAGCATCGATCGTCGATAAGTTTAAAACATCAATGTTTTTTTGTATCAGTATTAAATGATATCATAGAGTATATAGATAGAGTTATTTATCGTGATAAGTCGGTGATGATAGGATACATTTTATCCCACGAACGCAAGTTCTGATTTATACACCACCTCATTACAAAAATATGTATTGTGTGATTTTTTTGTAATTTTTATGATGTAACAGGACACACCGCCGCCGCTGCCCGCGCGCACCGGCCACTATTACCCCCGCACATAGCTACCCACATCACATAATTAATCACTGTATGTACTTACTATACATATACATAATATGTATAACTACTATACTACAACTATATGTACGTGTAACTAGATGTATTTACTAATAGATTTTAAGGGTCTAATATATGTGGGTTATTTCGGAAACGTTGGGGTAAAACCGACAGTCGACAAGCTGAACTATTAGTAAAAGATCAGTCTTGTGTGTTTTTATTTAAACATTGCGTGGGCTCAGATCTAGTATATTACACAAATTGGTAGGTTCCTTACCTAGGTTGTATTTCTTTACTAAAAGGGTCTTTCCCACAGTCGACAGTAAAATTTTAACAAAATATTATGCCATATATTATCAAACCGCCTTTGCGTTTGACCGCCATATTTATTCGGTTCAGAGCTACTTCTGGCTTCTATTAGGCGTACATTACACTCTCGTTCGAAAGGTTACGATATCACATTACTCGTTTAACTTGGCAAGAAGCGCACTCGCTGCGCCCTTTGCAACTGATGACTTATGGCCCTTTGTCTCAAGTGAAAAAATCAACACCAGACGGAAATCGCCCTATAGGATAGTAGTCGAATTACCTCTCTGCATACTCGACGGCTAACTTCAGATAACTTACCTTGTGTGCTTGTAACCCTCGGCTACATAATCACTGACTCAGGTGAGATTGCGGTTAAAAGTAACTTGGCAAGTAGTGTAGGTAGCTTTGAAATGTTTAAGATCTGTCAGTTTTACCCCAACGTGTACGATTGCCTTAACTTAGTAATATACTTTCATCTCAAAAAATCACATGTGCGGTGAATGCCACTGACTTAAAGATATTTATTTTTGTGATTCATGTATATTGAACTATTTCAAATTTTAACAGGATATGAATAATCCTTCTCAATTAAAAATGCATATCGTAATGGATCCAGGATTCTAAAACATGGTATCTACTGTAAGCCAACTAAAAAGAAAGGTCATTGGTAATTTTTAATTTGTTATCCACCGATATCAAATATGCTCTATAAAAATAACATTATAAGTAAACCATTTCTTATATTTTTTATCTCTTATTTGTATAAAATGGCAGCTGTAGAAATTATTTAGTATAAAAACAATGAACATTTTCTATGTACATAAAAGACGCAAATTATGCGAAATTGAAAGACACCTGATTAGAGGCATGTTTTTGTTGTTATTTCTATAAGTTTTTTTACGAATGCAAAATCAATTCAATGCAAAAAAACTTGTTAATCAAAACAATATTTAAAACGACATAGTGTTTCTTTCGCAGTCCGTATACACCTACGTAACTTTTCATGAACAAAATAAATGATAGACCCTTGACTTGGTGATTTGATACAGGACAAACCTATTGTTTTAACAAGTTAAATAAACTGAAAGAAAATATTTCTTGTGAAAGCATTAATTCGTTTTCAAAAACAGTTTTTAAACTAATCCCCTTATTCGTAATCGCTTTATAACTAAATCAGTGTCATAGTGTCCTCCGTCTCACTCTTTCGATCACCGTACATCACGTGTCAGATAAAGACTTCGGAATTTTAAATATTCAACGTTTCATAACTTTATTTTGGATAAGGGGGAAATATTTAAGTAGAATATAAATCTATAATATGTAAAAAATCTCGATAAGTTTATTGTTGTACATAAATATTACTTTTGGTTGGCTTAATGTGTCTAGTCCCAAAGCTAAAATACTTTAAAAATATTACTCCCTACTGTAAATTATGTTTTATAATGCGACCACATGAATATATTTATGCTTTATTTTATCACCTAACTAATATACGAACTTGTATACATATGAGTATTTCGAAGACATTTAAAATATCCATCGAGTTTTACTTGTATTATTTTTAATGGACGTTTGTAATTGATTTTAAACTCTGTCTGTAAATGCATAAGCATCGTTTTCAAATCGTAAATGTCACAGTAACATTTCAGCGAATAATATTGTCTTCTTTAAAACCATGTCGATTATTTAACTCGTTAAATTACTTTTACCGTCTTCCATTAGTCAATTCCTTCCAATATGTACAAAAACGTCAATTTATACTTCCCCTTATTATATTGTTTCATATTTTATGTATGTAATTATGTATGATCATTCCATTTTTTCCCACCAGAAGCCAGTAAATTGTTTTTATAAGAATTAACGCTATAAAATACATCCAAATATGAAGAATCATAGAGAAGTTTTTTTTAGACCAGGGGCCCATTTTATGTAGCTACTCTGCGAGTCTGCACTCTGCTGTCTTCAATTCACTTTACAAATATTGCAGAGTGAAGAGTTATACTGTTTTATGAAAATCTATGGCATTTCACAAACATGTTAGTAACACTCACTCTTCACTCTTCCAAATTTGACACATGAGTTTGCGAATTGTTTCTACATTAAATATAAATTCCGCTGAAAAGTTTAGAATAGGGAGTGCAGAGTCCTATCGAGGAACTACATTTATTTATTTATTTTATTTACCTACTTACATCTACTTTTACAGGGATACCCTAATACAGTAGTGTCGAACTTACTTAAAAATTATAATAACATTTCCGTATAACAGAAAATTTCCATTGCTATCCTTGTGAATTCACTCAGAGTACAGTGGAATATGTCAGTTTCCTCAGCAATGAGATTGAGGGTGCGAAGAGCGCGCGTCAGTGGCACCTCTTTCAGTAGGTTGGTACGCGCTCGGGGCACTGCAACCAGCTGCGGTCGCCGTCGCCGCCACACGAACTTGTCCGGGGCACATAATCCTATCTGCCCTAATATGTCACCGTTATCTACTCTGCCTATCAAGACCTTAAATAGATATGACACGAGTGCCAGGTCCCTCCTAACCCTTAATTCGTTGTATCCGACCATACCCAAAATGAATGAGGTCGGATACATAAGTGGATAAAACGGGTATACACCATACTGTCTCATGTATAAAAATCTAACAAATTTATTTTGTACCCTCTCCAGCATGAGACTATATTTAGTCTCATGTGAGGCCCAAATGTCTGCGTTACCTTCGAGTTGACTCCTAACTAGCGCATTGTATAAGGTTATAATTGCTTTAATATTTGTAAAGCCTTGAACAGTACGGAGAAGAAATCCCAGGTTTCTAAAAGCTTTTCTACATATTTTAATAATGTGATCACGAAACGTTAGCCCAGAGCTAAGAGTTACGCCTAAATCTCTGACAGATGTGACTCTGGTCATTGGTTGCCCCTCAACTGTATAGTTACATAGAATTGGCGCCTGTGAACGAGAGAAAGTGATGGTTACACACTTCGAGACGTTGAATTCTAAGCGGTTTTGTTTACACCATCTCGCCACTCTATTTATGTCCTGCTGCAACTTCTCACAGTCATTTGGCCCCTGATCATACTATCTTCTGATGAATAAATAATTAACTCTTATGATAACAAATTACTTTAAAGGCATCTTTATTTATCTAACCATAGACTTAACTGCATTTGTAGGCGGCTACATCTCTTTTTATTTTTAATATAGATTTTACTTATGAAATCACTAAATAGTTTTTTTTTATTAATCAATCGACTTATGTACCTATATCTTTATTCAGTATTATGAACTGCATTTCTTTTATATTTGCTTATACTTGCCAATTTATTTATACATATTATATTAGTTGGTCGTTTCTTTTTGCGTATACTTACTGATCGCTATGCTTAATAACTAATGCCTTATTTCCACGTCTTTAAAACATAAAATACAGAAAAACCAAATTTTCTTCATTAAATTGTACTTAAAATTTTGCTCATCACTTTTTTAAGACTGAATTATACAATTTTGTTATTAAGTGAAATAGCATGGTCTAGCATGGGTCGTTTATATAAACGATGAATAAAAAAATATATTTAAAAAATTAATTTATTGTTTATAAAATGAAAATTAGAACTACATGAGTAATAAATCTTTGTTTTTTTATTTTGAATCGCTTTAAAACTTTTTTAAATTTCGTCTAGTTGTCTCGATAAATCATTCCATGCTAGCCCACTCAGCTTACCACCGAAAGTGGATAATACCAAATTGTTATAAACCAAAATATTTTACTAGTTTATATTTTGATTTATTGAACGTTTTGCTCTGATTTTATGTTGCAGCTATTTTTGTTAAAACTTGAGGTTGGTATTTGTAACCGAAAAACTGTATTTTAGGATGTTACAAAAGGGTAAAGGGGCCCCGAGAATTGCGTTGCCTAGGGGCCTCAATATGGTTAATCCGGCCCTGCCGGGCTATTGCGTATCTTTGGTGGTAATCGTTACGAACACCATTAATGATTTCATCCAATGACGCGGTACGACGACGACCATTCGTGCACCCTGATTGGATGAAATTTATTAGTGGTGTTCGTTACGATTACCACCAAAGATACGCGGTAGAGGCCCTGGTTATACCAACCTTAGTTATCGACTCTTATGTCACAATAAATAAAGACTAAATTGAAATGACAGAGTTGATAATATTCTATTGGCTTATTTATAAACTATGGAAAACCCTAATATGATCTGTAAACTCTGGCTATGACCGGAAAGATCAATCTGACTATTGCCAAGAATTCTATTGTGAAATATGGGGTTTTTCATGTCATAATTTTAGGTTAAGCATTCGCATATCATAATATTTTAGTTTTTTAGTGCAATATAAAATACGGTCGTTTTGATTGGCGAGTCTTGCCCGTCTTGTAATTGATTCATATTTATTTTACTATTTTATTTTTAGGAAAATTTGTTGATTGAAATGTTTTGCGGCGTTATGTTTTTAACACAGTGTATTTTTAGGTTTTCGATCCAAAGCATATTATAGTTATATATGTAGTTTGTAAGCAGTTGCATAATTATATAGGGTATAGTTATTGTAGGTACATTTTTTCTGTAGACTTCAAAAAACAAGACAAAAACTGTTCTTTCTTAATTATTTATAGATTCAAGCATCTTCTCAGTAAGAATACAACATTTAACAAAATAAATAGTGTGGGGTTACCCCTTACATAATTTCTTATTTTGCTACATATTTTAGAAATACTTTCCTCTCGCTCCCACATAAAATGTGATAATATAACAAAATCAAACAGAAATAATTGTATTACATGTTGAATGTGGTCATTTTCCAGGAAAATACTTTAATACGATCATAGAAAACGTTTTTTCAATATCAATTATTTACAAGCTTTTAGTCAAGCCTAAGTCGTCACAAGTTAGGAAAATAAACCTTTTTCCATTAGTCATAAACTTTAATATCGTTTAAATCCTAAAACTTTTATTTATAACTTGATTCTTGTTTTCTATGATCGTATTGAAGTATAATTTTGAATAAAATTGATCAATGAAGTAATCTTCAAAAGGAAATCTGTATGTTACATAATGTTGTATAACTGTATAAGTAATCTTTTATACTGTTCGGATTAACTATAGATTTTGTATTAGGCGTAGATTAAAGTAGTTTTATGTCTGTATTAAGATATATTAACTATATAAAACTATGTTATATAGGTATATATTATATGGATGGATGGAAAGCACAAATTTCTTAAAACACTCATTTTTTCTATGATAATAAATACGTGGACGTCGTTTTTGATATATATAAATATTATAAAAAATTACTTCCATTTTCTATCAATGTCGTATACGTATAAATCACAATTGTAACTAAGTATATCATAATAACTATAAACAGATACAAGTTTTTGTAATTGTGTAAAAAAATGCTTCGGATATTGGTAAGGCGGTCTTGTTTTTACTCAGTTAATTTCCTTACGAGTATTATAGAATTAATAATTAAACTTATTATTAGTATCTCTGTTTATCCCGATATGCTGTCTCTTTCTGGCAAATAGATGATGTCTTTGTAAGCAGAAAAGTCCCAATATGTTGGAAATTAGAGGCATACATTTAACTGAGATGATCCTAGCGGTAAATGCGCGAGAGATCGCGTGAAACGGTACACCTGTATAGTGTATACGTCGGTTAACTAAATCTGGCACCTTCAACACATTTACACGTTGCGCTTGTGTAGTGTCTGAATAAGCGCGCGACGCGCATCGCACTGCATTTGCATTATAAAGTCTGTCCGTCTCTCTCGCGCGCGCTCAAGCTTATGAGTATGAAGGAGACAGTTATTGTTTGCTTTTGCTACTGCTCATAAATATAGAGTAGTCTTGCATTCGTCAGTTAGAATTAACTGACTGATTAGAAGCAATAATGTAATAAAACATACTGTATCGTGAAATTGCATAAGTGTGAGTACTGTGAACGTGCCAGCTTTAGTCAACCGACCTGTACAAGATAACATTCCCAATTTAAGGACATTTAAAAATGGTTGTGAGTACATCGAAAGGCTTGAAATTTAAAGAGTTTACCAGCTATTTATATACAGACTATGTATATTATAAATATATATAATTAATGGCAAAACAAGACCGCCTCCCTCTGAACAGGCTTGTTGTACTTATAAATGGTATTGTAAGGACTTTATCATTGAAATTGTAAACATTCCATTGCTTGTGAGTTTTGTGGTTTTATTTGTTATACCTTCCTACTTAGATGTATATGATTTTATGTCAAGCCGATAAGGTTTAAAATTGCTTGACGACATTTCACATTAGATTATAGATATGATAGATTCGTTTCGCTTTAATAATTAGTATTGTGACTTAACACAACTATCAGGATCGATACATCCTGATATCATTCATCATTACGAATTTTAGATTGGGTTCATCAAGCGGAACGACTTTTAGTATAATAATATCTTGGGATATTTTTCACACACGGCTATCTGGTCTTGAACTAAGCAGAGGTTGTACTTTAGGAAACAGATAACTAGTATCCTACTTTTTAAATATATATTAGACTCGTAACAAACTAACATGAAATCTGTGGGGTAATTGGTTATGTATCCGGCCCGTCTGGGATATAAATGCTCGTTCGCGATTTCAGAGTTCCTCCCATACTAAAAGTTGTTCAGCATGACAAATCCAACTTTTGCTTTGAAACGATGAACTATTTAAATACCCATCTTCTCAGTATATTAAAAGCTAGGTTCAAGATCCACAAATTCACTTGAAATCAACATTATGATCCTCGACTGAGATATTTCATCATTATCATTTGTAATTATAATAACACTAATAATTATAACCTAATCAATAGTTACATCGACTCTTTTATGAGTAAAGCGTCCTAAAAAATACATCACTTCATTAAATATATGGCATCATTATGTTTATCTTCTAAATTCACTGGTCTGTTCGTGCTTCGGTAGATATTAAACAGATAATTTGACCGCAAATCGCTTATAACATACCTACTTAAAGCTAAATACATATAATTTCGAAGGCACTGAATAAGATCAAACAATATTTGAACACTAGGTGCTGATTCTGCTGTTTACAACTTAACAAATTTACGTTCGCTATATCTATTTTTAACAAAGAACATAAGAATAGGATTTAAGATATTGAGTCCTGTCAAATTAGTCCAATTGCAAATTTAGTCGGCATCAAAATTACTTCCATTTACCCGGATATGAAAACGGCAACGACTTATTTTACAGCTTTTAATTGATCTATCCTTTTTCAATAATGTTTGCAAGAAACAGATGTGATGTGAATAAAATTAGTTTAGTGCTATTTAAAACAGAATCAGCACTGAATATGGTTAATTCGAGATGCTCTATTTAAAAGATCTCTACAGACACATAAAGTTCCTACCATTCGCTTAATTAGTTCACTACTAGAAATCGCCACTAGAGCCAGTTTTTGAAGATAATGGACTAAAAGCTTTAGGGGTTACTTTGTCCAACCTTAGGGCCACAACAAAGACATCTTTGGGCCACAATATTTTAACTTTGAACGCTTGAGTTGACTTAAAACATCTTAAACTAATAGAGTCGATGGCGTATTAAAGCGTCAATTAAAATAAATAACGAAAAGTTTTGAAATTGACCACTTCGTCGCAAAAATGACACGACATCACATTGGCTTTACAACTTTGTGACGTGACTTTCACAGTCTTCCTTTTTATCCGCTTTGCCGTCAATATCCGCGTATATTTCGTCCAATGACCGCATCTTTGTCTCTGGTACGAAGCACGCGATGTAAACAGTGCTCACTATGCAGACTGCGGCGAATAGCCAAAAGACCAGGTATAGGCCGACTGAATCGGCTAGTGGTTGGAACACGCGCAGTTCTATTGAGACGAACATGCACGCGAATGCTATTACTATTGATGTTACTGTGCCTCGGAACTGAAAAAGAAATGATTCGTTAGAAGAGGGCTGATATTGTGGTCTAAAAGATTAATGGCGTTTTTTTGGCGGAAATGCAATCGTTAGATACCAGCTCACAGAATCTGAAACAAACGTGATGCAACGCACTGCCCCCCTAAAAAGGAAGCTAAAGCAATATTGCTAACGCAATTCATTTTTTCGAATTATCGGCAGATCCTACGTAATTTCAATATTTTTTGGTATACTAGTCACTCATTATATATAATTCAATTCAATAAAAGATTCGGAATTGATGAATTGCATAAGATCTGCCGTAAATTCAAAAATATGAATTACGTTAGCAATATTGCTTTAGCTTCCTTTTTAGGGGGGCTGGACTTTCTGCGTCAGCTAATGAGGTGCGTAGTGGATTGTCATTTTACGCAAGTTTCACAAATATTTTATCCGGAGGGACGGTTATTGTATTCTAATGAGACAAAAACTTAAATTCAGAGAAATTATTCTTGTTATTTATAGGCTCACCGGAATTACACGCAAACTAAGTTTTTAACTCTGCAACACGAGTGAATGCTATCATCATCAGTCCATAATGTGCCACTGCTGAGCACAGGTCTCCTTTTACAAATGAGGGTGAAAGAGAATGGGCAGTCCACCACGCGTGACCTCTGCGGATTGGTGTAGGTAGGCAGTGGTCAATCTACTGTTGGTGTTTTCAAGCCACCTAGAAGGCCTCCAAGTAGCTTAAAGACTATTACAATTAAGTGATAACCGAGACCAACGGCATTACACGGCTTCCGAACAGGCCCGTAGCCAGGATCAAAGTTTTTTTAGTTTTAGGATGACTTCATAATTATGATTTCAGGGTATATTTGAATACTCAAAATACTCCCCCTGTATGCCTTCTTCCGAAGCACGGAAAGTGCTCGAGTTGAAATACTACTTCGTAGTCCGTCCACACTGGTGGTACTTAACTTTGCCAATCGATTATGAACGGCAAATATTTACCTGGAAGGAGAACATCTCTGTCATAATGACGAAAGGCACCGGCTGTAGACCTGCAGCGTCGCAGTAGATGCAGAGACAGAGCGCGGCGATAGGTAGCCACGAGACAGCCGCGCCCGCGCCCGCGAACTCTTGCGCGAAGAACCACGCGCCCAGCGCGCACATCGCCACGCCTGACACCAGGCATGTCATGCCCAGGAGAGGCTGACACATATAACGGTTATGGTAACAAGTCTTCATTCAAATATAATATAATCAGATCAAATCTAGGTATACTAGGTACAGGTCGGTTAACTAAAGCTGGCACGTTCAACACATTTACACGTTGCGCTGGTCAAGCTTATGAGTATGAATGAGGCAGTTGTTTTGCTTTTGCTACTGCTCGTAAATATAGAAAGTTATTCTTCAGCATTCGTTCGTTAGAATTGACTAACTGATTGTACTGTACTGTGAACGTGCCAGCTTTAGTTAAACAACCTGTATACTATAGGTAAACTCGTCTATTTCGTTTATTATAGAAAATCAGGGCTATTCTGAGTTGCGGTCCTGCAGGGCTATTTTAAAACGTCGGATTCGATATCGGAAACGGATTCAAAAATTTCCGGGGCGAATTTCAACAAACAATGGCGATGCTGATGCAAATAACGAACCGATTGTGTCGCGGTTCTCAGTCTGTCGTTATCACATCACTAATTTTCCACCAAATATAAGATGTTGTGGTCCCCGGTTCAGAAGTTATTCTTAGGTGGCCCTGGCAGGTATCTTCCTCCACATTTAACAGGTCCACAAACTGAAAAGGTAACTCTTTTACTTTGATCAATCCATAGTAGTTTTATTGAAACAAACCTTCCTCCCAGCCCTCTCGACAAGTCCGCTAGCAGTAAATGACCCAACGAGCTGCACGGCCCCCAGCACGGTCGCCTGCTGATTGGCGGTGAGCACCCACCCGCCGGCGCTCGCCTTGCTAAAGATCAGCGACGCGAAGTGCACTACGGCCAAGCACCCGCACAGCTCTCTAGCTAACGTGATTATGAGCACTATGCGAAACGCTCGGAACGTGCTCTTGTCTGAAACTAGGGAACAATTTTGGTGTTAGATAGACTATACTTATAGATAATTATGGTCTTAACTAAAAGCGAACTGTACCCCTACCATGAGTTTCCTACGGTAACGTAAACGATACTCCCTAATGATTACGGTGCAACAATTTTGTATGAGATATACTTTCCAAACCAAACTAGGGGCGGTGCTCCGTCATACAAAATGTTCACTGTAGTCGCTAACGATTTTACGTTACCGTAGCAAACTCATGGTAGTGGTCGGTATTGACGTCGAATGCCATGACAGTCGGGGATTCGAATCCAACAGTGTTTTCGAAGGACAAATTGGTGAGGAAACCATTAAAAAAAAATTGGCTTGCCTTTGGCCTCCGACTGACCCCACGAGAAATTGTGACGAAGTCGAGGATGTACCACGCTTACCCAGAATACCTTCGCAGGTTATGTACTATTGTTTATTCTTAAGTTAAAAATCTGTCGCCAAGTAAGTCCCAACAGCTACACTTGAGAGCCAGTTCCTTTTATAGGCTTTGTGTACTTAACACATCATCACTTTCCTCGTTAGTTATCAAACAAAAGTCTTTCTACAGTATGAAAAAATCCAGTTTCGTGAATCTAATAATAAACCCTCGCTACGCATATCTAGTGGAGAGTCACTCTTGTTCGAATTGACATAATCTACAAATATGATAGGTATTGATGTAAAGTCAAGAGTTTATTTTGTTTGTTCACTAACACGGTTAGAATACATAACGGTCTATGTTTGAACACAAACTACTTTTTATTTAGTTTTATAGGTAAGTACCTACCTAAGTAGGTTGGCGATTAGGTACAAACGTGCAAACCTTAATTAAGCATTTTTGTTAACTAGGGTAGTGGCACCAAAAGATGACCGACCCCCAATAGATGAACGATCGACCGAAAATTAAAAAAATATTATATAATCCCTAAATTTACATGCTTGCAATATTTTTTTCCTCATAAGGCAATATTTTTTCTTCCATATTCCTTAACAACATTGACAATTACAGCCCAGACGCGCTTGCGGTGAATTTTTATGTGTTATGTTACCCGCCAAAAATCGGTTTTATATGGAAACCTTATAACGGTAAGTCCCTCCAAATTTAAGAACATTGTCAGCGTATAGAAAGAATTAATGTCATATTAGAGCAGTTTTGGTTGGAATAAAATCTTGATATATTCTGCTTTCAATAACTTAATATATATTATTACATTATTTACCGTTTTTTAGAGAAATTTACTGTTCAAGTAATGGATTAAATTTTGTTCACTTGATCCAATAGATAAACGGCGTTCAACTAATGGAAAAAGGTCTAATTTTTATACCCATTAAAACCTATAAGTTAACGATTAAACACCAAAACAAAAATACTCAAATGAATTTTATTAAATTTATGAACTTAGTTACCAAAAGTTGAACAAATTATTTTAGAGTTTTTGATTATTTTAAATCTAACTTTCCTATAGAATCACCATTAAGATCAGTGGTTTTAATTTGAACGGTTCACATTTTATTCGTTCAACCTTTGGGTATATTTGCCTCAAGCTGAACGAATAATATTCACTTAGAATATTATTCGTTCATTTTATGGTTCATTAATCCAGTAAATGAACGAACTACTATGGAACCTACTCCTATTCAAATGTGAGTTCAACTTTTGGGTACAAAACGTTCATAATTAGGGCTCAGTGTTCAACTATAGGGGTAAAACCTAAATTTTCTTACATTTTCAATTTTTAAAAAATTATATGAAGACGTAGGTTATAAATACTTTAATTCTTCAATTAATAAGGATTTAAGGTATTATTGAAAAAAAACAGCAAGCGCCTATGCCATTAAATGACCGAGTTATAGCTATTTAAAGATGGAAAAAACGCTTAAACGTTCATTTATTGGTGCCTCTACCCTAGGTAGATATTTGACAAAACGCAAACAAAGAAGTAAGTAGTGATCGTAAACATTTTTAACCGACTTCAAAAAAAGGAGGAGGTTCTCAATTCGAATGTATTTTTTTTTATGTTTGTTACCTCATAACTCCGTCATTTATTAACCGATTTGGAATTTTTTTTTATTTGAATGGGTACACTTCCCGTTTGGTCCCATTGTCATCAGATCAGGATTTGATTATTTCTTAGTGTACTTTGAAGTCGGTTTAAGTTTTTTGTAAAACAGTCCAATTATTCTTCAATAATAAAATTGTGTAACTTAGATATGGAATGTCTGAATTACTAGCAAAGCATCAATTAGAAACCCATAACAATTATTTGAACCGTAAAATTTGAAAAACTAGATTAAGTAAGAAATTAATTCCAAAAAAATATGACGTACCGTGGTTGGTTTCATTGGTACCGTGTCTATCTTTCTCAAAATCTATAGGTGCGGCATGCGGGTCTAGAATCAAATCATCACCTGCCTGACCTATATTCTATCCGTCATATGAGTAATCACTCCTTTCTTACTCATATCATCTTTCACACAATCCCTCCATCTCATTTTCGGTATGGTAATCTGATCTACCCTAAAAACCGTAGGCGATTGTGTTGGCCACTGAGTCTCTATGGGCTTTTTCGATTATTCCCCATGTTCCGGTAATTATTTGTTTCCCATAACCGTTACGTAGGCAGTGGTAACGTTAAAGCAAAACATGTCCCGCCCACGCCAAGCCTCGCTGAGAATGTACATAGTTTACTTGACTTGGACTGTATTGAAGACAAACATAACAATAGGGTTGCCACACGGATGATCTACACTTACAAAAAGTTTTGGGTTTGGGTGTTTCAAATGTTCTAATGTCATAGTCGATATTGATATTGTTTACCTACCTACATATACTTACCTTAATACCTATAATATTTATATTATCCTACTAAGGCCCAATTTTATCAACGCCGGATAGCACATATACACGGTATAAATATGGCTGTTATGTGACATATTTGTATCGATAACCTGTCAAACTGTCATATACTATGAATAAAAGTTACTCGACTTTGGTAAAATTGGGCCTACGACAGCATAAATAAGTATAAGATCTGCCCGACGGTAAGCGTTTACCGTGGCGCGTTCCAAACGCTTCTTGAATAACCCAATGTTGACTCCCTTGCGAACCAGAGGGCCTACTACGAAAAACGATACACGAAAGTCCGATCATCGTTGTCAAATATTAACCAATAGAATTGCAGCAAAACTGACCAGACGTAAATTTTGTGTTACTCTATTGGCTAATTGATTGAAAACGATGATCGTTCAGGGCGGGAAGCTCTACAAAAGTCAAAAACCGCACATTGCGAAACCAATGAGTGATCCATGAATGGTAAAATAAATTAAGGCTGTTATCTTTTTGTTGACGGGCCAGTTGGCGCAGTTGGTTAAGACGCGGCGTCTTAACCTATAGCGCCGCAGGTCGTGGGTTCGATTCCCACACAGGACATGCATTTGTTGAATGAACATGTCTGTATGTCCTGAGTCTGGGTGTAATTATGTATAATAAGTATGTATTTACAAACAAAAAGTAGTATATGTATTATATCAGTTATCTGGTTTCCATAGTACAAGCTTTGCTTAGTTTGGGATCAGATGACCGTGTGTGAGGAATGTCCCAGGATAATTTATTTATTTATTTATTATTTATTTATCTGTGGCTAAATGTAGATAATACAAAGCCTAAAGTTTCATTAATCGATACCCCAAAAAGTTTATTTGTAAACTTGCCAACCCTAACCAGCATAGTTACTCGATTTCAAGCGTCCAGGAATCGAAACTGTTTGGTCGCCACTCAGACGTCCCGTTACCGCGTCGTGTCGTATAGTTTACTTATTGTTACCGCACTTTGTTGGTACAAACACACGGACACTCCGACAGACAGTAGGTTAATCTATACAAACATGTTGACTCGGTGTACTGTGTGAACTGTTGACCTGATCGCGTAGGCTCTTGTTTTATCTGTGTATTTAGGAGAGGCCTACATTTTTGTAGTATTTTATACAAGATTTATCCCATACTATATTATATTTTGTTAGCTCAGTAGATATCATTAGAATCGAATATCGACTGTTTTCTTTTTTAGTGTTTATAGGCCTGTGTTTGACCGCAACCTCACCATGATAAGTGATGATATGGACGAAGGTGGTAAGCACACAAGCCTAGAGGAACTGACTCTCAAGTACAAGCTTATTGTAGAATTCGAACCCGGGACCTTCGTCCGGAATCCGACGACATACACTACCACCAAGCTAAAACGCGTTAAAATCGGATCAGTTACCTAAACCTACAAAACTTACCTCTTCATAATATTTTAGTAGATAAGATAGTTTAATTGATGTTTCTACCAAACAAATGATATTTTATCTCCCGCCCAGGAATGTCATTTCATGTAGTTATTGGTTAGTTTCCCATCGGTTCAAATTACAATATGAATCGAGTTTACAAACTCAGGTAATCAATACTCGTGGGAGACATTGATGTGACAGTAAACATACGGGTAAACCAAAAACTTCTTTACTTTGTATATTTGTTACGATTTAAAGAGAGGTAGAACATAGCGTTTATTCGCTCAAAGAGCAGCGCGACTGGGGAAGTACCTCCACCTTACAGAATACCGCAGCCAAATAACTATGTTGTGTTCCTGCGCGTGAGGAAGTGCTCATTGGGGAGCACAGAAATGGCACCACTTCTTTAAGCAGTTTCCAAAAAATTATACCAATAATAGTTAAAGACTATACGTCCTGCTTTTTTTACTCAAGATGAATCAAAATGCCACTCTGCCAGAAAAAATCTGGCATCGCTGAGTCCAGCTACATATCTGCCAGTTATTATAAAAATCAATCCCTTAGTTTAGCTGTAATTTTTTTTATACAAGTATATCGGTATACAAGCATACGGCCCACCTGATGGTAAGCGGTTACCGTAGCACTATGGATGCTTGCAACACACGAGGCATCACTCACGCGTTACCGACTCGCTCCCCCTCCCCAATGAGTACTGGCGACCTTACTCACGCGCAGGAACACAACATAAAGTTTGACTGCGGTATTCTGTAAGGTGGAGGTACTTCCCCAGTCTAGCTGCTCTTTGAGCAAAAATGCTATGCTCTACCTCTCTTAGAGTGGAGACATTGGCGAATAGGGGAACTGGGTGGACATGGCCCACCCTAGAATTGTTAAGTGCCCACCCTGGGATGTTAATTTTTCCACGGCCAAGACCTCACTGGTAAATAATCCCAAATACGCCAGTGATGGTAGAATACGTTGTAGTACTCGCCTGCTATCTGCCATGCTCAAGTTGAAGAGCATTAACCGCTGCATTCCAACAGTTGCACTTGAGAGCAAAGGTGCTTTCTAGCCGTTGTAAAGAGGCGGTAACACAATTTTATATTGCTAATGTCCAACCATAGCTTCGACTATCCGACTGTGGCCACTTCCCTCAGTGACTCCTTCACGGTGTGAATACATTTTGTAGGGTCGGTATCGCGTCATACCCCTGATGTTGCAAACGTCTATCTATAGGCTACCACCATTGACATAGAATATTAATAGAGCGATTGTACTATAATATGAACCGTGACACGCAGCAGCATTACGAACTGCACGTTCATAGTTTGAACGACTAAATACATATGAAGAATCCCAATTTGTCGTTTCTATCGATACTTTTACTGAGAAAAAATTACAAGGAACTCTTATCGATATTTTTCTGACAGTAAATCACTAGTGTACGATTATATTATCTGAATTCTCAGACATCGCACAAGTTAATTTTGTTAAAGCTATCACTCTATGGAATAATTATAGCAAACTCACGCTTCGCAAGAGTCACAGGCCCACTGCTTATTTCGAAAGTATATAGATTAGGGTACTTACTAAGGGTCTTGAGCACGGTGAAGAATTTGCCAGACTTGCTGGTTTCCAGCTCTACCAGCAGCTTCTGTAACTCGTCATCGACGACCGCTTCGTTGGTCTGCCGACACCGGAGCCACGCGAGGGCGTCTCTTGCTTCCTGCATAGGTTTATTGTAAGAATAACATGTTTTTTACGAGTTTCCCCATGTTTGTTTATTGAGTAGCTATAGAAAGGGAACCTTCAATCAAATAATGTAGAGTTAATCAATCAATACCTAATGATATAAACAATTCAATTCCCAACGGCCCCATCAATGGGGATAGTGCAATGGGGAGGTTGGGAACAATTTTACATAATTTTATTAAATTCCCAACGCCCCCATTTTTGGGGATGTGGGCAATGGGGCGGTTGGGAATTCACCGGTGGTTATACCAGATGGTTTTACATTATTAATGTGATTTTGTATAGAAATTAGTAGCAGGGGATTATGTTTGAAGATTTGAATAAAAAATAGTTAAACTGCCACTAAAAGGAAGTATTTGCGATTCAATTCATAGAAAAAGATAAGTCGAATTAAATTCAGATATGAAACATATAAATTATGATGCAAACTAAATCATTATTTAATTATATATTTCTTCCTATCCATCCAAAGATTGTCTGGAAGAGTTCACTTCTTAGCGATAAGACCGCTATTATTACTCTTTATTGCACTTTCTTTTGTTTTTGTTAACTGTTTTTGCTGCACTAAAAGAGTTATCTATCTATCTAATTAGATCAACTCGCCAGTTCTGGCTAAAACATATTCCGTTTATTTGAATAATAACTAACAAATAACAATTCTATAAGTCTAGTATAAAATGCTCACCTCAACCTTCCCGCACTTGAGCAAGTACGACGGCGTCTCAGGCATCGTCGTGAACACAAGCATATGCACCAACGGCACAGCCAGACATATCCACAGCGTCCCATTATAGCTCAAATACTCTCCCAATATGTACACCACTAGGTTCCCAAGGTTCTGAGACAGTACAACCAAGCTCCCAAGAGTTCCTCTTATGGTATCCTCGCTGATCTCTTTAATGTATAGCGGGGTGACTACGTAGGAACCGCTGACTCCAAAACCAACGATGGCGCGAGCTAATATAAGCGCCCATACTTCTGTGGAGTAAAGCTTTAGGGCCCAGCAGCACTGAAAAATAAATGGTTATCTTTGAGATTTTCTTTCCTTTTATTATATTAGTGGCTCGGCCAGTAGTAGATAGTAGATAAGTATATAGATTGAAAAATAATCATATATGTAGTAAAAATCCGGTCTAAAGTGTTGCTAGATTGTGTAATTGGGTACTTTCCTGGGTAATAAATATATAATTCTACGAGCAGCGAAACCCGGCGTTGCTCGGTTTAAAATACATCGCATGATTAATGGTATAAAAATATATAAGTGTCCTTATATTATAAGGATACATTTTTTAACATAGATATTATAGATATCTAATTTCGATATTGAGAGACTTTCCAGAACATTTAATAGTTTGTTCTTTTTCACCGAAATTTCTAGTATTAGAACAGTCTAGAACATTCAAATAGTTTGTTCCTTTTCACTTGTGAAAATCACTTGATTTTTTTTTGTAACTGTTTACTCTTGATTCCAATTGAACTTTACTCAACTGCAATCATGATTGAATTGATGAAAAGTCACTGAATTTCGGTTTATATGCCATCAGACACCGAAATCACAGAATATTCAATAGTACCGAAATTACCAGTACCAGATCACTCTAGAATATTAAGATGTACATCACTTCGATTTGGTTCTTTTAGATCAATAATAACACTCGTACACATTTTGGAACTTTCCAGATCAATACAAAAAAAATTAGAACTTTCTCGAACATTGTAAATCGCTTATAATAAATTTCACTCATTTAGAAATTTTCTAGATCATTTTAGAATTTTCTAGAACCTTCTCGAACATTCTAAATCAATCATAACAAATTTCACTTATTTTGGAACTTTCTAGAACTTTCTCGAACATTCTAAATCCATCATAATCAATTGCACTCGTTTTGGAACTTTCCAGATCATTCGGAAAATTTCAAGAACTTTCTCGATCATTCCAAATCTATCATAATAAATTTCACTCATTTAGGAACTTTCTAGATCATTCTAGAAATTTCTAGAACGTTCTCGAACAATCTAACTCGATAATAACAGTTTTGGTCATTTTGGAACTTTCTAGATGAAGCCAGAAATTTGAAGAACTTTCTCAAACATGCTATATCGATTATAATAGTTTGAATTTATTCTAGAATTTTCTAGATCATTCCAGATATTTCTAGAACATTCCAGATCAATTATAACCGTTTTACACATATTGGAACTTTCTAGACCATTCCAGAAATTTTGAGATCTTTTCAGAAGTCCTCATGTGTCATTTTAGAATTTTCTAGATCATTCTAGAAATTTCTAGAACTTTCTCGAATATTCTAAATCGATCATAATCAATTGCACTCGTTTTGGAACTTTCCAGATCATTCGGAAAATTTCTAGAACTTTCTCGATCATTCTAAATCTATCATAATAAATTTCACTCATTTAGGAACTTTCTAGATCATTCTAGAAATTTCTAGAACTTTCTCGAATATTCTAAATCGATCATAATCAATTGCACTCGTTTTGGAACTTTCCAGATCATTCGGAAAATTTCTAGAACTTTCTCGATCATTCTAAATCTATCATAATAAATTTCACTCATTTAGGAACTTTCTAGATCATTCTAGAAATTTCTGAGACGTTCTCGAACATTCTAACTCGATAATAACAGTTTTGGTCATTTTGGAACTTTCTAGATGAAGCCAGAAATTTGAAGAACTTTCTCAAACATGCTATATCGATTATAATAGTTTGAATTTATTCTAGAATTTTCTAGATCATTCCAGATATTTCTAGAACATTCCAGATCAATTATAACCGTTTTACACATATTGGAACTTTCTAGACCATTCCAGAAATTTTGAGATCTTTTCAGAAGTCCTCATGTGTCATTTTAGAATTTTCTAGATAATTCTAGAAATTTCTAGAACTTTTTCGAACATTTTAAATCGCTTATAATAAATTACATTCATTTTAGAATTTTCTAGATCATTTTAGAATTTTCTAGAACTTTCTCAAACATTCTAAATCGATCATAATCAATTGCACTCATTTTGGAACTTTCTAGAACATTCTCGAACATTCTAAATCGATCATAATCATTTGCACTCATTTTGAAACTTACCAGATCATTCGGAAAATTTCTCGAACTTTCTCAAACATTCTATATCGATTATAATGGTTTGCATTCACTCTAGAATTTTCTAGATCATTCCAGATATTTGATGAACTTTCTAGAACATTCCAGATCGATTATAACCGTTTTACACATTTTGGTACTTTCTAGACCATTCCATAAATTTTGAGATCTTTTCAGAAGTCCTCATGCGTTAGAAAAGGACAGCAATATATGTTTTAACATTTTCGCCACCCACAACCACCCCCTTCCACCCACCGCGACCAAACTCCCTTACTACCACCTGGAGACCAAGGGGTATTTACCCTCCCAACGGGAAGTTGATTGGGGTTGGTGGTGATTGAGAAAACTGCGTATTTACGTACCCACAAAAGCATTTTATATATATTATTAGATTAGATTAGATTTAGTCCGTCAGTAAGATTATCAAAAAATATTAGACACGTATTTCCGCGTGACGTCACATTTCAATAATAAATGTATAGAAATGTGACGTCTTGGTCAATCTGAATTAAAAATCTAAATCATTCGCACGCATCACACCCTTGATTGTGTTGTCAATAGGTTCTGTGGTCACATGTGTAATGAAAATGTGATTGACATGGTTTTATAGTATGATTTTTTTATGTATGACACGCACGCGCACCGCACAAGTGTTTGTGACCGGCTGAGGGATTCGAATGTCGCATTGCTCTCAGTTTGGTCACCAAAATATTGGCATTTTATTTTTTTACAGTTTAGAGAGATTTTGTATGTAAATATTTAATCATTTGTGTATGTATATAACTAATTTAAATTACTTATGCGCAAGAAACTAATCTAACGAAATTACGTAGGTACTAACACGAACTAGGGGCCTTTACCTTACGTACAGTTCTGGGTGCCTACTTGACTCCTACTAAATACTTTCCTTTGACATCGAACATTTGTGACTTGTGTTTTACTATCTTAGCCGGGCAGCATTCAGGACTGAGTAGACTTCGTAAATTAGAGAGGTTATATAAATTTAGTTCTATGGGTTATACCAAGGTATCTACTAACCGCCATAGAAAAAGACGTCAACATCAATGCCTTCTTCCTTCCGTAGTTATCAACGATGTAACCAAAGAGGAACACGCAGGGAGTTCCGACTAGGTACGCGACTGATGCCATCCAGGATATGATGTCGGGATGTAAGGGTTCTGATGCTGGAGTGTCCTCGGACATGAGGCGTTGGCCCATTGGTGACATCCATCCGATTGCTGTTCCGTAGGAGAAGACTGGGAGGACCACTGTGAATGAAAAAGGGTTTAGGATACAAGAAAAAAAAAACCGGCCATGCATGGTGGACGTGCATGGTTCCACATGTAGGTATCGTTCGTAACTTTTTCATTTAATAGGAAATGCTGGTGGCGTTTGTTCCATACAAACGTAATCCTCAGTTTCCTCTCTGGATAATGACACTAGAGCAATGATTATTTTACCATGCAATCTGTAGGTACCACTGTATATCCCTCGGTTGTGTATTTCTTCATAAATTTATTATTATAAATATTAGGAGCCTTCTAAAATGACAAAAACTTACCATTTTTAACGCCCTTATCAGACGTCCAGCGAACAAATTTGACTAATATAATAATACAAAGGAAAACCGAAAGACATAGCCAAAGCCTCTCTATTATGATTCTTGTTTTGTTTTTAATCGATCCAGTTTTATAGGAGGAAACCGGGGATTACGAAATAGCGATTTCGTCTAATTTAAATAGGTATAATCAGTCCAAGCTGTAGTTGTCTCTATCGCCCTCGGGCGGGATAGCTCGGGCACAGCGCGACAGCAATAGATATGTAAAAAACCTATTTTTCAAATTTCTTGCAGCCATCCTTTCCTCTTAAGAAATAGGTTTACGATCACTGCTATTTTGTTTACGTTCTGTAAGCTGAGTCACGTGTATCGAAACACGCCGGTGGGTACTAGGCAACAAGACTTCAACTTGAAAGTGGTAGCCAGCCAGCTGGGTTCTATTGTAATTTAGTCGATGAGATATTGTTTGGATATCTGTCTGAAATTCCTTATTATGTTACATCTTTAGTCTCTAAGTTGTATTTGGAACCGGTGTAGAGTCAGTTTGTTAACATTCATAAGTGCCTTATCAGGGCCTAAATTGAATAAATATTTGATTTTATTTTATTAGAATAAATTACCACCATCATTTAGTTACTTAAGGTAGAACTAAGATAGTATTAAGTCTATTTTAATTTCAAGCATTTAGTTTCCGCAAAAAGGCAAATTCGTTTTGATAAAAATGTAACAATTCTGTTCGAACAATGTCTTCTTTACACGGTTGTCTACATAATAAAGAACACGTCATATCGCAAATAAAACTAAACTTTTCAGAAACACCTGTTGTACCTAATAATTTACACGTAAAGATTCATTCACTGATATATTGTTATTCATAACTTTATATAAATTCGGAGTTTTATGAGATAAGGAATAGTAAGTTATAAAAAGTTATGGATGGATGATATGAGTAAGAAAGGAGTGAAGAAGGGCCGAATGGAAGACATATTGCGCCGATCCCTTTGGGTTACTCTCTTTTGAATTACCTACCAAGTTTCGGGCTTAGTTTCGGATGATCGATACAACATTAACTTGGTGTTGTGTTAATGCGATGAGTATGTAAGGTTGGTTAAGGTCCAAGAGGACGCGCTGTGCTGGCATTGTACGGCGAACAGCCGAGAGGAGTAGTACCGAATGTTGCTGAGTTTATTCCCAGAGTCTTCTCAGTTTAAGTGTATTTCGAACCGGTGGTAAATTCAACAATATGTAACAACGTAACGTTCATAAGTGCCTTACTAGGGTCTAAACCACAGAATAAATAATAGTACCCTAAACTGAATAAATGACTTTTTGATTTTGATTTTGTTGTCCCTCCGCTATACCAATGCCGGCACACCGACTCCTCTCAACTACTCTACAAACAGCTTTGGGTGTGAACTTGTTAAGATGTTTGCAGGGTCGCTAAAATAATATATTTATATACATTTTCCAACTTCTGCTATGTTGAAATAAAATATTCTGTCATAATGCGTTAAGGCAAACTAAATTGAAGCAAAATTTCATATAGATGCCATAAAAATATGACTTATCTGTGATATGAAATACTCAACAGCACCTGAATAATATATTTATTTCCATGAAATCGTTGAAATGAGAAAGTTCGTATTGTGGAGTATCGTCGCTTTACAGTTGATACAGCTCGCGACTAATCCGTGCGCGGAGACGCGACGCGGAAGCGGGAGCGGGAGTGGGCGCGGGAGCAGGAGCGGGCGCACAGGCGGACACGGCGAGATCCGCGTACGCTTCGGCGTGGACGACGTTGATGACAAGTACCCCTACCTCGTCAGTGTACTAAATCACTTCAAGAAGCATTGCACTGGCACACTCATCACTCCTGACTGGGTGCTCACCGCTGCTCTCGTGGCACCCACGTAAGATTCGGTAATATGACGATTAAAAGACGTGAAAAATACATCAGAAAGATAAAAAAAAGAATCGCTCATCCAAGAACACGACTTGTAAATATTCCACAAGTTATAAACCATAACGATATAGCTTTGCTTCAAATCGAACCTATTCATCTGAAGAATTACGGTGGAGTTTCTGCCCTGAACTACAGGTCATTGTTTGGTTATCCAGTAGAGTATGCCGGCTTTGGTGACACCTGGACCCATTCAGATGAGAACTATACCCAGATTCGTAAAGAGGATAAATTGAGACCATTGCAGCTTGGTGGGGGCATAGTGATGCATTGTTGGAAAACAAATTATAACATACCAAAGATGTGCGTTGCACCAAAATGTTCCAACAAAAGGCAAAGGCTGGCATTTGGTGATTCTGGCGGGCCGCTGTTTTATGACGGGAAGATCGTCGGTGCTCTCCGTGGTGGGGACAAAGGTTCCATCGGACAGTACACACCCGTTAGCCCCTATTTGGATTGGATACACGATACCATGACACAAGAAAAGATTTAGAAAAATAAAGACGTTATCCATTGACTACAAGTTTTCTATTGCGGGATTAAATTAGACGATAAAGCAATCATTTGAAAAAATAAAAACCGGTCAGGTGCGAGTCTGAGTCTGACTGGCGCACTGAGGGTTCGGAACTTTCTTAGTTTGGGCCATAGCTGTTGTAAAAAACCATACCGTATATAACTGAAGTTTGTCAAGGAATTTTGTCGATTTCCCAAAAACTGTGCTAGAATCACACTAGTAAGAAAGGCTTTCACATTTCCGAATGTACTCGTTAGAGAACTGTAGGAAATACCTAGATTTAGTTGTTTTCAAAAAGCTATGCACAGGTTTATTTAACTGTCCTAATTTGCGCAGTCTGGTAAGATTTAATATACCGTAAAAAATCCCAAGATCGTGTAGGAAGAAATTGTTCTCTCGTCCTAATTGTCGCACTAATTTAAGAATGTTTTGTCCTTTGTCACGCATGTACTCATAGTATGAAGAGTATCATGAAACTTTTTTACTAGGACAATGAACTTACGAAAGGTTATGTTGAAAGTATAATTTATGCCTTTTGGTCACTTGTTTTCGCTTTCTTATTTGTTTTTTTGTGTTCATTTATGTTACTGTTATTATCCCACTTATTCATAATAAAGTTATCAAACGTTGATTAGCTAAAATTCCCGAAGTCTTTATCTGACTCGTGATATTTGGTGATCGATAGAGTGAGACGGAGGACACTATTACACTGATTTAGTTAAAAAGCGATTGTGAATAAGGGGGTATAGTTATCGCCAAGACAGCCAAGCGAAGCGAAAGGGCACTACCTACCTTTTCTCGAAGCGCTTCGTCGTTTTTTTGAACCCTCATAACTTGGGTTTGGATTATACCAGATAAACAAAAATCTCAGGACATGATGTCAATAGTGAATTTATTAAACATATTAAGTTTCAATAACATAGCTCTAATAGTTTAGATTTTATTAATATCTAAAAAACCCCGATTTCGTCACTGACTCACTGATGATCATCAAAACTCATAGGGTACTTCCTGAAGTCCTAGAAAGCTTAAATTTGGTATGTAAGCTTGTATTAGTACACAAACAACAAAAAAATTATAAAACTTGGAAATTTTAAACAAAAAAAAATCATAAGCAACTTACAAAAAGAAGTGAAATCCCAGTAAAAACATTTTTATGTAAAATGTTGCCGCCAAGACATATGGCTCGTACTGTCAAAAAGTTATCAGATCTCATGTAGAGCCATCGAAATATAAAACTAAAGAAATGTAACTCGAGCTCAAAAATCATTCCACGCAAACTGAACCGCGGTGGGCGTTGCCAAAAAAGAGAGACGCACCGCGCTGACAGTTCGCCGGTATCATTGAGTCGATGCGTTCGTGTCGCGAGGGACTTAGAACTGTGATTATTATTGTGTTTTGCGTTGTTTACATTGTGCAAATATGCCGTCATGTGTTGTTAAGTGGTGTAGAAGCCATACAGATATGAAGAATGCTGGAATCACTTTTCGTGATGCACTAGTACCTATAATTATAAAGAGGATAGAACCTTTGTGGCATAGCGTGCCAGCCGCCATTTTAGTTTTTTTTTCAATAAAATAACCTTATTCGACTTTTGTCCCGTTTGACGTCGGATGTCAAAGAAAAACAAAAGTCAAATAAGGTTATAATAATATTGTTTTAAGAGCTTGTGGTTCGCCCTCCGATCTGACCTTAACGCGACCCATCACTATAATTCGTATGTAAAAACCATAAACTGATTAAAATACTTCTTAATTTTAGATCCATACAATTATAACACATAAAGAAATATTTTAATCCAAAAAGCACATCACAAACTTTTAAATGAATATAATAGAGTGGTATAGTTAAATTACAACTAATTAATACAACTTATATGCATAGTGCAAATATACGATACTTTATCCTCTTACAATCAATGCATAACATCGTCCACGCATCTCGCACTGCAGCAGGCGTACGAACCAATTAGCAGTATCTGTCTCGCCGCGAACCAATCATCGCGCTTGCCGGAATACAACGCGTTAGGCAAGCGCAGCTAATTGGCTTATTTGCATGTGTGTTCTTTCGTTCGAATACTAGAGATATTTTGTCAATGTAATGAAGTGTGGAGCCGAATTTCGCGTTGATTTTGTTCACAATTACGCTTCCTTAGTTTTATTATTTCGATGTGTAGAGCCAAGCTTATAACTCTACATGTACTTACTCTATAAGCCCTAACTTCATAAACTCTACACACCGTAGTCAAAATATGTGGCTTGGCCGTTTCGCTACCTAAATTTTATAATTCTTGGTTCAAAACATAGTTTTTTAAATTACTTCTTCAATGGATAGCTCTCTTACAACTCTAAAAGGAATAGACGATATAGTTATTGCACAATCTGATGAATTTAAAACTGAGTACTTTTCGAAACAAACCCATGCACGAAATACGGATCTGACAATTGTTTCCCAGAACATCAGAAGCATTTATAGCAATATTAATTATTTACAAATTACACTAACACATTTTAAGTTCGATGTTGATGTGATAATTTTAAGTGAATGTAGACTTAATACCAACAAAACGATCCCTCAAATCAATCAAAATTATTTAACCTTCTCTACAACTAATCATGTAAACTGCTGCGACGGTGTGGTCGCATATGTTAAAAACACTCATGCAGTTAGTGTTAAAGAAATAATATTGACTCAAGCATCATGCTTGCAAATAAGTATGCATAATGTTACAATACTCGGTATTTATCGCTCCCCTTTAAACAGTAACGCTGAAAACTTTATAAATTCCCTCAGTAAGTACCTAGATTCCCTTCAAGCTTGTCATAATATAATAATAACGGGCGATTTAAACATAAATATAATACAAAAAATAAATGAACAAGCACATGAGCGTTCAAATAGGCTTAGTTATCTTAATATGCTGGCAATGCATGCCCTGCTACCAGGACATTCGTTGCCGACAAGAAATGATAATTGTTTGGATCATTTTATACTAAAAATTAATAAAAATAATAAATCTGCTACTATTGCTGTATTGAGTACTACCATTACCGATCACTTCATGATTTTCTTGAAACTATCTGATGTGGTTAACATTAAAAAATGCTCTAAATTCAAAACAAACATTGACTTTGAGAAGGCGTTACTTAGCTTAAAAGAAAACAATATTTTGGACCTCAACTCATTTGATAATTCTACTGTACTCGCAGAAGTCTTAATAGAGAATCTAAGCTATTGCCTGTTGCATAATACGATAACAACTTTAGTCCCGAGAAATAATCGCATAATTAAGCCATGGATTACCTTAGGAATCTTACGTTTCATAGAGAACAGGAATAATATGCAGAGAAAGTTACGCTCAGATTCTAATAACGAAGTCCTTAAAATAACATACAGAAGGTATCGTAACTATTGCAACAATCTTATTAAAAAAATAAAAAGAAAATATGACAAAGAACAATTAACTAACGCTAAGAATAATCCTAAAAACCTATGGAATACTATAAACGATATAACGCAACGTAAATCAAATAAAACTCAAAATTTAGATCTATTAGGTAAAAAGTCATCTCCTAATGAGTCAATTAATTATGTGAATAAATATTTCGCTAATATTGGAAAAATCTTAGCCAACGATATTATTTCTAGTAATTCAACCCAAAATTTCAATTCCAATTACAGTTCTTGCGGCTCGCAGGTCACATCATTTGCGTTACTCAAAAATTTTAAAAATTTAAAAATTGCCCGTGATGTGGTTGTTCCAATAATATCCCATCTAGTTAATCTCTGTTTTAGACAGGGCATTTTCCCAGCGACTCTTAAGCAGGCTATTATCACACCTGTATATAAGAGTGGGAATAGGGATGATACCAGTAGCTACAGACCTATTTCTGTTCTGCCTGCAATCTCCAAAATTATAGAAAAGTTAATAAACAGTCGTCTAATGAATTACCTAAATAAATTTAAAATTCTTTCTCACTGTCAATATGGTTTTAGACAAGGAATATCAACAGAAGACGCTGTAACAGCCCCCCTATTGGCTATCTTTGATGTCCACCGAACTTTGATGATAACCGAAATTCGATGACAACTGAGAATGGCATAATATTGGTATTACGTATCTTGTCGGTGACTATCAATCTACGGTGACTATGAGGCTATTTACGGTGTCTATCAACACAACACTTGACACCTCTATTTTTTATCGACATTACGCGGTTAAATGAAATATCCCTTTAGGAGCGTTTGTGTGGTACGATTTTATGAATATTATATTTGGATGGTTATTAAAAAACTTGTGAATGAAGTCATCATAGTTCGACATTCACGAGGGAGGAGTGAGCTTATGTTTGTGTTTAATGATTAGGAAAAAAACAAAATTCAGTGAGATTAATACATTATGTGTACATGTACAATAAGGATTTTATTTTATGTAAGTATCATGTTCTCACTTCCAGTCGTATGCTTCCAGCCTATTAGTTTATTTTAAGTTATACATAATTCCATTCTTGTTTTGTAAAATATACTGCTTACCACTTACTAAAGTTTGACTCACCAACCCACTTGAGAACTTTGGGTATCACAACTTTTAAACACTAAAACTGGGGTATTGGTGTTAGTTTTACAAGGGAATACAACTTTTGGTAGTCCCAACATGTTTCTGTATGATAGATACATGTAATAATTGATTATGCTGCCTGCCCTAGTACTGGATAGAGTTGAAAGCCAAAGTAAAAAAACAGGCTACAAACTTTAGAAGGAATGCTACTAGTGGAGGGCCTACTAGTGGAGCTTGTATGCCTCTCACTGAACACTATACATACCTATTGATGTTAGTAGAGTAATAGCTTTTCGATAACATCCGATATTTTCATATCACACACTCATATACTTCAAATATATACCGTTTTTTTATTCAACCTACAATCATTTTAGTGACCTATAATAATATATTAAAACATTCTTATTTTCAGGACATGAAAGCTCTTACCAGCACTTTGCACAACCATCTCAGAAGCGCTCTGCACCTTCTCCCCACGGTCGAGATCTCAAAAACGATGTGAGTTAAAAAGCCTTAAAATTGTTTGTAGTCTAATAAAACTGAAAATCTAAGTAAATGTGGCTTTTAATGATTTTTTGTAATATTATTAATATACATTATTGTTTACTTTCAGTGTGACGACATGAGGGTGTGTCTCGCTGGGCCCACAAGCTTTAGGAGAGGTGTATTACTGTTGAAAAACATTTTGTAACCACAAATAAATGATGGTGGACATATCCATGTTACAATAATTGATCTCTGTACTATGTAACGACTGTAGAAAAACTATGGCTTAGTATGATATCAAATTTGTGAATATTGAAAATAAAATGATACTTGTTTGTTGAAGCGTCTTTATTATTCTCGTTAAGAGTGTACAAGGTTTCTTTGGGTTTAGCTTATATTATGGTTTGTTATTACTCCAATATTAATGAAGTATATATGGAAACAAATTAGACTTAGAATACATATTAAAGGCATTATCATTTTTTAAAATTAAATACAGTTTATCATATAACAGTAAAATAACAATACTTAATTTAAAATTATTTTATTTTTATAAAGTTATTACATACTAAAAATTTAACACTTTTAAGTCTTTGCACTCCATATTCTTTGGATAAGCATATCCGTATTGTTGTCTGAAATTGCCTCATTTGAGATATAATTGTCATTGGCTATGTTATTTTAAAAACAAGACATATTTTCAGTGTGCATTCACTATCTTCCCAGCAGTTTCATCGACAACATACTTTAAGTACCTCAATGCATTGGTCCAGTTTTTATGATTGTTGACGGTGAAGATCAGTGTAGAACTCTTCTGTAGTAAGACAGATGTCATCATTTCAGGCCTTTGAGCATAATCAGTCTCCTGCAAAAAGAAGGATTTTAATTTTTAACCCTTGATATGTACCTAATGATAGAATTATGCTTAATATAAACAAATAATACATCAATACACTCAATAATTTTGTGTATTTACCTTTGGAATCCTGCCTTAGTAAGAAAGGGCGCAATGAACTCCTCTGGCAACTGCAAATAGTAACACTCCTGTCGCGCAAGCGGCTTCACTTTATTCGTAAGACACTCATTCTCCTTTCTCAACATGATTTTTACATGGATTTATAAATGTTTTAATTCATCGAAATAGTTATAAATCAAAGTCTTTAATAATATATACTTGCGAGGTCGTTCACACAATACAACACTAACATAAATTAAAAAGTCACAAATCCCTATACATTAATTAGCTTCAACCTATAAATTTTAAACAGCCGGATAATAGTGATCATCACTTGCGATCTATAAAACACTGCTCATTAGTAGTTTCTTTCAACAAATTCAGTGATCATCAAATATGTATTAATTTGATGTCCACTATGCCTACGCAATCGCAACTTTTGGTTTATCGATACGAAAACACCTGTCAAAAATGTTTACGGTGTCTATCAACGAGACTCGGTGCTCATGACGTCATCTCAGTTGATCACTGACGTTAGCCAATACGAAAATGGCTGTTTGACAGTTCATCGTTGAGCACTTTGCATAGTGATCTTCACTTTAAGCTGTCAGTTGAGATACGAAATAGCCCAGCAGGTCTAACATCTCATATAGTTTAACTAGTAGATAAAAGGAAAAAATGTCTTACTGTCTTTTTAGATTTAAAAAAAGCCTTTGATCTCGTTTTCCATCCTTGTGCATCGGCTAGAGAACATTGGCATAAGAGGCGTCCCCTTGGCTCTTCTAAGAAATTATCTTCAAGAACGAAAACAACGCGTTAAAATCGGTAAGCATGTAAGTGAGGAGACGAACATTGACTTCGGAGTCCCTCAAGGCAGTGTGTTAGGACCGACATTGTTTTTAATTTATATAAATAGCGTTTGTAAAATTGAACTAGATTCAACGGTGATAGTACCCGATGAAGAGCCTGTGGTTTTCTCTCCCGGACAGGTGCGGAAGGCCCTGCTTGCCACAAAGTTGAGAAAAGCCCCGGGACCTGATGGTATACAAAACGTGGCGCTGCGTCATCTCCTGCCGCGCACTCTTGCGGGGGTGACGCGCCTGTTTAATGCCATCTTGCGCCTAGGGCATTTCCCTACACCTTGGAAAACGGGGAGGGTCATCATGCTACTGAAGCCCGGGAAAAACTCCCTACGGCCGGAAAGCTATCTGCCAATCACATTGCTGCCTACAGTGTCGAAGGTGTTTGAAAAGCTCCTGCTGCAACACCTCGTCCCACACATTGAGCCCCGCTCCGAGCAGTACGGATTCAGGGCCGAACACTCCACAACATTACAGCTGTCTAGGGTACTGCACCACATTACAGTCGCCCAAAACAAGAAGGAAGCCGCAGTTGCAGTATTCCTAGACATGGAGAAGGCGTTCGACCGCGTATGGCACGACGGTCTTTTATACAAAGTCTCGCAGATTGTCAAGGTTCTTGCATCCTTCCTTCAAGACCGGAGTTTCTTCGTTGCAGTACAGGACGCAACATCCGACGTGCGTCGGATCGAAACGGGGGTACCACAAGAAAGCTGCTTGTCACCAATCTGTTATGCGCGTTACACAGACGACATTCCTGTAACAGAAGGCGCACACCTCGCTCTTTACGCCGATGACGCGGCGTACTACACGACGTCCATGAGCCCGAAACACGCCGCGTCCAAGATGCAGAAATGCCTGGATGCCCTACCCAGATGGTTAGCTGCCTGGAGGTTGTCTGTGAACGTCGCAAAAACACAAGCAATCTGCATAACCCCCCGCGCCGTCCCACCGAAACTTAGGATGCAAGGACAGGCGATAGAGTGGTCTCCGACAGCGACATACCTCGGGGTCACCATTTATCGCCGCCTCTGTATGAAGCAGCATGTGGATAAGGTAGTCAACACGGTTCGCTCAACCCGTGCCCTGCTACGCCCAGTGCTCTCCTCCCGCCTCCTACCCCTACGCACAAAAGTGGGGGTATACAAGTGTTACGTGCGATCACGTCTCACATACGCAGCCCCGGCGTGGTTTGCATTAACATCGCCGACACAGAAAGCCCGCCTTCAAGCACAGCAGAACCTCGCGCTGCGCACCGTCGTCCGTGCCAACCGGTACTTGAAAAATGACGTGATCGCCCGCGACCTAAAGATGGAGAGCATAGAAAATTTCATCGCCCACCTCGCCAAAAACTAGTTCCGGCGAGCCGACGCGTCAAGACTTTCGCACGTGCAGAACCTGGCGCCGTTGCACAGTCGGCCGCCGGAGGGCAAGGCGTACGCACGGGAGCTGATACAAGCGGACCCGCAAACCTGAAACACCACGTGCTGCCCAAAATTCAAGCCATCGTCCGAACGCAGATCGCCAGCTGGGCCTTTTACACCCGGCAGGCCGGTCCCGCGACTAGGACGACGAGTACAAGGATAGCTGGAGAGCAACAATACCACAGGATATTACTAGGATTAATGATACTATATGGATGATACTAGGATTGCTAACTGGTTAAATTCTAACTTACTAACACTGAATACCTCTAAAACAAATTATATAGCTTTTTCAAAGTAACTAATACTCAACCTGGGCCCGACTTTTGTTTAAAAATACATACTTGTCATGATACTCTTGGCGCTAGTTGTTCTTGTCTTCAAATCAATAAAGTGAGTAGCACTAAGTATCTAGGTATTATGGTTGACCAACGGCTATCGTGGCATACACATACAGAAATGGTAATGACTAGAACTAGAAAGCTCATCTGGATTTTCAAGACGTTAAGACATGTTACTTCTAAGGCTGTCTTAAAACAAATACATGTCGCATTGGTCCAGTCAGTTTTAGGATATTGTATACCGGTGCGGTGTGGGATCACCAAAATCAAATTACTTGAACTTGAAAGAGCTCAGAGATCTCTGCTAAAGGTGGTATTTCAGACCGTATAGATTTTCTACGGAAAATCTTTACTCACTATGTGGTCTTCTTAAAGTAAGAAAATTATATATTATACTGCCTTAAAACTTCACAGAAACCTTTCCTATGACCCCAGTATATTAAATAAAAGAAGAAACTATTGTGTCGCCCCGATGGTCTCAGTAAATACAACCTACGCTAAAAGACAATACGTGAGACAATCAGCTTATATCTACAATAAAATTAACAAGCAATTGAATATTTACCCCATGATATATTACGACTGTAAAAAAGCGGCTCTCTTGCAATCAGTAACGTAGAAAAACACATGAGTAGTAGCTGCCTATTGGCCTCCTGGCTGTTAGGCAACTGATCCCAAGTTTATTAACGTAGGGCTACATGGTAGCAATGCACACACACACACACACACCCCCACACAAACACACACCCCCCCACACATGCACACATACACCCCCACACATTAAGATACACGCATAGAGAAACAAAACATACACACACACATATACACAAACACAAAATATATGTTATGTTTTTATTTATATAAGTTTTATAATTTTTTCTTTTCCTAATTTCATTATTAAACTCGGAACTAAATTTAAAATTGTTAACCTTATACTACTATATTAAATTTTACTAGATATGGAAGAGCGGGGCCTCCTAGCACAGGTATTTATCCCCAATGAACTATATTATTATTGTAGATGATAAGTTACCGAAAATAAATATTTTCTATTTTTCTATATATAAAATTCTACTGTACGTGTGTATGTCACTGAACTCCTCCTAAACGGCTGGACCGATTCACAAATCAGTCTGGCAGATGGCGCTGCAGTCGATAATATAACCTAGATACCGACTGCAGCGCCATCTGCCAGGCTGATTTGTGAATCTAAACCATCCAGGTCGCCACCCAAATACATACAAAAAATTCATTCAAATCGGTCCAGCCGTTTAGGAGGAATTCAGTGACATACACACGTACAGTAGAATTAACTCCTTAGATGATTTAGATAGAGTAGGGTAGGGTAGCACCATGCGAACGAAGTTGCGCCGGGCAGCTAGTTAATATATATTTTAGCTACGTCTGTGATGGGCTTGAAGGTCCTCCGCTATACCAATGCGGCACACCGACTCCTCTCAACTATTCTAGAAACCGCTTCCGGTTGTGTACTTGTGAAGAGATGTTTGCAGGATCGCAAACATTATTTTCAAACTTCTGCTATGTTGAAAGAAAATATTCTGTAATAATGCGATAAGGCAAACTAAATTGGAGCAAAATTTTATAGGTGCCATAAAAATATTTATGTTTTGAAATACTCAACCAGTACCTGAATAATGTATTTATTTGCATCAAATAGTTGAAATGAGAAACTTCGTATTGTGGCGTATTGTCGCTTTACAGTTGATACAGCTCGCGACTAATCCGTGTGCGGCGACGCGACGCGGAAGCGGAAGCGGGAGTGGGCGCGGGAGCAGGAGCGGGCGCACAGGCGGACACGGCGAGCTCCGCGTGCGCTTCGGCGTGGATGACGTTGATGACAAGTACCCCTACGTCGTCAGTGTACAACAGAGCTTCAGGAAGTATTGCACTGGCACACTCATCACTCCTGATTGGGTGCTCACCGCTGCTCACTGCTCTCGTGGCACCCACATAAGATTCGGTAATATGACGATGAAAAGAAATGAAAAATATACCAGGAAGATAAAAAAAAGAATCACTCATCCAAGAACACGACTTGTAAATATTCCATATGTTATACATATAAACCATAACGATATAGCTTTGCTTCAAATCGAACCAATTCATTTGAAGAATTACGGTAGAGTTTCTGCCCTGAACTACAGGTCATTGTTTGGTTATCCAGTAGAGTATGCCGGCTTTGGTGCCACCTGGACCGATTCAGATGAGAACTGTACCCAGATTTTTGAAGAGGATACATTGAGACCATTGCAGCTTGGCGGGGGCGTAGTGATGCATTGTTGGAATAAAAATGATAACATACCAAACATGTGCGTCGCACCAAAATGTTCCAACAACGATCACAGCCCTGCACCCGGCGATTCTGGCGGGCCGCTGTTTTATGACGGTAAGATCGTCGGTGTTATCCATGGTGGGGATATACGCCCCATATCACAGTACGCACCCGTTAGCCCCTATTTGGATTGGATACACGATACCGTGACACAAGAAAAGATTTAGAAAAATAAAGACGTTATCCATTGACTACAAGTTTTCTATTGCGGGATTAAATTAGACGATAAAGCAATCATTTGAAAAAATAAAAACCGGTCAGGTGCGAGTCTGAGTCTGACTGGCGCACTGAGGGTTCGGAACTTTCTTAGTTTGGGCCATAGCTGTTGTAAAAAACCATACCGTATATAACTGAAGTTTGTCAAGGAATTTTGTCGATTTCCCAAAAACTGTGCTAGATAGGCCAATGATTCTAATCATCGGCCTATCTTTCCTCTATTTACATAAATCTCTATCAATTGTAATTATTTCAGACTTTTTACTTTTCGAACTTTGAAGATAGAGGGGGGTATTTTTTTTTAAATTTTTCATCATAAGTCAAAAACTACGCAGCATGCTGATGATATGAGTAAGAAAGGGGTGCATGCTGATATGACGAATAGAAGGGCCGAATTGAAGACGTATTGCGCCGACCCCAAAGGGTTATTTTCTTATGAATTACCAAGTTTATGGCCTAATTTCGGATGATCGATACAACTTTAGTTTGATGTTGTGTTCATGTGATGAGTATGTAAGGTTGCTAAAGCCCATCACAGACGTGGCTATAATATAAATGATGGTACAAGTTGGTAAAGTAACAGAAATATATATTATAGCTGCATGTGCGGTCACTCAAAGATTCGTATTGAAAATATATCGTAATACACAACCGGAAGCGGTTTCTAGAATAGTTGAGAGGAGTCGGTGTGCCGGCATTGGTATAGCGGAGGACCTTCAAGCCCATCACAGACGTAGCTAAAATATATATTAACTAGCTGCCCGGCGCAACTTCGTTCGCATGGTGCTACCCTACCCTACTCTATCTAAATCATCCAAGGAGTTAATTCTACTGTACGTGTGTATGTCACTGAACTCCTCCTAAACGGCTGGACCGATTCACAAATCAGCCCGGCAGATGGCGCTGCAGTCGATAATATAACCTAGATACCGACTGCAGCGCCATCATCGGGCTGATTTGTGAATCTAAACCATCCAGGTCACCACCCAAATACATACAAAAAATTCATTCAAATCGGTCCAGCCGTTTAGGAGGAATTCAGAGACATACACACGTACAGTAGAATTAACTCCTTGGATGATTTAGATAGAGTAGGGTAGGGTAGCACCATGCGAACGAAGTTGCGCCGGGCAGCTAGTTAATATATATTTTAGCTACGTCTGTGATGGGCTTGAAGGTCCTCCGCTATACCAATGCCGGCACACCGACTCCTCTTAACTATTCTAGAAACCGCTTCCGGTTGTGTACTTGTGAAGAGATGTTTGCAGGGTCGCAAACATTATTTGCAAACTTCTGCTATGTTGAAAGAAAATATTCTGTAATAATGCGATAAGGCAAACTAAATTGAAACAAAATTTTATATGTGCCATATAAATATGACTTATTTGTGATTTGAAATACTCAACCAGCACCTGAATAATGTATTTATTTCCATCAAATCGTTGAAATGAGAAACTTCGTATTGTGGAGTATCGTCGCTTTACAGTTGATACAGCTCGCGACTAATCCGTGTGCGGCGACGCGGAAGCGGAAGCGGGAGCGGGAGTGGGCGCGGGAGCAGGAGCGGGCGCACAGGCGGACACGGCGAGCTCCGCGTGCGCTTCGGCGTGGATGACGTTGATGACAAGTACCCCTACGTCGTCAGTGTACAACAGAGCTTCAGGAAGTATTGCACTGGCACACTCATCACTCCTGATTGGGTGCTCACCGCTGCTCACTGCTCTCGTGGCACCCACATAAGATTCGGTAATATGACGATGAAAAGAAATGAAAAATATACCAGAAAGATAAAAAAAATAATCACACATCTAAGAACACGACGTTTAGGTATTCGACAGTTTAGACATAACGATATAGCTTTGCTTCAAATCGAACCAATTCATTTGAAGAATTACGGTAGAGTTTCTGCCCTGAACTACAGGTCATTGTTTGGTTATCCAGTAGAGTATGCCGGCTTTGGTGACACCTGGACCGATTCAGATGAAAACTATACCCAGATTCGTAAAGAGGATAAATTGAGACCATTGCAGCTTGGCGGGGGCGTAGTGCTGCATTGTTGGAAAAAAAATTATAACATACCAAACATGTGCGTCGCACCAAAATGTTCCAACAACGAGCACAGCCCTCCACCCGGCGATTCTGGCGGGCCGTTGTTTTATGGCGGGAAGATCGTCGGTGTTATCCGTGGTGGGGATTTACCTCCCATATCACAGTACACACCCGTTAGCCCCTATTTGGATTGGATACACGATACTGTGACGCAAGAAAAGATTTAGAAAAATAAAGACGTCATCCATTGACTGCAAGTTTTCTACATATGAGATAATCATTTGACAAAAAATAAACGGGTCCGGTGCGAGTCTGAGTCTGACTGGCGCACTGAGGGTTGGAATGTACCTACCCACCCAACGTTCTTGGCCGATCGTTCTCCAATAAATCTAGCCCAATATTGAGACAAAACGACGCAACGACAACAACTCAATCAGAACAATATATCTGTTTGTTTGTCCTGCAATGACCCAATGGCAACAATTGTTCTGCATCAATTAACTGACCAGTTGTACTGGACACTCATGGCCTTTGTGAAGCTCAGGGGTCGAAGGTCTACGGTGATTGGTCGAGAAAGGTCTGAACAAATCAGCGAATACACGTGTCTGGTCTTAACTAATTACACGAGTGACATTGGAGATCTATGAATGAACTATGAACTGCCAATGTAGGTCTAATAATGTATCGCCCCTGATAGATCATCTTTTTATGAAGGTAGCAAACCGTATTTAAATCTATGCAGTCGTTCTTGACTTACAAATATATAAATTCCACAAAATAAATTACATAATAGGACATCATCTAAGTAGTGAGGTATTTTAATTTTATCAAACCCACGGTGTGACATGACTAAGTACAAAACTCATTAGCATAGACCAATTATTGTACATTAACTTAACACCTTTTAACTTACGGGTCATTTCTAAAATTAGAAAATTTTTACAGGTTATCATGAATTTAAATTGATTTATAAAGAAGGAATCGAGTCTCCTTCTCCGGAGTTTTGTGAAGAAATAATACCACCAAAAACATTTATATGTAAAATGTTGCCGCCAAGACATATGGCTCGTATTGTCAAAAAGTTATCAGATCTCATGTAGAGCCAAGCTTATAACTCTACATGCACTTACTGTACAAGCCCTAACTTCACAAACTCTACACACCGTAGTCAAAATATGTGGCTTGGCCGTTTCGCTACCGTCACATGGGAGTAAGGTGAAAAATTTATTCACTGTTCAATACTTTTTTGTTATTCAATAGTTCTTGTAGTATTGAGACGGCTGTCTTGGCGGGGGGCACTTCCGTGCCCCCAGATGCTAAGTAAAAGTAAATCTTATTGGTATACAGGGGTTTTTTTTATTATGTTGAGATCTCACCATGGTAAGTGATGATATAGCCGAAGGTGGTAAGCACAAAAAGCCTAGAAGGAACTGGCTCTCAAGTGCAGCTGTAGGAACACACCGATAGGAGATTGGCGACAGATTTTCAACTTGAGTGTGGTAGCCAGCCAGATGGGTACTACAAAGTACAATACCGTGCTATGGTTGTCTCACGATGTTTTCCTTCACCGAAAGCTCAAGCTTTCGATTCGAAGCCGGGACCTTCGTCTCGGTATCCGACGTCATTACCACTTGTACGTAGTATTTATATACTCTGAGCTACCGCTGAGCTATCATCGCCTTATACTTTGCTATAAAGGGGGCGCTTATCTAAGGGTCTACTATGGAAAACGGTACACGTCATCGCGTCAGTCCGATCATCATTGTCAATCAACTATATAATTGCACACAACTTACGCCTCGTCGGTTTACTGCAATTCTTATTACATGATATTTGACACCGATAATCGGATTATTGTGTATTAGTTTTTATAGTAGACCCTTTTGAAAACAGAAGAAACAGAAAACAGCATCATAAGAACTGTAAGGGACGACCAATTTTATATACAGTCCCACAAACTTATCCGGCTTTACATACCTATATATCATGCATATATATTATGTACAAGTATAAGTGCCTTATCAGCATGTATTTTTTTATTAGGTTGGGTGGTAATATTTAAAACTATTCCAAAATTTAAAATCATTTATTGCTGAAATATATCGCCGTGACAGACCGTTCCTTGAATTGGTAAAATTTTAAATAAAAGCTTAATTTCAAATATTTTTTATCACAGAAAACCAAAAAGGTTTTATCTTAGTGCAAATGCATTACTTACTGCCTCATAGATATTTCGTAGAAATATTTACACAGATGTGTTAACATTGATCTACTTTTTTGTGCTGTAATAGCAGTGCCTAAGAAATTATTCAATGCTTCAAGTTATTCAATATTTGATCGGTTTAGTTTTATTCTTAGAGATAATTAAGTTGATACAGTACCTACGAGTAGGTAATGTATCAACATATTTTTAATTATCCATAATTATTTTACTCGATGCAGGAATGTATCAACACATTCGAGGAATGTTATTTATCACCACATTCGAGGAATGTTATTTTTCATATAATAATTATATAATTATCTTACTCGATGCAGGAATGTATCAACACATTCGAGTAATGTTATTTATCACCACATTCGAGGAATGTTATTTTTCATACAATAATTATATAATTATCTTACTCACCGCAGGAAAACATCACCACATTAGAGTAATGTTATTTTTCTGCGATCTTATGTAATGTGTAGGTACCTACTTCTCCATTCGGGCTACTCCGAAAGAAAGAATAGGAAAGACTGTTATATCAAAGTCAAAGCCATTTATTCAATTTAGGCCCCAGAAGGGCACTTATAAAGGTCACATTTACTGAAGTTACCGCCGGAACTCGGCCTTCAACTGAGAAGAATCCGGCAAGAAACTCAGCAAGGTTACATTTTTTTTAAATATTTTTTTCGGACAATCTAACTATGTTTGGCTTTTTTTCCAAATAATTAACAATAAAAAAGATATAGTACCTAAGCATACAGGTCGTTGTTTAGGTCAGCGACGAGCGACTCAGGGTCGATAATACAAATGACAATGGTGCTAAAAAAAATATAAAAAAAATAAATTATTTTTTTTTAATCATAAAAATAAAAGAATTATTTTTTTGAAAATCATGTAATAAGCTAAAGTGTAGACATAATACTCAACGGGAGTACGAGGGAGTTAAGGGGTGGGGCGATGGCGGCTTGTGCCTAGCTCTAGTCTGTGCACGTGCCTAGTAACCATACTTTGCGGTAATTTTATTTCAAATTGAATAAGGTATTTCTCAACATATTTACAGTATTTAATGGAATTAAGTCCATTTTTGGGGAATATATATTTTGTACTACCGCTCCTGGGTCGCTTGTCGCCGACCAAACAACAGCCTGTATATACAGATGAAAAAAAGAACCCACCCACCTTTTTTAAACTTCGTTTACACTCTAATGCTATTTTATAATAATTGATTATAGGATACTAGCTGTTCTCCGCGGTTTCACTCGCGTTCCCGAAATAAAAAGTAGCGCTATAAACCTCACGGAGCCCGAGACCTTTCCAACGAATGCAAAACCGTGGAAATCGGTTCGTGCGTTCTGGAGTTATAGCGTCAGGAAGGAAAACCCGACTTATTTTTATATTAGGATATATGGATAAATTCATTATTTAATTCCATTAAATACTTCAACACTATTTTATCAAGAGGCCGAATCGTGATTATAATTAGCTAAAATCCAAAAAGCACTCGTAATGAAAACTGGAAATGATAAATCAATAAATATTTCTAGTTGATCACTTTACTTATTCAAACAAGCTAAAATAAACCGCTGCGCCGACGATGTTTATAATACCATGAAATGGTACCTACCTAGTTATACCAATTACCTAAACATAAAAAATAAAATGGTTTTTTTTTCTTGTGGCTGAATATAATAATAAATATAAATAAATACATATTGAATAAATATTTTTAACCAAATATAGGTACGTCGATTTCCAAACAAAAAAAAACAATTGATATACAAAATAATATTTTGATGTATGTTCTGGGAAAGTACTTCCACTTTACAGAGTACCGCAGCCAAATCTTGAGGCACTAGAGATAATTGGGTAGCGGGGAAGGGTCAGTAACGCGTGAGTGAAGCTTTGGGTTAGCCTAAGGTGTTGTAAGCGTCCATGTAGCTACGGGAACCGCTTGCCACCAGACAGCTTGTTTAACGAATTAGTAGTATTAAAAAAATGTTTTTTTTTTTTTTTTTTACTTTTTTTTTATTGTTGTAAAATTACATTACAATGACTTGCTGCTTGGCCTGCTGTTTGGCCTTTAGACGCACTTGCGCGGCAATTCTGTCAAGATCACGTCTGCCCTGTGTGGTGAGGATGCGGCCGCCATCTTGTACCTTCTCAACCAGCTTCAGAGCTTCTAGGGCCTGGAGAGCTTTTCGGGCGATGCTACCCGACGATCTGCAGAAGTGTGAGGGTGTAACACCATTGCGTTTGCGACCACCAAAGGTTTTGGTGACTGTCTTGACTCCAACTGGGGAGCGGATGTAGATGTGACGCAAGACCGCAGCACATCGCACATAGAACCAATCAGGGTCATAGGGAGCCAGCTCCTTGAAGCGAGCTGTCTTTACCAGGTCCATGTGTTCGGGAACCTTGACCTTGCCCGTCTTCTTCAAGTGGGCAGCAACGGTCTTGACGACCTTGTCTTGTTCAACATCCAACAGAGTGACGGAACGCATCTTGCCTTGTGTTGGCAACCGGAAGAAAGGATATATGTTTCTTTCTAAAGCCGTTCCTTGACTCTTTCATCCTAGGAACCCAAGGCACTGAATAGGCTTTCTTGGAAAGTGTGCTACATGCAGTGTCGTCAGACAACCCTAGGGTAGAGCGAAAAAAGCAGTCAGTTTAGACGCCAGGCCCCCTAGGCAAAATGGTTGTCGACAATCGTCATCTTTAGTAAACGATCAACCTTTGTAAGGGATTGACATAAGAAATTGTTAAAAATCAAGTGACATTTCGATTTAAAATCTTGGCATCTAGGGGGGCAGGTGGCTAGGTGCGCCACAACGACAATTTCGAGCGTTTTTATTTTTATTTCGACGGCAACTTTTGAGAATTGCGAGGCTGCGCGGCCTGACCAAGGGCTAGAGCTGGCTACATGCTGCACCCTTATCCTCATCATAATTATTATATTTAGGTACTTATGATACGTTCACTCCTAGGATTCACAGAATTCCGGGGACTGACGCATGTTTGAGCTCTCCTCTTTTATAAGCTACTAGCGACCCGCCCCGGCTTCACACGGGTGCAATGTCGTAATGAGGTGTCAATAGATTTGCGCGCCCGCGCCCGCCCGGTCACGGTATCGCGAATACTGTTTCTTGCTAATTTAGATTTTTTTAAATTATAAATGAGAATGATTTTCTGTAAAAAGCAAACTTTATATACATTAAATGCCCGTCGTAACTAACTTATAATATATATACTACCCTCACCTGTGGTACTAATTAGCTTGGGGAAATCCTCATAGGATACCCGACCGCCCTGGGGAGGAGCGGCCAGGTTATGCCGGAATTCTACCGGCGCTTTACAGACGGAAAGCAATCACAAACACTTCGCTATGCAATTTGTACGAGATGACAGCAACTCTACCAGGAAAATATGAAAGTTTATAAACAGTTATATCGTCCGTAGTTATATTAGTTATGATATCAACAGCGTATGTAAACCTAAATATAATCTAGACCTAATCATGACGAAGCAAATATTTTTGGTGGCAGCGTACGTCTATGCAAGGGCGTTTCAAGACAAGTGACGCGTTGGTACAATTTCACCATGGTAAATGATGGTGTGAGACAAATTTTCATTTAGAGTTTCTTGCCAGAGTCTTCTCAGTTTAAGTGTATTCCGAACCGGTTGTAAAATCAACTGTATGTACCAATTTAACGTTCATAAGTGCCTTACTAGGGCCTAAACTGAATAAATGACTTTTTGATTTTGATTTAAGGCCTCTGAGGGGTTTTAAAAATCTCGACATGAATGACCTTACGCCATATTTTACAAGTCGGAATGTGTGTCTTCCCATGAAGAACGATGGCCATTTCAGAACCAACTGGTAGAACAACTATGTTTTCATTTCTAATGTACAGTTTTGTTTACATATTCTTATTTTATAACACATTTTATAGCTTATATGGTATAGAAAAGGACAAGGCTACTTTTTCTCCCGGTAGCTAGTTGCTAATATAGTACATTATGGTACATGTGTGCAAAGTTGATCACATCTATAGCATATTATTGTCGAAACAATGTCAAAGCAAAGATATTTATTTATTCAGTGTAGGCCCTAGGAAGGCAATTATATGAAAGTCAAAGCTAACGAAGTTACCACAGTTTCGGAGGGAACTGAATGTTGCGTCTCTGCGTGTGAGTGAAGTCACCAGATCTCATTCGGGAGGGGGGAAGGATCGGTAACGCATGAGTAATACCACATTTTAAATAAGGTAGAACAAATACGTTTATCCGCTCGAAGAGCAGCTCGACTGGGGAATTACCTCCACCTTACAGAATACCGCAGCCAAATAACTTTATGTTGTGTTCCTGCGCGTGAGTAAGGTCGCCAGAACTTATCGGGAAAGGGGGAAGGGTCGGTCGTGTGAGTTATGCCACATGTGTTGCAAGCGTCCATATGGCTACGGTAACCGCTTACCATCAGGCGGTACGTACGCTTGTATATCTTCTTCGTCTTATAAAAAAAAAAATATGTGTACATAGAGCTACGGTAACCACTTTCCAAAAGGGCCGTATGCTTGTGTGTTTATTAAAAAAAATTAAGAATAATCTTGTGCGATGGACGCCTAAGGACAACATGTGAGTATCACTATAGGTACGTCTGTTTTAATCGATTAAAGCCCAATCGATGTTTGTTCAAGTGGGTGTTATGTATTAATGATTATTGGAAACGACCCTGGCTCTTTTATTTTCGTAGATAAGGTGTGTCTTGTCAATTACGTCTTGTCCTGACACCTTGGATACCGGCCATTGTAAATATGTCAAGTTCGAGCCTTTTCGACGTATCGTTATGGAGACACAAAAGTAGGCTGATAGGGCATTCTGCTAATTACAACTTTCTTAGTAACAACTTAAAAAATCAGAGTAAAAAAGATTGGCAGCGTTTAAAAACCGAGGTCAGTTACTAACGCATCCGCTAAAAGGTGTGGGTTCGATGCCGGGACTTCCAAATTTTTATTTTTTGTATCGAATAACCTAACAAACAATGTGTAATGGTGCATCTATGCTATGTGAACCGAGCACGTGCTACGAGCTAGGTACGTGTACCATTACGATTTGGTAAAAGGTATCTATCATAATGTAAATCCCACCAAAAACATATTTATGTAAAATGTTGCCAAGACATATGGCTCGCACTGTCAAACAGTTATCAGATCTCATGTAGAGCCAAGCTTATAACTCTACAAGTCTACATGCCCTTACTCTACAAGCCCCAACTTCACAAACTTTACACCTTAGTCAAAATATGTAGTAACTTGGTAAATTCAGCAGTAGTCAAACTTGGTTTGATAAATTAAAATAAACTTTTTTTTTGTAAAGTGTTTGCGGTACATAAAGCATAGACTTTCAATTTCCACCTCAGATGTGTAGCAAGCGGGAACGGGAAACACCTGGGGGCCTACCACAAGCTCTTAACAAGGTTAAAATAACCTTATTTGACTTTTGTCTTGTTTTGACGCCGGATGTCAAAGAGGGACAAAAGACAGATAAGGTTATTTTAACCTTGTTTTAAGAGCTTGTGGTAGGCCCCCTGGAAATATACCTGCTGGCGCGTGAGGATGTTTAGTTTCTTCGTAATCAGGTACCAAAAGGGCAGCAGCCTACTCTAAATTCTGTATAGTAGATAGTTTTGCAGCATCTCCCGATCAATCGGATTCCACCCACATTGGACGAATATTGTATTTTAATTTATTTCGTCAATTACAAACGACTATAAGTAATTTTAAGATTTACGCATGAGGCCTATTGCAATGCAATAGATCTATTTATCTAGGTATTCATTTTAATTTATTATTTTTAATTAGATACAAATACCAGTTATTTATTCACTTATAATTTAGGAACTAACGTATAGTTTTAAAGCATAATTAATACATATAATAATTTATTTCTATTATATGCAAATATACGTCATAAATATATAAAACATTATTTCATTGTTATTCAAACAATATTAGAAGTTCTTTAGAATCATGCAAATTATCCGCAATATAATAACCCGAATAACCGGTGTAAGCAGGTTGATGAAAAAAGGCGTCGAATTAAAAAAAAATTGCCTTTTTAAATCGTTAAAAAAATGGAGATTTAAATAAATAAATATTTAAATATCGTGGGACATTCTTCACACATGGTTCTCTGAACCCAAACTTAGCAGAGCTTGTACCTACTATGGAAACCAGATAACTGACATACTACTTGTTTTGTTCGTAAATACATACTTAATATAGGTAAAATACTTAATTACACCCAGACTCCAGGAGATGAAGACATGTTCACGCTCACAAATGCATGTCCTGGGTGGGAATCGAACCCACGACCTGCAGCGTGATAGGTAGGGGTCTTACCAGGCACGCCAACTGGTCCGTTTATTTATTTTCACGCAATAAGATTTTCACCTAACAGAAAAATAAACTAAAAAATATTTTTACAAAACTTACTCAAAATCGCCAACACGATTTGATTGAATTTACTCCCTTCCGAACAATATTTTTTCACTGTATTTTTTAACATATTGGAAACTTTAACACACTTATTGAACTTAATAAAAAAAATATAAATCACAGATTAAAAAAAAGTGGTAAAGGCGGGAGCGCGCGCTCTTGCCCGCCACGGATACAGAATGAGTCCAACTGGCCGGTTAAGCGCCGGTCCTCAATGATTTTATTTGTAGAAAAAAATGTGGTTGTTAGTGGACACCACACAAGGTACCACCTTACATAGAAATATGTAACCCACTACAGTTCATCGATGTTACCAACAGTTACAACCGCCATTACTTTAATCACTTTTTAACTTAAGTTTTTTTTAACGTAGTAAAATCACAGCTTAGGGATGCAACTAATTCTCTTTGGTAGAATGCTGTTACAAACTAAATAAAAAGTATCTTATAAAATAATAATAATAAACCCTTTTATTATTATTATATACCTATATGCTCAAAATACATGTCAAATAGTGAAAATAAGGTTCAATTTTTTTTTAATACAAGTCGTTAAACTATCATACGGCCCGCCTGATGGTAAGCGGTTACCATATGTACGCTTGCAACACAAGAAGTATCGCTCACCGACCTTTCCCCACTCTCCTATGAGCTCTGAAATTTGTTCGAATTTAAACTGTGTGACAGGTATTTTGAGCATAGAGGTATCATAAGAAAACTCCTCATCACACTGCACCTGTGATCTTCTACTATAATAATTTCTCATCCATAACGAAGGTCACTCCACTGCCCATGTGATTAGCGGTTCTTGACGATTCTAACGGACTTCGGTACTAAGGGCCAATATATACGTGTGAATAAACTGTTCTTGGCAATTATTTTTAAATTTAATTATCAGTTATAAATGCAAACCCATTTTAAACTTAATAAATTTAAATAAATAAATCTATTTTTTGTAATTGTTTTATCCATAGTACATAAACCTAATTTCATCAAACAAATTGAAAAGTATATTTGTACACAATAAAAAATTGTTATCCATAGGCTCCTAAAATTGATTTAATTAATCAAAGCGCAGAATATATCAATTAAAAAATAAAACAGAAAACCTCCGTTTTACTGACGGACGATCGCAGCCAAATCTACGAATTTTCGATGTCATAAAAATTGGTACCGTTACCTTCTTAGACCGGGAGATAGTGGCACAAATTTCCTGTTCATTTGTACTAATATGGCGACCCTTCAGGGGTCTAATTACTTAATGACGAAAAGGAAAATGATGGTCATAGCGCTGGTACCGGCGGCCCAATCGCGTGGGCGTTAATCGAACGTGTCGGATAAATTACGAGTGTCGAACGATTTGTTCCACAAAATTTTTGTATTTTCCAATAGTCGATGAAAAGAAATAGGCGGTTGCGCGTATTAAAATGAAATGTGACTTATGCTAGTTATTATGTTGGTTTCAATAAAGTATTATTATTATTATATTATTTGTACCAGGCTAATTTTTGCACAGCTAATCATCGTCGAGTAGTCATTCATCAAAATCACTATGCCATACTTTTCTGACGATTCCAAATGGCCGCCATACCACCGTAAAGGTGCGATTAAAGCCCACGCGATTGGTACCAGCGCTATGACCATCATTTTCCTTTTCGTCATCACGTAAAAAGACCATTGTAGGGTCGCCATACTGGTACAAATGACCAGGAAATTTATGCCAGTATCTCCCGGTCTATCTTGTTTTAGATATATTTTACCGCTAGAACACGTTTTCTCTAAGTAGACGTTTTATTTACAATAAGTACTTGGTACTTAGAGTTTATCACAAAATACGTTATGTATCACATTACATGCATTACAACGAGTTTTATTGATTTTATCCACAGAGCATTGAAATATAATACTCGGCCCTCTCCTAGAGACGCACATTTGGTAGAAACTATTATTTGAGGGACTTACGACGATCGAACTTTCATTTTTCACATTTTTTTTAATGCCGATGGATAAGTAAGTTTTTCCTTAACCTAATAGGTAGAAAAATCATTTCCTGAATTTTTGTATGGAACGGATCAAAAATTGAAACCCAGATTTAACACTTAATTGTAAGTAACACTATAATAACATAAATAACTATTTAGTTACGCCTATGTCCTTCTCCATACCATAGGCTATCTGCATGCCAAATTTCATGAGAGTTGCGCCCCGGAGTTATTCCCGCGTACCCGAGGGATATCCTACCTACCCTACCCTACCGTTAAGTTTTCTTAAACTTCTTAATTTTTTTCCGTAAGAATCTTCTCCAGAGTATTAGGAAACTTGTAAAAAAATGGATGACATCGGTAAAATCGTTCTCAAGTTATGGCGTGACCAAGGGAAATAGGTATTCATTTTTATATAGAGATATGACCTAGGATTAGGAAAACACAGAGTTATAGAGGTATACATAGGTAATAATATTATAGATGTGGGTCATAGAGAACAGAAAAAATGCTGCATTTTATTTTTCCGTTAAACTCAGAACACTAACTCAACTATCAGCAATATAGTACAATATAATACTCACTTTTCACGTTAGTATTACACATATTTTATTTTACAGTAAGAATACCGTTATACTTAAATCATGTCTATATTTCAATGTTATTTGTATTATTTATTGATCGCTGGCGTGTAAGCTGCGCAGGAGGGCTTTTGATGCGTTTCCGCACGCGATTCAGAATAATCTGGATCCCTCACTGTTTTGATTAAAAAATGTTTTTATTCATAAAAATAAATTCACTTTCAAAAAACTCCTTTAAATCTGGAGTAGTATTGCATTTCCATATACAAGATGTCCTGTAATGAATTGTCCAAATGTTATCCTCGAAAGCTGAGGTTGCTGCCTATGAGAAACAGTTAAATAATTCCAGTTAAAGTTCCTTTTTTTGCTGATATTTTTCATTGGGCATAATCTGTTTTCGAGTTAGCTGTAAAAGTTTATCATTTGGACCATTAATTACAGGATAACCTGTATTTTTTTATCTGAGAAGCTCAATATTCAGGCAGTAGCTCCACCTGATGGTAAGTGGGTACCGTCACCCATGAACATGAGCAGTAAGAGGATTGCCAAAATGTTACTGATCTAAAACCAACTGGATCTCAAGTGCAACTGCCGGAACATACCTATTCTCGATATCAGGATACTATGGAGCTCCGAGACTATCAAATATCCGAAATAAAATTCTATTCGAAACCGTAACCGAATCTGATAGTATTGAATATTTTCGGATAGCGGTAGTCTAAGACACTTATGACAAGTTATTTGTGTTTGCCGAGCAGAAACACTAGCACGCTTTCCTAAAAAAACAATATCCGTAACTGAAACTATCCGAAACTATCGGATTTCCGAAATAAATTCATATCCGTAAACGTTTCTGAACCGGTATAATATTATTTATATACATCCACATCCAGATCCGAAATTTCACATCCATAACATCCGTGCTCAATATTAGGTGCTAAAAGCTACAGTGTTAATAGCTAGACCGTTCGCTCAATCAACAAAAAATTGTCCAGCTAAGACGCCGTAGAAATTACGGTGAACAACTAATTACAAATGCCACTGGCGCCCCATTTCCCTGAACCTGTCACCACAACTCCTCAGACATGCGCCACGTGTGCTAATTACATTACACTTAGTGTCCACATTCATGGAATCCTTTATCCATGCAAGTTTAAAAATAGATTGTAATTATTCAGCTGGTCTAAGGACGAGTTTGCGTCCGTGTGAATTCCGCCTAGCGCCGGTGTACTTGATTTAACAATTTGTGTATTTTTTATATGGGAGCGAATGTACGCCAATCTATGTATTGATACCAATTAATACGCAAACAGAAAATGTTAGACCCGCATATCCAATTTCTTTGGTTAGACCTACCCCTTTGGCACGCAACGGAGGAGTGTGTATTTGCTATATTTATATAGAGTGCAGAAAACTAAAAATTATAGAAAATAGTGTTAAAAAATTACTATTTCCAACAATATCCTAATGGTCTAAATAATCCTCTCCAGCTTCAGGACTATAAATTTACTTTTAATTCCGAAATTAGACCAATAAACTGCCGACCATTTTAATAAGTATCGATTAATTAGTAAACTAATTTGTGGAATTTCTTGACATGTAGTAGGTATACCGTTGGAATTGGCATGAACTAGAAAAAAAATTAGAGCTTTAGAAGATCTGAGGCGTGTCTGAGGCAGACATTTTTTTTTTTATTTAATTCCGAACTGACATGAAAAATTTAATATATTTTCACAGTAATTCTTTTTCGTTAGTGTTAGTATCAACCTCCTTACTGGCAAATAAATATAACGAGAATGCAAATGAATGAATATTAATATTTACAATTATAATAAAATAAGGCGATGATAGCTCAGTGGTAGTGACGTCGGATACCGAGACGAAGGTCCCGGGTTCGGATTCTACAATGAGCTTGAGCTTTCTGTGAAGGAAAACATCGTGACGAAACCATAGCACGGTGAGGATACTTTGTAGTATCCATCTGGCTGGCTTCCACCCTCAAGTTGAAAATCTGTCACAAAGCACTCAATCGGTGTGTTTCGACAGCTGCACTTGAGAGCCAGTTCCTTCTAGGCTTTGTGTGATTACCACCATCGGCCATATCATCACTTACCATGGCGAGATTGTGGTCAAACACAGGCCTATATATATACATTTAAAAATATATATATACGGAACCGTTCGCGTGTGAAATTAAGTCGCACTTGGACTATTTATCGATGCTAAGTGATTCGGAACTAACTGTTGTTCTCATGGTTAAGACATCAACGAGTAATAATTAATTATAATTAATTGACATAATAAGAGATACGTAAACAGGTTCCTCACCTTTATGTATACAATTTGTTTAATCACGAGATGGTATCACTTTCTATGCAAATGTTTGATTCACTAAGTTGTAACATTCTTTCATACTCGTAAGAAATGTTATTTCAACTGTTTCAAAAGTGTTATAAGTTTAACTGAATATTGATTTAGACCTTACCTTAGCCTAGCGATACGATGAAAAACTTAGGAATGCACCCCCTGGGTTTTTGGGAGGTTCTAAACTACTTTGACTTTCAAAAGTGGCGGATTCGAGCTTGTACGATTACGATTAGATAACATACGATAATATTACGCTAAACAGTATTGAATTAAATCTGACTACTGACACAGATATTAATAATTATTAAGTGCTTACACTGCTTACTAATGCACTGAGGCATCTGCAAAATTCTTTATTCCCACATTTCCATACTACTCGAAAAAGATATCAGATAAACTGTGTATGTTTTTCGCTTGCCAATACTCTTCCTGTGTGTTCCGACAGTTGCACTTGAGAGCTAGATTCTAGGCTCCATCAATTCTAGATTCAAGGATCAGCATCATGATGATCATTAGCACTAACCATGGTAATACTTTGTTCAAACACAGGCCTATACATGCATTTTCTGCGGTTTACATAAACCTGCTTTTATTAATATAATCATAGAGAACAAAAAGGCTTAAGACCTTTTTTCTTTCATCACGGGATAAGATGAGATGTCATAGATGACATCCATTTTAAAATGGCAGCAGCAAAATTCAAAATTCTGCGATGAATCCAATGTTTCTGGTGTATGCGTGTTTTTTATCAGGTTTGATGGCCTCGGGAGATGAGAAGATCAGCAGAGGTCATATGAGCTGCAGCGCATACGGTCATCGATTGATCAAAGCTATGTTTGGGAAAGAAGATCATTGGCTCTGCTTGAAAACGATTACTATAGGTGAGTGTGGGAATCCCATGAGAGATTTGTTGAGATAGACGCAGCCCGTGCTGGCAGCATTCCGCCTTGAGCCTTGCGCTTGCGCGGCAGGTGTCGCACTATGTCGCGTCTTGTTGTGAACTGAACCTTACGATACATTCTATCCCAGCAACGCGAGCAAAACCGTGGCGCATTATACTACTTTATATAAATATTCTATGTTAGCTATTTTCTGATGATTATATTACATTCCTTACAAAAATTACTAGAGACGCGCAAACATTTATTTAACGGTAGTTAATTATCTATATAATGAGATGGCGCGCAAGAGAAATACGAATGCTTAGTATTATTTGTTCTAATATTCGTTGAGGCAGTATTTTGCAGATAATGTTTTTATCTACTTTGTTTTTTTCGAATTTAGAAACTATGAATTTGACGATTTAGTTATTAAAATGCTTGTAAGAAAGAATAAACTAATAATGGTGGAGTAACCTAGGTTTGTCTATGCGTTTGTTTTTTTTATAGAGGTAGAGCATAGCGCTCAAAGAGCAACATGACTAGGGAAGCTAACCTCCAATATAGATACAGAATTTCGCAGCCAAATAACTGAAAGTTGTGTTCCTGTGTGGACGCAGCACGCAGGACTCCCCAATGGGGGAGGGGAAGAGTAACGCGTGAGTGATGCTTCGTGTGTTGCAGGCATCCATAGGGCTACGACAACTGCTTACCATCAGTCGGGCCATATGCTTGTTTACCGACTTACTTGTATAAAAAGAACCGTTTTCAGGTTCCTCACCCCTCGCAACCCATCGCTCAGCATTATTCCTGGACCCAGATCCTATGGAACGATCGAGCCCCGTGGGGCAGTTTCCCCTGCATGACGTCACGATGGCCCACGGGTTTCCTATCGAAGACCCAGCTGCTGGCTCCGCCGAGGGGTATATAGGAGACGATCATCATTTTTATGGTGTTCTACATTTAGGTAACATGCTTATGTCGTTATTTTATTAAACTAACTTTTTCGGATAATGATGATAGGTTCTGTTCCTTGCACTGACGTGGTAATTAATGACTGATTATACAAAAGTTGATTATGTTTTGGAACTAGAATTAATCTTGCATTAATATTAATAATTAAAAGAAAACAAAAAACTCGACTGCGTAAAACATAAATTAACTGAAAAGAGAAAAACAAGCTCCTTAATCTATAGAATCTTGAATATAACTTGAATTTTCGGGTTTTTTGTTTTCTTTTAATAATTTAATTTATTTCAGACGTTTTAGTTTTATACATAAAGAGTTGTATGTATTAGTAAGTAAATGAGCGGTACGGTAAAGGAACGCTAACAACCTTCGCAAATCTGTGATTTACGTAATAGTATGGTAACGGCTCAGTACCTACTGTCCTTGCATTAAACGTGGTTTTTTGCAGTTTACGTCAAAATGGTTGCATAAAAGTATTACAATATATACATATATGGAATGGTCTATTTACAAGCTTTCATTTGGTACCCATATTGTTATAATAACGGAACTTTTATTTTTAATACCCCCCCTATTTTTTTATTCTTAGGCGCTATATAAAAATAATATACCCTATGACACTCCCCCAGTCAAGACGAATCTAACGACGCCTCATATGCTTAAATCCATGAAGCCGTTTAGGCTGCAGAGCGGCACAAAGAATTAGACATACATACATACATACATACATACATACATACATACATACATACATACATACATACATACATACATACATACATACATACACTCGAAAAACATAACCCTCCTTCCGGGTCAGTCGGGTAAAAACCTACGCAAACAGGCCGTATGCTTTTAGCTTTTCTTTGCACTTTTATCCCGCAGGCTTAGAATCAGCTCACACCGAGACGCAACGCGGATTTTAACATAGCGATACAATATAGAACCTATAACCACACAAAAAGGTACACATTTCGCGCGCCGCGTCGATCTCGGTGTGAACCACAGAGAAAGTGTATTCTTTCTTCCGTGGTGTGAACTGAACCCAAGTAACAATTTCATGAATAAGCACACCTACTGGGTATAAATATTTTGAAAATTGCTGTTTCTTGCAGGAGTGTATTCCCAGTTTAAGTGTTTTCCGGTGGTAGAGACAACTCTATAACGTACAGAAGTGTCTTATCAGGGCCTAAACTTAATAAATATCATACATAGGTACATATTTGATGTGATTTTGACCTTATACTCCAGGTAACCGAACCCTCCACGCAGATCCATACGGCACGGACAACCCCAGGAAGTTCTTCGGTGCCTTCGAGAATGATCACATGGCTGCCCCTCGGTACAGACGCGACCATGCACAGGTGATAAGGTGATTATGTCTATTTGCTTGTGCTGACAATTATTTAGAACTGATCCTCACAGAGCAAGGAGTCCCGCGCGCCTATATGTATAGACACGAAGACAATGAGAATACCGTGCGTGCCCTGTGAATTGCGTAAACGAGTGCGAGCTACCGTCTGTGTAATATCGACTCTATACCTTTGTATTTACTACGAACGAGTCAACAGTACTAAATGATAAGACAATATATGTGTCTATGTCATCTATTGGTAAAATAGGGCCGTCCACTAACACCTTGAATAGTATGGAATCAGTTGAGCAAGGCCTTTCTAGTAGGGGGCATTGAGCTATTATTACTACGTATAGAGAAGACGCCACACTTCACAACTATGTTCCGTTCAAGTGAGGCCATCCGGCCACACTCGTTGTTGTAGAACGATGAACGAAACGATATACATATATACTATACGAAATATATACTCCTAAAAGCGTTCTGATAGCGCTACGTATTTCTGCTTAGACAACTAATTATTGTTTCAGCGCTAAAGAGAACTTTAGTTGACTCTAAAAAAAATGGGACATAACCTTTGCTTATGATAGCTTCTCTATAGTAATAGTAGCTCAATGGTTGGGGGCGAGTTTTTCCAATTTCAATACTCTGTGCTGATCCTCGTGGATTCACTACGAAGATCAGCACAGAGCACAACGTTTAGGATGAGACTAGATGTCAACATAGACTGTCTCAACTTGTTCAACATTGCTTTTTACCTACTGCTTATACCTACATAAATAGGTACATTTGAACGCTTTTACCTTTGTTTTACCAATTTTGTTTTTCTTGTGTTTGCAGTCAAGTCTGAATAGAATATAGCATCAGGTTATTTTTAACAGAAATCTAAGATTAACAAATAACACACGTGCATTTCAACGTGGTTTTGGCACTCGTGACCAAAATGACATGTCAACCTTTACATATTATTGGTATTTCTTAACCAAATATGAATTAATGATAGTCAAGTGTTTTGCTAAATGAATTCAGAAATATGTTAATCCACATACTGGAGCGGATTAAATCTTTGCATTTTTAACACGCTTTTATCAGCGTCTCGTGTATGTAACTAATTCAGTACCTAGTTACCCTCCTACACTAATTAATAATAATTAATTAACTAATTAATTTAGTAATGCCCCATAATAAAGGGTTCTAAGGGATCTTAGGGCCTCAAGCCCCCCCAAAAGCATCTGCCCATACAAAAAGCCACTCAGCATCCCCCCCTCCTCTCCCATCCCCCAAACTTTAATCCTGGACTCGCCACTGGCACAATAAAATGCTAGACACTTTGGTAGCTTTACATTGCAACAGTAGAGCAAAGAGCTCGCGCCATATTCATTGGAGATAAGTAAAACCTGACCTTATAAGGTTATACCCATACCTATTACATATTAGCTGCCCTCGTTCCTTGCCATTCCTCCCACGCCTATGAGTGTGTACCCAACTGATATGGCTTACCGATGTACCTGCGCAGAAGATACATTTTCAAAGCGCGGGAAACGCTATTGGTCGGCAGCTGCCGCCATGTTAGCGCGCGCCGTGCGGAGGGTCGTGACTTGCGAGTGAGACGGAACTAACAGCTGCAGTGTATTATGAATGTTATAGTAGTGATCTAAGGTTGATTGTAAGTTTTAAGCATTATTTCGTTAGTGCCATACTTTCTTTTCTGTGCGAACGAAGATTCACGAGTTTCACAACTCGCCTTATCAGTTGGGTACTACTTTAAGCACACAAAGCTTAGAAGGGAGCGGCTCTCAAGTGAAGCTGCAGAACTGCCAGAACATACCATTAGGCATTAGGTTAACCAGGCAACTTACTATATAGGACAAAGAACCCAAACATCGTACCTTTGTTTCCTCAAGATATTTTCCTTCACGTAAGTTCAAGCTCATTGTATTATTATTTTTACTGTGAATATGCCTGTGTTTGACCGCAATCTCACCATGGTAGTGATGATGCGGCCGAAGGTGGTAAGCACACAAAGCCTAGAAGGAACTGGCTCTCAAATGCAGTTGTCGGAATATACCGACAGGAGCTTGGCGACAGATTTTCAACTTGAGGGCGGTAGCCAGCCAGGCGGGAACTACAAAGTACCCTACCCCCGTGCTATGGTTTCCTCACGATGCTTTCCTTCACCGAAAATGTAAGCTCATTGTAAGATTCGAACCCGGGACATTCTTCTCGGCATCTGACGTCACTACCACTGAGCTTAATGTCTGTTTCAAACCCACGGTCTTCGTCAAGGCGTTGAACTTCACGACCACTGTGATATCATTACTGTTAAGTTTATTTTTTCAAACCCGGTAGAGGTACTTTAATTGGTACAGTCTCTTTCATTACTCATACGGTACAGTGCATGAACTAAGCATCTTGCGTCCAATGTCTGCAGCCCAGCTATATCTATGATCTCTATCCAGCAGATGGATCAACAAATGTCATACTTCCCTTACTACATTGAAGGGCACAAGACATTGCAAGGCATTGCTCGCGCTAGGATCTGCGACCTCCTGCTCCTCGCTGACAAGATGTTCTTCGAGAAGGACGCCAACTCCAGCCTGAACCATGTAGTTAGACGGATGATGCATGCTATCGCCCAAGCTGATATCATCTTTAGAAATGCTGATTTCAATGAAGATGGAGTGCCTGATAATATTGGTAAGATATCTTCGATTTATATAGGGACAGCCTACTTTATAACGCTATTTTTTGGGTTCCGACCCAAAATAGTACAAAAGGAACACTTATGGTGCAACTCCGCCCGTTATGTCAGTTGCAGCGCCATATTTTTTTCTATGTCGAAAACCTGGAAAGATTTTCAGATTCTTTATTTTGTAAGAATATGGTATTTTACAAATTGTTATTAATATAATGCCACACACCTACAGAAATATCAATATTGAAATAAAATTACATTTATTTACAGAATAATTAATAATACTGTATCTATCCACAATAATCCACATACTTGACATCCACATATTTTGAGAGAGGTAGAGCATAGCGTTTATTCGCTCAAAGAGCAGCTCGACTGGGGAAGTACCTCCACCTTACAGAATACCGCAGCCAAATAACTTTATGTTGTGTAAAGTTGTGTTCCTGCGCGTGAGTAAGGTCGCCAGAGCTCATAGGGGGGGGGAAAGGTCGGTAACGCGTGAGCGATGCTTCGTGTGTTGCAAGCGTCCATATGGCTACGGTAACCATCAGGCGGGCCGTATGCTTGTTTACCGACTTAGTCGTATAAAAAAAAAAAAAAACTTTAATAATAGAGATGAATCCTTTATTGAAACATTTGCGTATTTTAGATTGATGACTACAGTAATCAGAACAATCAATAACAATTGTGGTACGCACGGCTACAGATCAAGCTATAAATTTCCAATATAAGCTGACCTCTCATTGTACGGAAATCCTATACAATGCGAGATCAGCTTATACTGGAAATGTATAGCTTGATCTGTAGCCGTGTGTACTTATCATCTGTATGATAAATGATTTCTCGGAAATTGAATAAGGAAATCGAAACTCTCAACTGTACTTATTTGATTTCGCTACATGTTTAGAGTCATGGGGGCACTTGAGATTTGAATCATTATGAACTCAAAAATGAGTATTTAAAGAGCCAATATCCAGAAGTCCCAAAACGCACATTTGAGAAATATTTTGATTTTAAATCAGAACTGAGCCAAGAAATACAGCAACATCGAAATGCAAAAATTTATGAAAAAGCTGTTATTTATTGCGATATCGAAGTTGGTTCCTTGGTAAAAAGTTGATCGTTTTAATGAGCAGTACTTTTACGTGGTTTCAATTATTGTCGTGTCCAACCTGTATAGCAAATTTTCATAAAGTATATTCGTTTACAAAAGATTCCTCGCCGATTTTTATAAAATATCGCAATAATTTAAAAAAAATTGGCGCGCCGGTGATTAGTGACACACGTGCACTTCACACATGACGTTGCATAAAGCACTGATGGGGAGGAATACCAGGTTCTTAGTTATAAACCATTTTCAAGATAGGTACCTACTTAGCATACGTACATATCGGCGGACAATCGCCGTTTGTATTGAAAACACTGTTATTCATATTAACCGTATCTATTTATGAAACGGTTACTGTAAATAATTTAATTAGAACACGCACACACATAAAATATTTCAACAATATAGCAAATATAATAATTAAATATTAAAAAGCTTATACTTAACTCAAGGTTGTTTACTCCTTCACGACTGAGCACAGAATGAATTTGCAAGCTCGGTTCGCTATTGCTTTTATAGTTTTTATACGCCTGGAATCTACCCTCAACGATCAACACTTTTATTTTGAATAAAATGAACAACTTCCGGTTGATTTAAAATCATAGAGTGAGCTGTCAATTAAAATACTGAATTGTTTGTAAAAAATAAATAATGATTATAAAATATGAAAAGGTAAATAAATATAGCCTGAAATAATTCAAGAAATCACAATCATTTGAACAATAAAATTATAATAAACATATTCTTGCCTATTTGAAATCTTTAGAATAGCATTAAATAAGTCAGTGTTAAATATTACTTATACCGACATGATGATCGGAATTGTTTGGCGCCGACACGGCCATTCTGTTCCAGCGCGCTCTCTGCGCTGTGATCCCTTCGTAATAAACAAACTCCTGAAACATAGTTTTACTAATTCGGAGCCTATGGATTCAAAAATAAGCTGTAATATTGTATGTCAATAAATGGATTATTATTATTATAATAAGCTCACCCGCCTTGGATCTAGCCGTAACGTTTGGCATCACCCAACTGGTATCTAGCCACAACGCTAGGCATCACCCGCCTTGGATCTTGCCTTAGACCAGGAAAGGATACGCATAGTTATCAGCTAGCGCTTAGGGTTGGATAGTTGGATATAGAAAATTATTTTTAAGATATGCAAGTTTACACCAATTCAACATTAGGCAAAACCCATTTTGGGTCTAACCAAAACACAACGAACAACGCAATCAACTAGGCATCACCCATTGGGATCTAGCCTCTCAAGACCAGGAAAAGGATACGCGTGGTGGCCAGCCAGCGTTTAGGGTGGGAAAGGTGGATAAGTTAGTAATCAGATATTTCATAAGGATTATCTGCTCGTCCATCCTTAACCTACTTACCGATCTTACAGTATTAAGATCTACTTTTTCATCATCATCAATATGAAAGAGCTTGATACACTGCAGAGTGCATTGCTTGTCAAATAATAATTCCATGGTCGTTTTCCCTGTAGTTTGAATACAGAAGAATTATAATTGTAAATCTTAAATTGTAGAATGCCATGGTTTATCAAGTTTAACCACCAACACGTTATCTTTTTATAATGCGTTGAACCAGACATATTATATTGGGATTTCGGCTAAAATAATCTGTATTGCCATAGCGAAATTCCTTGCCAAACATCCGGATCAGGTCCCCTTTTACTTGATCCCAAGTGGCAGCCCATATTTTTGCTCTGCCTTGTAGTTAAAGGATTGCTTTCGTACACTGAAACTCACAAAGGTCGTGTTAACATTGACACACCAATCTCAAATATCATGGGAGCGTGTTTCTAGCACTGAATGCAGCTTGTTTAGTAATGGATGTAACTAAGCTTATCACTTGTTTTAAACAAAAGTTTGGTTTTGTCTGGGTCACAGATTGAATAGCGGGCTCGGGCCGAGAAGGCCTAGAATCAGATTACCTCAGCACTGGCGAGGTAGATCCCACCGCTGCTATCGGCGGACAATCGCCGTTTGTATTGAAAACACTGTTATTCATATTAACCGTATCTATTTATGAAACGGTTACTGTAAATAATTTAATTAGAACACGCACACACATAAAATATTTCAACAATATAGCAAATATAATAATTAAATATTAAAAAGCTTATACTTAACTCAAGGTTGTTTACTCCTTCACGACTGAGCACAGAATGAATTTGCAAGCTCGGTTCGCTATTGCTTTTATAGTTTTTATACGCCTGGAATCTACCCTCAACGATCAACACTTTTATTTTGAATAAAATGAACAACTTCCGGTTGATTTAAAATCATAGAGTGAGCTGTCAATTAAAATACTGAATTGTTTGTAAAAAATAAATAATGATTATAAAATATGAAAAGGTAAATAAATATAGCCTGAAATAATTCAAGAAATCACAATCATTTGAACAATAAAATTATAATAAACATATTCTTGCCTATTTGAAATCTTTAGAATAGCATTAAATAAGTCAGTGTTAAATATTACTTATACCGACATGATGATCGGAATTGTTTGGCGCCGACATACACTTACCCACTGCGTACACTTACCCACTGCGTACACTTACCCACTGCGTACACTGGACCCACATGAATACAACTAGAGAAAAGCCGGTCCTCTCATTCAATATGGTTCGGTTTCATTAATATGAATGTTTAGGTAGGTAATTTACAAAAAGATAACATACACACATCTAAGTATTTAAATATGTATAAGGGACTAGCTGCCCGGCGCAACTTCGTTCGCGTGGTGCTACCCTACCCTACCCTACCCTACATCGACTGCAGCGCCATCTGCCGGGCTGATATGTAAATCTAAACCATCCAGGGCGCCACCCAAACGCATACAAAAAAAACATTCAAATCGGTCCCGCCGGAGGAATTCAGTGACATACACACGTGCAGAAGAATTTTATATATAAAGATAGGAGCCAGGATTTGCTTGTCTTATACATGTTTTTTTTATTTCATTCTATTTCTGATGGGTCGGCAACGCGCGAGTTTTACCCCTGGTATTGCAAGCATCCATAGGCTACGGTACCCGCTTACCATCAGGCGGGCAGTATGCTTGTTTGCAACCTTAGTGGTATAAAAAAAACATTTAAAACGGCTCAAGTATTAAACATTGCATAGAGGTTCAATAAAACCTACTTAGAAGCACGTGCATATCATACAAGCACGTGCACCGACACTCGTACATATTTATTTAGATTTTTGAGATTTGCATTGTAGAATCGCCTGGATTACTTACTCAGTAAACAAAATAGGTTTCGATCTATTGACTTTTGATGAGGAAAAAATAAATATTGCACAGAAAATAAGTCAGTACAGTACCCAACTGATATGGCTTACCGATGTACCTGCGCAGAAGATACATTATCAAAGCACGGGAAACGCTATTGGTCGGCCGCTGCCGCCATGTTAGCGCGCGCCGTGCGGAGGGGCGTGATTTGCGAATGAGACGGAACTAACAGTTGCAGTGTATTATGAACCTTATTAGTAGTGATCTAAGGTTGATTTTAAGTTTGAAGCATTCTTTCGTTAATCTTCAGGGCCATACTTTCTTTTCTGTGCGAACGAATATTCACGACGCGCCATATCAGTTGGGTACTACTGTACTACCTTCCTAATTCATTATCCACCTAGCCTGTTCCCAATCATTTGGTATCGGCGCAATATTTACGCTTCTTCCATTCCTCTCTTCTATCCGTCATAACAGCATTCACTCTTCTCTTACCCATATCATCTTTCACACAACACAATCCATCCATATGTACTACTTACCTAATTATTTGGTGAAATAATGACCTTATTTCATCTAAATCACCTTTTACGCTAAAAGATTTCTGCATCGCTATGAGAGTATCTCGGTGAGGAAAGACATCGGTAGATAGCTGATGATAGGTCTCGCATTGCTCTGGCATCTGGCAACCTAGCTGGCCATTAGGTACTCTCAAGTAGAAAATCTGTTAAGCACATGTTCTTCACCCCAATTATCACATACATACCACGTTGAGAATAAGACAATCAATAAACCTGTAAAATACTGTCATTACGATCATATTTGAAAGTCCCTTAACTGCAGTAAAATTCAGAACAAATCCAATTTTTTTAAACGACTCTCGTGTTTTGAAAATCGTTAAAAATAAAAATCAATTGCCACATGTATGAAAGATCATCACATTTGATTTTCTTTTTTGTTCGTAAATGTTGGAACAAGATTGTTACGGGAAGGAAAATCAGAAAAGTTGCCCTTAAAATTGGAAAATTTGTAAAATGTGCTCTTTTCAATGGGGTTTTGTACAGCACAACGTCTGTTGGGTCAGCTAGATTTTATATATCTTATATTTTTTCATTTCATGCCTTTTGAGATTCTATACTAGCGATGGGCGATTGTTCCAAAAAAAGTAATCGAAAGAATCGACAGTTGTGAAACTGTACATTCGATTGTCGATTCATTCGTTCTAACGAAACAACAATTGAATAACAATCGACCTTTCTAATGAAAATTGACGCACGCATCGCAGGTTGCAATAGTATGCACCATCGACGGACGAGCGCGGGGGATCCACTCCGCGTGGAGTGGACAATCGAAAGATGTCGATTTTTATTCGAATGATTCGAATAACTTGAACAATCGAATAATTCGATTGTTTTTAGTAACAATCGCCCATCGCTGTTCTAATAATACCTACCACGGACTTATAATCGGTTCAAGTATTGAGAAATGTATGATGGAATAAAGCAACGAACGAACATACATACATTACCTACATGAACCTTAAAGCATTATTTTCTTTTCTTTCCCTCGCAACTTCTCGGGTAGTAAAAGGGCAATATATCTAACATTGTTTTCTTGTAGGCTTCTCAGTAAAATACATCTTAGTACTGACATCGAATGAGACGAACACGCGAGTATTCGGCGACCTGCTCAATCAACATTCTGTAGACGGCAGGAACTACCTGATGCGGTTCGCGAGGCTTCGGCGCCTCTCTGAGGTGTGCTTGGGTGTGGCGTTCTCGGGGCATGCTTTTCATAATAGGACTCTTGGATTAAGGTAAGCTGGAGTCATGCATGTTTCGATGCAGCACCTGACGTGTTGACTGTAGGTACCTATATTTTAATGTAGATTATTCTCTCCACTCCTTGAATCTAAACCCTTGTCATCACGCTCATCATTCCTATATCTCTAGACAATCCGAATAAGAACAGCGTAATTGTAATGTCTTAATATGTCTTATTAATACTTAGCGTAGGAATTCATGTCTTTTAGAGTTTTAATGAGTCGTCCACATAAATATCACTATAGTCAAAATATGAACTGATACCCTTGTCCCTTCATTTTTTAGATACAATTTAAGTAACTTCTGCTCTGCATATCTAAAGGTGCGTCTACGCTATGCAAACTGAACACTGAGCCAAGCATAAGTGGTATGAATTCGCGTAGCGAAGGCGGGCTTGCGATGCTTATAACGTCCACATTTAACATCGCGAGCGACGAACGAATAGCTGCTCGGTCCGCCAACCGTAGACGGACCTTAATGTTTTCTAATGAATTATATACAATATTACCCAACTGATAAGGCGCGTCATGAATCTTCGTTCGCAGAAAAGAAAGTATGGCCCCGAGGATTAACGAAAGAATGCTTAAAACTTACAATCAACCTTAGGTCACTACCATAAGGTTCATCTGTTAGTTCCGTCTCACTCGCAAGTCACGCCCCTCCGCACGGCGCGCGCTAACATGGCGGCAGCTGCCGACCAATAGCGTTTCCCGCGCTTTGAAAATGTACAAAAAGTATCTTCGGCGCCTACCTATATATTATACATACAATTTATTTCAGTTTCACATCGCTCGGCGGAGGCATGGGCGGCGCGGCGGGCGGGCTGTGCGACCGGCGCGCGTACGGGCGCTCGTTCAACACGCTCGCCATATCGCACGCGACCACCGACTACGAACGAGTGCCAGAGAGGATCGCCGCTTTGACGCTCGCGCATGAGATGGGTTACTTAATCCACATTTTTGTTTTTTATAGCCCGGCTACCACGCGCAGTTCAAAACTGTACAAAAAAAGAAAGAACACTGTACAGTGGCCACACGTGCAAGTAAGCATGTGTAAACTAGACTGTGCAAATCTCATAGTATTTTGAGAGCTCCCGCGACATCACACATTTTGTAAAGGGTGTCGTCGAAAATAATTTTGCCGGACTGAAGCGCGGCTTGAATGACCGGCAACTGTGCGAACCAAAACTGCGCATGCCAATCTTCAGCATGTCAACGATTGCCGTCCTCACGCAGTCTTAGGTACTTGCGCTAATTGGTTTGTACAGTCATGCTTACAAGCAAGAAAAGCGTGTAAACACGATATTAGCTTCAGATGGCTTTGACATTCTACCATCGCAACTCTCGCCAACGTAGTAGAGTCCATCCTCACACATTTCAAAGGAGCTTCCTGCCACGGATGCTCAGGCTGTGGAGTGAGCTCCCCGCCGTGGTTTTCCCATGGGAGCACGGGGTCCTTCAAAAAGGGTGTGAAGAGATTTTTGCAGGGTTGAGAAAGCGCGAGTGAACCTTTAAGTTGGAAGCATCCATAGCTCTTTTACTAATCGTGGTTCCAGGTCACAGTTTCGGTGCCCACCATGACGATAACTTCCCGAACCCGGAATGCCGAGGGCACCTCATGGGCTCTCAATCGTCGGCCGCTGAGAGCAGCATGAACTTCGAGTTCTCTATATGCAGCAAGCGACTCATAGCTGCCACCTTAAACAGCATGAGCTACTGTCTTGGTGAAGAGGATAAGCCTTATTGTGGGAACGGTAAGGTCTAATTACGAATACAAAAAAGGTTATTACTTAATTGTGATAGTCGTTAAGCTAGTTGAATGCCTCCTAGGCGGCTTGAAAAATTCCAACAGTAGGTTGATCACTAGCCTACTTCCACCAATCCGCAGTGGGCACGCGTTGTGGAGTTTTGCCCATTCTCTTTCACCCTCATTTGTGAAAGGAGGCCTGTGCTCAGCAGTGGGACATTTTAGGCTGATGATGATGATGCTGATGATAGTAAATTTATCTTGGATATATAAATAAAAATTAGGCCGGCAAATAGAAGGCAATCTTGAAAGAATAAAGACTCTTGTATAAGTAAAAATTTTGTTCTATTTAACGCAGTATTTGGAACACTTTAAGGGTCAGCAACGCGCAAGTAATAATTTTAGTATTGCAAGCACTAGGCTACTGTAACCGCTTACCATCAGGCTGGCAAACAGATTTTGTATTCTCCGTGTTAGGGATAGTGGAGGAGGGTGAGGCTTGTGACTGCGGACTGCCATCTCGGTGCAGTCACAAGGACCCGTGCTGCACGCCGCGCGCTGGTGGCGCTCTTGTATTTGATGAAGGGTAAGTTTATTTACATGTTTTACGTTGTTCTTTTACGAATATTTTCTTTATTTATTATGTCAAAAGTTTGACAAACAGGCAGACGGTCCACCTGATGGTAAGTGGTCACCGCCGCTTATGGACATTTGCAATACCAGGGGGATTGCCGATGTGTTGCCGACCTTGAAGGGCTCTTTTTACGCCCCTTTTGAAGAACTCCATATCGTAGCGCTGAGGGAAACCCGTAATGGGGAGCTCATTTCACATCCTAATGGTCCGCAGTAGGAACGTCCGACTGAACCGTTGTGTGGACGATCGAGGCGGCTCGAGGATATGAGGATGAACTCCACATCGCCGGCGAGCGGTGCGGTAGTAAAAAGGTGATGATGGCACCAGGTCAAAAAGTTCTTGATAACACTCCCCATTATACAGACGGTAGAACACACAGAGAGAGCCAATATCTCTCCGAAGGCTGAGAGGTTCCAAACCGCCAGTGAGTTCGGGATCGCCTACTAAACGAGTGGCCCGCCTTTGCAAGTGGATCAAGCTGGTAAGCGGGTGTGCCTGCCCAGAGGTGTGAGCAGTACTCCATATGCGGCCTAACCTGCGCTTTATATAGCTGTAGCCGCTGGATTGGTGGAAAGTACCACTTAGACCTATTAAGCACACCCAGCTTTTTAGAAGCCAGTTTGACTTTACTTTCCAAATGGCCTCAAAACTGGACATCACTCGCAATATCGCTAATCGCTCAATCTCACCATGATAAGTGATTAAGTGGCCGAAGGTGCTAAGCACATAACGCCTAGAACTTGAAGGTGGTAGCCAGCCAGGTGGGTACAACAAAGTCTCCTCACGCTGCTTACCTTCACCGAAAGCTCAAGCTCATTGTAGGCATTCGAACCCCGGACTTTCGTCTCGGAACGGATGAATAGCAATAAGATTCATTGTTGTATAACATTATTATGATTGAAGAAGTTCTTACAATGAAAACAGTATAATTGAATGTATAGCGCCCTACACAAGGAGGGGTGTTCTGTGGCGCCCGCAGCGGCGTGCCACCCCTCGCAGGGACTCTGCTGCACGCACAAATGTCAATATGCAAACCTCACCTACAGTGGGATTGTTAGTATGACACGTACATTTATCTACTGAACGGAATTTATAACAACTACTATTTCGAAAGAATTTTTAAAGAGGGCGCCTTTTATACAAACATCCATAATAGGTCCATGCCGACATAGAGCAATAACTATAGAGATAGAATATTAATAGAGCGACTGTACTAGAGTATGTGCCGTGAGCATGAGTATGTGCAACGCTGCTGCGCTGCTTTGAAACGAACTACGCATTCATAGTTTGAACGAGTAATGCCCGGTTTGTATAAACAAAAACGAATCGTTTTGCTTACCAGTGGTAGGTTTTCTTATTGCCAAACTAGGCATATAGATCATTTCGTAAGCTAATTTTACCTGTGATAGCTACTTCCTTATGGGAGGGTCTGCTATGCAAAGCTTGGTATTTGCTTCATTATTAGTAAAGATATAAGAGTCTTAATTTTAACTGATAACGGCCCGTAAATTATAGGACGCGGCCATAAATAATGAATGCCAATTTTTTTTTAATCTATACTTTTACCCAGAACAAATGACAAGGAACTCATTTTTTTTTCCCGACAGTAAATCCTAGTGCTCACGCTTTACACTAGGTAATGTTATTAACAGTATCACTCTATTCATATTCTTACTCTATGGTAATAGCATTTTGTTTGTAGCTATATTCTGAAAACGCCAGCCCATAACAAGTATTTTTGCAATCTTGGGCGACGAAGTCAGGCGGATGAGCACATTTTGTAACCAGAAAGCTTAATATTCACATAATATTTCATAATTTGTGTGTTCTGCTCTACCAGAATGTTCTCTCTTGCCAGCCCTGTCTAAGGACTTTTTTATTTTTTATGTGTAATGGGCTTGCGTTTGGCCTCCGAATGACCCCATGAGAAGTTATGAACAGGTGCTGCTTGTGGGGGCTGCTCTGCTTAAGTTTGCTATTTATTTACATATTAAATATTTATTAAGTCTACTTTGTAGTTTTGCCGCCGCGCCGGGGCACGCAATTGTTGTCAGTATGATTAGAATGTAAATATTATGTAATTAATCTAAGCTTGTTTTAAAAAGAGTAATTGCTGAGTTTATTGCCGGCTCTTCTCAGCAAATGCAACCTTCCGAACCGGTATTAGAGTATTAGAGTCAGACTTTTCATTAGTGCCTGCGAGCGAAGGTCTATTTGAATAAATGATTCAGAATTTTGCCGAGGATGTATCACGCTTTCCCAGAAAATATTATTCACTCTGGCCTTGAATATATCTTAGTTAAAGGTGTCGGGAAACGCAGACCCCGGTAGAGTTCCACTCCTTTACTGTTCGCATAAGGAACGAAAAGGCGAAGCGATGTGTCCGTATAAGCGGGATGTCGACGTAGTGTGGGTGGAAAAGGCTATTTTCTTTTTTTATACAGGAAACATCCCTATTCTCCCGGGCGTCTTGTGGTTCGATGGAGAAATGGGGTTCCAGTACAAAGTAACATTCTCGGGCCATATTTTTTTTCCAGGACTGCAAGTCCCAAGATAAGGAGTGTACATGCCCCGAGCTGACATCGGAATGTGAGTGCGGTTTGGGCGGGCGGTGCTTGCCGGACGCGAGTTGTCACGCGGCCGAGTGCGCCACACTCGGTTTTAAGGAATGCCAGTGTACAACTAATGGCAAGGTTTGGATGATTTATACTATTTCAAGTTCACTTTAGTTTATAAAGTAACCATTATTCAGTTTAGGCCCTGATAAGGCACTTATAAACGTTAATTTGTTACATACAGTTGAATTTACCACCGGTTCGAAATACACTTAAACTGAGAAGAGAGTTTGTGGAAGATCTTTCGGAATCAGATTGGTTCGGAAATAAGCAATTTATCCAAGATATGGAAACTTAGCAAGGCTTTGAAGTGCTTTGCAATCATGATTGTTTGAATGCCTTTTTTCTTACTTTGACGCTGACCGTACCTGGCGTTCACAGGGTAGAAAGTCGAATGGCAATATGTGCACTGTATGTTGTGAGGTGCCTACATCGAGTGGCGGCAGTGTCTGCGTGAGCGCGGAACTGGCTGCCACCAAGGTGCTCGCTAATACCTCCACGATACCAGAACTTTGGCCCGACGAGTATTATAATGGGCGTGAGTAGTTTTTATTAGGTTTTAAGTACTGAGAGGGTCTCAAAGCTAATGAGTTTGACGCAAATCAGCAGATATAGTTAGCTATCTTTTAGCGCCATCTATCTAGTGACCGCCTAGTGGTATTTAAAGTCGAGATCATTACGTTTTAAGGTGAACGCACACTTATCCGAGCCGAACGCGTCGAACGAATCGAAGTCAAGGACGCCTCGCACACATATCCGCACCGAAAGAATCGACCGCGCCGAAGAAGAAAAACAACTCGCGTGTTGCTCTGTCGTATGCAACTGATAGAATGTGAGCGCATCGGTAGAGTAAGCATAAGCGTCGCATAAGCCGCGCCGAATCTGAGACGTCATTCGAATTTGTCTAGGATTTCTGGGGTTCTTCCAGATTCGGACGATTCAACGCGGGCAAGTGTGCGAGCTTTCATAAGATTTCATATACAGAATTCTAAAATTTGTTTCGTTCGATGCGTTCGACGCGTTTGGCTCTGATAAGTGTGCGTTCACCTTTAGAGTAGCTTTTTCTCAGAAATGGCGAATCTTAGGAAAAAAGTGTAAGGACAATGTTTGTTGATAATTGCATGATCTACAATTTTGTCTCGGCAATTTTTTATCATAAAACGGTTTCGCTTAAAAAACAAAAAACCCATTTTTACTAACTTTGACTTTGCAAAAATTTGCAAATATGGTATCGATTGGGGCTTTTCACAATTGCATTCAATTTATTTGTAAAAAATTGCACTTATTATTACATACAGATCTTAAATAATTGTTCGGACAAGCAAATTTTATATTATACTAGCTTTATAGCCCGCGACTTCGTCCGCGTAGATTATTTCTTTTTTCTAGATATTAATCATTGCAACAATATAGAGCTTTGTTCATGGCTATTGTCCGCCACTACGTGTGATATTGACAATAGTTCAGGTAGATCATATGCGAGGATACCACATAAAACTGAAACAGTCCTGCCGCAAATCAACTCTAGCAAATTTCAGAGTTTTTCCCTGTGACTACAAACCTTAATTAGGAACTGTTATCTTTTAAATTCAAACGGAAGGTGATTTGGGATCAATGGTATACGCGGGAAGAAGACTGTTTCTCCTCTGGCAGAACCAGTAAATATTTTGGCCTCAATAACATTGCGGCGGAGAGCTGTTACTTGTAGTCTAGTTCCACAGCACAATTTTGGAGGCCTTATCCTCATGTCTGAGGGTCGTGGTCAACATCGGGTTTGCTTCTAGAGCGAATGATCTGCCTCCACTGGTTTCTGTCTTCTGGTTTCTGTAAAACTTGGAGGACGATGAGTCTTTTACTTGATCGGACCATCTTGTTGTTGAACGACCATTTAGTCGTTTTCCTTCCGTGTTCCCAACTATGATCAGATTTCCAAACTTTCATCGCCTTTGCGCACCATGTGGCCGAAATACGAAAAAATACGTTGGTGGCATATGGTGGACAATCGTGTTTTAATTTTGAGCTGCGATAGGATTGATGCATTGTTGCGTTTAGCGGTCCAAGGTATTTCCAACATCCGTCTCCAGCACCACATCTCAAATGCATCAATCCTTTTTCTTTCTCGGGCCAGTATAGTCCACGCTTCCACTCCATACATGAAAATGAGGAATACCAATGCTCGTATTAACCGGATCTTTGTTTTAATACCGATTCCTCTCTTTTTCCTGATGTTGTTTAGGCGAGTCATTTCAATACGCCAATACCATAAGCCGAAATAATAAATTTTGAAATTTTCACTCCGAAAATAAAGAACTTCACTCCTTAAGGATTCAAATTCCAACAACACCGATATTCGTTGCGTTAGTTTATAACCATAAGCTTAAATAATAAATTTAGTGTACTTCCATACACAAATTCATACCCCTTTTTACCCTTTCGGGATCGGAATTATCAAAAACGTTGAGGCACATATAAATTAATTTTCAATTGTCAAACTAAACACAAAATTTGAAGGTCCTAACTTCGAAACTGATGGACTTTCATATAAACTTGCATCCCCTATTTTACCCCCTTAAGGATGGAATATCCAAAAATCCTTAGTAGTTGCCTACACTGTGTAATAATATATTAAGTGACGTTTTCTTTGAAACTGAATGACTTACATACATCCCATACCTTTTCACCCTGTCGGGGGTGGAATTGTCAAAAAAGCTGAAACACGTATAAATTAATTTTCAATCGTTAGCATAAATACAAAATTTGAAGATCCTAACTTCAAAACTGACGAACTTTCATACAAACTTTCATCCCCTATTTTACCCCCCTAGGAGTGGAATTTCCAAAAATCCTTCATTACTGAATACCTACACTATATAATATTAAATTTAGTGAAGTTTACTTTGAAATTGAAGGACTTTCTAACACAACTTCATCCCCCTTTTCCTCCCTTCGGTGGTGGAATAATCACAAACGCTGAGATAGCTATACATTAATTTTCAATCGTCAGCCTAAACACAAAATTTGAAGATCCTAATTTCAAAACTGACGGACTTGCATACAAACTTTCATCCCTTATTTTACCCTGTTAGGGGTGGAGTTTCCAAAAATCCTTGCTTAGTGGATGCCTACACCGTATAATAATGCATTTAGTGAAGTTTACTTTGAAATTGAAGGACTTGCATACACAACTTCATCCCCCTTTTCCTCCCTTCGGTGGAGGAATTATTACAAACGCTGAGATAACTATATATTAATTTTCAATCGTCAGCCTAAACATAAAATTTGAAGATCCTAACTTTAAAACTGACGGACTTGCATACAAACTTTCATCTCTTATTTTACCCTGTTAGGGGTGGAATTTCCAAAAATCCTTCCTTACTGGATGCCTACACCGTATAATAATACATTTAGTGAAGTTTACTTTGAAATTGAAGGACTTGCATAACCAACTTCATCTGCCTTTTCCTCCCTTCTGTGGTGGAATTATTACAAACGCTGAGATAACTATATATTAATTTTCAATTGTCAGCCTAAACACAAAATTTGAAGATCCTAACTTCAAAACTGACGGACTTGCATACAAACTGTCATCCCCTATTTTACCCTCTTAGGGGTGGAATTTCCAAAAATCCTTCCTTAGTGGATGCCTACACTGTATAAGGTATCTTTGTGCAAAATCTCAAATCTCTAGGTCCAGCGGTTTGGGCTGTGGGCTGATATATCAACAATCAGTTTATCATTTTATATATTAAGATAATGGTATGTAATTTTTCAGCTTCTTTGGACTTTATGCAACCTCTTATTTTTCGGGCTAACTTGACCGAAATATTACTCTTTTTAGCAAATAAAACAGTAGTACTGTGCGACAAATACACGTGCCGTGAACGTGAAATGCGTGCGTGGAGTGTCGGTGAGGTGTGCGTGTCGCTTAATGTGGTCGGCGTGTGTTCGCCGCGTGGCGTGTGCAACCAGGTCAACTTGGTGCCGAGGTCTAACGTCTATCCTGATGTTGTGGTAGGTATTCCACCACTTTTTACCAGCGTCGTACGACGACAAATGAAACCACGTACAGTATTACCCAATTGATAAGGCACGTCGTGAATCTTCATTCGCACAGAAAAGAAATTATGGCCCCGAAGATTAACGAAAGAATGCTTATAACTTACAATCAACCTTAGATCACTACTATAAGGTTCATAATAACACTGCAGCTCCGTTCCGTCTCACTCGCAAGTCACGCCCCTCCGCACGGCGCGCGCTAACATGGCGGCAGCTGCCGACCAATAGCGTTTCTCGTTTTCCTTTGAAAATATTTCTTCTGCGCAGGTACTTACATCGGTAAGCCATATTAATTGGGTACTGTAAAGTACTCATAAATACGAACGACTTTTACAATGGGACTAACATCGAAATCTTAAAGAAAAATACAGCTGTTTCATACAAAAGGTCAATGTCTCCTCGGCTAAAATGTATGAAACAGCTGTTTTTTGTTTGCGATTTTGAAGTTGTTTTTTATTTTATTACTTCGAAGGTATTGTCGTATCCACCGTTGTAACGTGGTTGTTGGTTTTTTACAAGCTTTTTATTATGTATTTTTGTGTATGTATGTATGTTCGGGTCAAATCTTGCAAGTCGAATTTCACCCACTTCTCTTGATATTTGGTACATGTCGGTTAGCTAAAGCTGGCACGTTCAACACATTTACACGTAGCACTTGTGTAGTGTCTGTGAATTATTATTATTATTATTTTTTTTTTTTATACGACTAAGTCGGTAAACAAGCTTACGGCCCGCCTGATGGTAAGCGGTTACCGTAGCCATATGGACGCTTGCAACACACGAAGCATCGCTCACGCGTTACCGACCTTTCCCCCCCTCCCCTTTGAGCTCTGGCGACCTTACTCACGCGCAGGAACACAACTTTACACAACATAAAGTTATTTGGCTGCGGTATTCTGTAAGGTGGAGGTACTTCCCCAGTCGAGCTGCTCTTTGAGCGAATAAACGCTATGCTCTACCTCTCTTAAAATCTTATACCTCTCGTGAATAAGCGCACAGCGTGACGTCGCTCGTGCTGCATGCTCATCATGAAAAGTCTTTCCGTCTCTCTCGCGCGCGGTCAAGCTTATGAGTATGAAGGAGACAGTTATTATTTTGTTTTTGTACTGCTCATAAATATAAAGTGGTCTTTTTTAGCATTCGTCTATTATAATTGACTGACTAATTAGAAGTAATAACGTATTAAAACATCATACAAGTACATCGTGAAAGTGTGCGTTCTGTGAACGGTGCTTTCGGTAACAGACCTGTACACATTAGTATATTGGAAGACAATGCAAGTACAGTCAACAAAAAGTAGTCACCAAAAAAGCTTGTATTAAAGATGTTTTTTTAACAAAATCTTGATTTAGCAGAATTTTTGTTCCAACCAATTTTCTAAGATGTTTCCATCCAGCAACCACTAGTCCTTGCAATAGAATTTGATCATTTATATTGATTGTATTGCATTTTATGTGTTTTTATTTACATTTCAGAATATGAAATTCATGTTTAAAGCCAAGCAAGCATCATCGGAACGACTGACGGCAACATTAGCCAATTCAATTATAGCTGTTGTAATTTTAATGTGTTGTCAATAAATATTCATTTTTAATAATATTAAAAACGTTTTTATTCAATAAGTTAACAAAAATCTTTAGTTTATGTATATTTATCACGCGGAATCCTCACACAAGGCTTCTAACATTTTAAAATAACAATATTTAATATCATACTCCATATCATACCAGTAATTAACGGCTATGCAGCCATGGCTCTGCGTGACGTGGTGGAACCATAGACTAGGTAAGTATAGACAATCGCCTTTGTTGAGTCGCACCTTAAACTTGTTTGCTTTTTTAAACTCCGAATATTTTTCATAGTCTGGTTGAAGGGGATCTGTAATGATAATGAATTAAAATTTAAATTTGTCGAATAACAATGTAGAACTAAGAGTTATGGGGTGCCTCAAGGTACTTGCTCGGGCCATCACTTTTCCTAGTCGATTTAGAGATGAAACGGATATCTGGCAACTATCCGGTACTCGGCCTATCCGGCGGCCAAATTACTATCCGGCTGGATACCGGATACAAGCGCAAAACCGGCTGAATATTGGATGTAAAAAAATGAAATATCAAATTTAGGTCAAAAATCAAAATCAAAAAGTCATTTATTCAGTTTAGGCCCTAGTAGGTAAGGCACTTATGAACGTTAAATTGGTACATACAGTTGAATTTACCACCGGTTCGGAATACACTTAATTAGGTAATTACTTATATCACTTATCAAATACAATCAGTGATCACAAATTTTTTATTTTAAGGGTAGTATTTAGGCTAGATCGCGCGCGAAAACCAGCATTCATTTGTTACTTTGCAGTTGTGTTACAGGCACGCACACATGCATCAGATCAAAACTTGACGTTGCGTCAAGTTAGGTACGTACCGCATAACGTGGTACCAGCCGATAAAATTCCAATATTATTAAGTAACATTATATTTAATTTTCTATTTAAATACCTTTTCTAGTGGCTTATTTAAATAAGCGCAACCAAAGTTTACATAATTATTATGCAGAATGAATTCACTACTTATAAGCAAAGGAAATTCAGTGCTATGCCTTATATTAGTATTTTGGGGGTACTTACGTTAACGTTTTTTGAAGAAGTAGGTACTAATCCAAAGTAACTCTGTTTGTTTAATAAGTAATAATAATAAATGGTAATAAGTTTAGTAATAAATAATAATTAAATAAAATAAACATCCTGGGACATTCCTCACACACGGTCATCTGATCCCAAACTAAGCTGAGCTTGTACACACGGCTACAGATCAAGCCATACATTTCTAGTATAAGCTGATCTCGCATTGTATAGGATTTCCGTACAATGGGAGGTCAGCTTATACTAGAAATGTATAGCTTGATCTGTAGCCGTGTGTACTATGGAAACCTTTTTGTTTGTAAATACATAATTACACCCAGACTCAGGACATACAGACATGTTCATGCACACAAATGCATATCCTGGGTGGGAATCAAACCCACGACCTGCACCGCTATAGGTGCAATCATAATCAACTGCACCAACTGGCCCATTTGTTTGTTACGCTTTCACGCCTAAACCACTGAACCCATCGCATTGAGATTTAGCCATCAGATACCTATGGTATAGAGAAGGGTATAGGCTACTTTTATCAAGGGAACGCGGGTGAATCCGCGGGGGACAACTAGTATCATATAAAAAGGTAAAGTTTGTAAGTTGCATGTACTCGTACATGTGCTTTGAAATTACTAATCCGATTCTGAACATTCTTTCACTAATAAGATAAGATAAATATGCTTTATTTGTACACCATATAGTAGAAGACGAAACAATAAAATAAAAAAAAAAATAAAAAAAAAGAAGAAGTGATACAAAATAAGCGGTCTTATCGCTTAAGCGATTTCTTTTAGACAACCTTTGGGTAACAGGATATATGAGAATATGGAAGGTTTAACACATAAGAATACACTTTCATAACGTGAAAATAACAGCTCTAGAAAAATAGAAAGAAAGGCAGGAAATGAGGAAGTTTATAGCGTGTGATAGAGTGAAATAACAAGAGATTTAAAAGAGTCTAACGTCGAGGCCCGTCTTATAGTCTGAGGGAGAGAGTTTCAGAGACGTACAGCTTGGATAGTAAAAGATTGGGAATAAGAGTGAGAAGTGTGACTGGGAGTTTGGAAGTTAAGTTCCATGGGACTATGAAGAAGATGATGTTGAGGTGTAGTACTCGAAGCGTTCCTTGAGATAGCGAGACGCTTTAGGATTAAATAAAACAGTGTATAAGAGTGGCAATTCGTGTGTATTCCGCCGAAGGCGGATAGGAAGCCACCTGAATTGTAATAGGAAGCTACATTATCCTCAAATGCTATAGGCTAATTTTCAATATATTTGCAATATAAATATCATGTAGTACAGTGCCTAATTAAGCCAGTGCGAGGCCCTTAGCAAATGTTATCAAGGACCTTCGACTCAGGTTATCTACTTTAATGGTTTATGTGCGGATCTAGCTTTCAGATTAAAAGAGATGGTTGCACAGAGATGTTTCACGACTTTATTACTCTTTTAAAAGATTTGGAAGCCATTCTATATTATGTTTATAATATTTGTCACGCATCGTAATTTAAGTATGTCAAGAAAAACTTTTCAATGATTATTATACACGAACGCAGGCCATTTAACGTGGGCCATAGCCATTTATCCTGCAATGGCCAATTCAGTACTGGATACTTCATAATTAGCTAACGAACATTTGATAAATTCGGTCGACTGATAGGGAGTTCTGGGAGCACCCCCGCAACCCACTATGACTCATTCGATGATTTTTTAGTATTTCATATGCAATTATTCCGCAGGGTTTCAAAACACCAGCTTTCCGCAGGGTAAAACAACGTTAAACCGTCGCTTCGGAAATGCTCTGTATGAGGAGAAGAAGCGACGCAACAAACTCCTCACGGGCCCAATGTATTTATTGTCGTAATAATAAGTCTTTACCTATGAAATTGCCGTTCTGCAGTACTGGCCATTTCAAATCAAAATAATTTTTGTTTGGCTAAGAAATAAGTACTAAGTCTAATTTCAAATTAATTTTATTTTAAAAACATGGAATTCTTTTTCCAAAAGTAGTAATTTGTTTATTGATTAGTGTTACATTTTCATCGCATTTCAATCTTTTTCGTCATCATGGATACGTTAAAAATTCGAGTAATTATGGAATATGAGTACCGTCGTGGCAGCAACGCGGCACAAGCGGCACGCAACATCAACGACGTTTACGGAGCTAACACTACAAACCAACGCACCACCTGTTATTGGTTTGCTCGCTTCCGTTCTGGGAATTTCGACCTGAAAAATGAACCTCGCGGTCGTCCGAAGACTTTGGTCGACAATGACGAATTAAAGGCGATTGTGGAAGCTGATGATACACAATCGACGGCTGAATTAGCAGCAGCTTTCGACGTTAGCGTCAAAACAATATTGGTCCATTTGCGTCAAAATGGCCCTGATTCTGTTGTTCACAACTAAACTAATTTTAATATCACTATGTCTCTTTCTAACAAAGAACATAAGAAAAGGATGTAAGAAATTTAGTCCTATCAAATTAGTCCAATGCTTGTTTTCAATATAAATTTAGTCGCCATCTATCGCGGTTACGCCTAAATACACGCAAAATAAGACGGCAAAGATTAATTTGACAACTTAAAATATGTTCTATCCTTTTTCAATAATATTCGTAAGACAGAGATGAGATGTGACTAAAATTAGTTAAGTGTGATTTACAACAGAATCGGCACCATTGGCAAGGTAAAAAAGCTTGACAAATGGGTGCCCCACGAACTCAATGATCGCCAGCGCGAAGTACGCGTCGAAACGTGCCTTGCACTGCTCAACAGATACACAAATGAAGGAATTTTGAACCGCATTGTTACCTGCGATGAAAAATGGATTCTGTTTGATAACCGCAAGTGCTCAGCAAGTTGGTTTGATCCTGGTTCAGCACCTAAACAATGCCCTAAACGAAAACTTACCCCTAGAAAAGTAATGGTCACTGTTTGGTGGTCTAGCGCCGGTGTAATTCATCACAGCTTCTTACCAAATGGGGTGAGCATTACTGCAGATGTGTACTGTGAAGAACTGAACACAATGATGGAGAAGCTGACACATCTCCAACCAGCATTGGTCAATCGCTCGTCTCCGCTGCTCCTGCACGATAACGCGCGACCTCATACTGCACAGCAGACGGTCTCCAAGTTGCAAGAACTGGGGTTGGAAGTTCTCCGTCATCCGCCCTACTCACCAGACCTTGCGCCTACAGACTACTACTTTTTCCAGAATTTGGATAACTTCTTGGCGGGAAAAAAATCAATACCCGAGAGGCAGTACAACATGCCTTTGAAGAATTTTTTGCCTCCCGTCCAGCTGATTTCTTTAAGAAGGGCATCAATAAACTGCCACTGCGTCGGCAAAGATGCATTGATTGCATGGGTGATTACTTCGATCAATACAAATAAAAAATACATGAAAAAAAATCGTTTAAATTTTTTCATACAAAACGGCAATTTCATAGGTAAAGAATAATAATAATAATACAATTAAATAATCACTTCACTACACTTGACACATGTATAGTCTTAAATAATTATAGGCATCAGAACCGGGTCTAACAATTATTGCACTGAGTTGTGTACAGCTCGAGCGCTTGTGATAAACTAACTGATAAACAATGAGGCTGAACACTAATTAAACCAGGACAATGCTCATCCATGATCAGATTAAAATCACGGAACTTCATACACCCAGCAGGATAGGAAACCAAAAAAATACTTTCGGGAACACAAAAAGATATGTTATCCTGGATGTTTCTCATCCCATTATCCAAGAGTTAAGTTTTCAAACACACATCTGATAGAATACAGTCCCATCTATTATGGCCATGTTACGGCCCTACAGTACACCAAAATCCAAACCCAGAAAACAGATATTTACTTTAAAAATCAATCGGCGCATGATATAGAATATTTTGACTACTATACTAAAAACCTTGCTGAATTTTGTGCCTGAGGCAACCAATTTGACTCTAGAATAATAACGAAGACCAAGAAATATGCAAGCTATGTGCTTGCTGAAATGGACAAGGAGCCTCTCAACCATAGAAGCTATACCCGTGCATGGAGGAGGTTAATCTAATGAACAAAGAAATAACAAAATCCAACCCAGGAACAAAAAATCAAAATAAGAAAGAAGACAATAAAACTCCAGCACTCAACATACATCAACGCTCATCCCTAATCTATAGGCTGAACAGTCGGTCGATTGTGGTTAGCTGGTTGCGGTTAGCTGGCCGTCTCCTCCCACACCAGAGCGTGTCACTCCTATATAACACGCACTCCTTGGTTTCTTCATGGCTATTCCGATACAACTATTCAGGTACCAGTCATTATAAACTAAGTTAGTTACATGGTGGTTGATGTTTGAATGGTTGTATAGGACATGGTTGTTGTACTGGCTAATAGTAGTACTAATCATCATCATCATCATAATAAAATGTATTTCAAATAATTAAAACGTGTTTCTCGTATCGAACGACAAAATTTATTGAACAACCTGGTATATTAGCTCTAGAAATAATGTTATATATGATGCACCGGTGCCGAGATATACACCAGTGCTTTTAGGCGTAATAAAACCTACAAAGAAAATATCTAGTAACAATAATAACTTTATAGTTAAAGAATATAATATAAGAACAGTGAATTATTTACAAATGGCCATATCCATCGATATAATTGTATTCTACTAGCATTCTACTATATATACAGTGTTCCCAAGATTCACTCGGTTCGAATTAACTGAACTGCGTTCCGTTCACCTTACATTAGTGTGCCTTCGACATTCATGCAGTGTGGGCGCGTACGGAGCGGCATTAATAATACAAGAAATCAAAGTCAAGTAAGTAAACTTATTTGTTTTTCAAGTGAATAAATAGGTAATAATATCACAATAGAAAAAATATTTCTTCATTTAAATGCCACGACTGCGGTGTAAATTCTATAGGAACGACACGTTGAACGAAACGCGTAGGCGCTATGTTTTGATTGCGCGAAAACTATAATCTATAAGCGGCTAATTTAATGCAAAAAATTAAAATGCACTTATTATGTTCTTTTTGACAAGCGCATGTATACAGATATATGGATGACGTAATTTCCGGTGTCAATAAAAAGCGACGTGGTGTCACCTTGGGACACTGGGGGGAACTGAATATTTTCGCGATTGCGTCTTGTATATAAAGCTTCATATGACATTTCATAGAAAAATGTATGGACAAATGGCGTCGAAAAATTGATGCTTATTAAGAAATAAATTACGTTATTCTCGTACAAAAAAATTAAAATGTGGCCCCACGGATCTGTTGTACATATATTTGTGATTCGATGTTATATATAATTTTTACAAAATGGTTTCTAAATTTGATGGTATCACTAAAGAGGCAAACCTCGATTTTTGTGATTTTGGTAATATTTGTAATGTTTTTGCTAGTTATTGGAGCAAATTAAAAAAAAAGAGCCAACACGGATCTATTAATTGGTGTCTTGATTTTATGTTTATGTTCATATAATACTATTTCTTTCATGTTTTCATTCATAAACCACTAAAATAGCGAACCCTGTTTATGACGTTTAGCTTACATACCGCCCTTAACGCTCAAGACAAATTATGGTGAATGAATACTAATTTCTCTGCATTAAGAGGTAACAAGCGGCTTCGCTTGTTTTCATAAACAAGGTTCCCTTAAAAAAAAGGCTTTCGCTATACATACACACTGGGATGCAGGGTGCTGAAAGATAGATATTGACGAACTTTGTTAAATTTGGGTATTGTTCAACATTAGCTGCTCACCAAATATAAATCAATCGCGTTTCATTCTTAATGGTGAGACTGGCTAGTATTGTTTTCATTTGCTACCTCATTAAAGCGATCCCAGATCGTGTCATCATGAGTGAGATACATTAACTTCGCTCATGAATGAAAACCCGAATCCGACCGAGTTCGCCCGATCGTTTGTGCGCCACCTACGCAAGCGGCTATCCGGCTACTAGGTTGGCCGAATATCCGGTATCCGGCCAAACAGGTATATGTTTCATCTCTACTGTATATTAATGATCTTCTTGAAGAAATTTATCATAAATGTATACTGTAAGGTTGTATGTTTAGGGGACATACTGAAAAGGTGAGGGATAAAATGCCTGCCTCCATGCAACAGTAATATCAATAAATTGAGAGACATAGCCATATCTAAAAATAAGTACGTACCAACACAAATCCAAGGCAGTTGATCATCAAGGCACTGACTCATCTTTTCCGCTAAAGGGACAATGTCCCACATATCCCCATCCTTTTTAAATTCAGCTTGAGGGTATCTCTTATATGGTACAAATGGTCTGTCCGTGGGTGGGATGAGGATGAAATCTTTGTATCCGTCTATTACGCAGTAGATGTTCTCATATGGGTCTTTGTGCACTGAAAAATTCAATTTACACTAGCTAAGCTTATTAAATTAAGAAAATATGTAGATAGGATCTTTACATCAGTTAGATTAAAATCATAATCATCATCATCATCAGTTAGATTAAATGGTGGGGACACTGAGCCGCGTGGCCGGCCGGTGCTCCAGCCGACCGATAATACTATGTACCTACACCCAGTGCAACCGAAAGAAATTAATGCAATCATTAAAAATCTCAAAAGTAAATGTAGCCACGGAATCGATGAATTACCGTCTAAACTGATAAAAAAATGCGCAGATGAGTTGACATTACCTTTCGTATTGTTAATAAATCAATCGTTTGACGAGGGTATTTTTCCAGACTCATTAAAAAAATCAATTATAAAACCGATTCATAAAAAAGACTCAAAGACAGACCGTAGCAACTACCGACCCATTTCACTGCTACCTACATCGTCAAAAATCTTTGAAAAAGCAATGTGCAATCGAGTAAATTCTTTCTGCGAAAAGTTCAATGTTTTTGATGAATGCCAAAATGGTTTTCGGAAAAATCGTTCCACAATCTTAGCGGCATACAATTTTACACAAGAAACACTCAATATTATGAATAATAAAAAATATGCTATAGGAATCCTTCTAGATATGACTAAAGCATATGATAAAGTAAAATATAACATATTATTAAATAAATTATATGGTGTAGGAGTAAGAGGAGTAACTCATAAATGGTTCACGTCATACTTACAGAATAGGGAACAATTCGTGGAAATTCAAAACTACAACCATGAAACTGGTTTAATTAGCTCGGTGAGATCAAAAGGGCATTCGATTAAAAACTCAATACCACAAGGAAGCGTCCTCGGGTGTCTACTATTTCTTATTTACATAAATGATCTTCCTAAAATTATGAACGAGACGTGCGTACTGTTCGCAGATGACATCTCAATTCTATCACCGTGCTCTACAAGCGAAAACCTAAACGCGACATTGAATAATATTCTTGATAGCATTACAAATTGGATGAACGACCACAACTTAGAAATAAACTTCAAAAAAACAAAAATAATGCAATTTAGACCGTATCAGAAGCGCCCTTTATATATAAATTTTACATACCACGGTATACATTTAGAAAGCGTTAAATCTTTCACATTACTGGATTTGGATATTCACATTACTTGGAAAGCACATATACAAAAAATAAAAACAAAACTAGCAAAATTTATTTATGCCTTACGAGAAATAAAGAAAACTACAAATTATAAAACCGCGTTAGCTATATACTATGCATACGCATATGCATGGTTCACTTACGGTATAATTCTCTGGGGCAATAGTACTGATATTAAAGATCTTTTTATTCTACAGAAAAATAGGTCTTAGAATTATTGTAAATATAAGTGACATGGAAAGTTGTAAGCCACATTTTGTGAAACACGAAATGGTTACCTTAACATCATTGTACATTTTTGAAATTTGTAAGTTTGTTAGAAAGTACCCCAATTTTTATACAAAGCAATCTGATATGCCACGTCGACACGCATCACGTTTTAAAAATAAATTAATATTACCATCGTCAAAATTAGAATTACACAGTACAAGCCCAAATGTAATGTCAATTAAAATATATAATAAAATACCGGACGATATAAAAAACGAGGAACGGGAGAATATATTTAATAAACGCCTAAAGTCACTACTGATAAATAAATGTTATTATACATTAAATGATTTTCTAAATGAATAATGATATGTAATTTAATAATAGATATGGTATGATTATAAATTTATTGACGATTATGTTGTTCCAAATTTTTATTGATATTGATATTTAATTTCAATTTTTTAATTCATTTTATTTTTATTGACGATATATAGATTCATCTTTTTCAAATGTGACATGACGATAATTTTTATTGACGATATATAGATTCATCTTTTTCAAATGTGACATGACGATATTAGAGTTAGGTATTTTTTTAAATAATTATAGTTATTTTATTGTATTGTTTTTAGTGTAACTTTTAAAACTAGGCTAGTTATTACTTCTTAAGTTTATATTATTAGTACTAAGTGTCAATCTCTAATTGCTGTGCCCTACAGGGTCCATGTGAACCATTTCATATTGTTTAAGACCTTACTACACACATGTGATGCAATAAATAAATAAATCAGAAAAATCAAAAGGATTTCAAATACATGTGAATCCACAGGCAGCAATGTGTAAATTCTCGTTTTAAGTCAATCACCAGCTTTAGGTAGGTATTTTGAATCGTAGTTTCGTTCATAGATTGTTTGTATCAACCCAGCCATTGTTGTTTGTATCAGCTCAGCCAATGCTGCTTAGCATTGGCTGAGCTGATTTTGGATATATGTGTCGTTGACTAAGAAATAGGTTGGAATTTCTAGTTCCAGGAATCTATGAGATTTATTAATTTCTCTTAATAAGTTTAAAGCAGACTGATAACAGCTGGGTTTTATGTAATAAGAATGATTACTTACTGGAGGTAACAGCTCTCTCGTCTCCCATCCAGAAGTTGACAGCGTCAGGACCAATATTGAGAGCTTTACTTGCAAATGATATCTCGGGTTCCACATCACACATGAGTTCAGAAAAGTCTTCTGTCAAGTTGGAGTTCTGACGCTGAATATACGGGATAATGTTGTTGCTAGAAAAATTTAAAAAATATAAATATTTGGGTAGTTTAAAAAGCAAGATTTCTTTTAAGTAAGATTGTGTTACTAACTAATCACACTTCTATTATAATACTGATAGTAACTGTCTGTCTGTTTCTATTCATGACTAAATCTCTGAACTTTTTATGCCAGGAATCTGGTCAAAACAGCAGGGAACAGTGAGGGATATATTGCAAAAGGTGTTAAGACAATCCCTTTTTAGGGAATGTTTCTTAAATCTGTGAACTTCTTACCTTTTACTCTCTAAACAGTCCAAAAACTCTGTCATGGTCATGTCCATCTCATACGGCGTGACGAAATACTCTGTACCTTTGTCATCTTTAGTTATGCCATCAGCAAGACCATTAGGTGTAAGGGCTACTGATACCTTTTTGTTTGGTATTATTTTCCTGGAAAGTTATCAAACAGCTTAAGTAACCTGCGAGCTCAAGAAACTGTTCTGGTCACAGATATAAATAGATGACGCGACTGTATGTACTTCACGTGACAAAAACTGTGCCAAAAGGGAGAGCAATGCTCTTCTTTTGAAACTGTTCCACACGAACAGGGAACTCTCAAAAGGCTGCATGTCCACCAGGGATGTATGTAGCTGACAAATAGGATCACTACATTTTCAATTTATAGCTGTAATGCCAGCCTAACTAAAGCCCAGTTGTGACATTATGGTAGGTAGAAAAAAAATGGCATGGTTAGTTTTCATATGGACTATTTAGATTTATGTCTGTGGTTCTGAACTAGGTCTAGTATGTCAATGATGAAAATACTTGTCATTAATTTAGAAGACAATGCTTCATGTATTTTTTGTTTTTACAATTAAATATAACTACAGAAGTGAATAAGAGTAGGCATGTTCTCCCGTATACTGTATCTGCCAAGCTACTTTAATATACACTACAACAAAGCATAGGCCAACTTTTACCTTATTTAAAACTCTAAAGCACAAAAAATTGGATTCCCATAATCATGGTATATACCTTAAATACTGCGCATTCCACTTTGCCACTGCTGGCCATGTTGAGCAGCCACCTCGTATGACAACAGGTATATTTTTAGACACATAATCCCTCTGGAACTCCAAAGGCCCGAGGAAAGGTTTTTCCGCTATCTCTTGGCCCAGGTATAACTCTTAAAAAAAACACTACAATAATAAAAAAAAACTAATTTTAAGAGTATCTGTTGGTACATAGGAACATGCAGGATATCCCATGATAAAATACTAGAAACACTCAATTTATGATGTTGGAGGAGACTAGAGTGGAAGCTGCACTGAGTGTGATTGTTAAGTAAATAGTAGGTACTGACTATATAACGGTGTTTTTAACTGGTTTTGAACCATTTTATAAGACACAAATACTTGAAAATTAAAGTTGAGGCAGAAAGTACATCAGCAAGAGCCTAGCACGGGTCGCGCTCGCAGCAAGGTCTTGAAAAAATCTTTTATTTAAATCATTAGAGACTAAAACGTTCTAATACTGAATATGTTAAATAATAAATAATATTAGATACCTGAAGACTCTACATTCAGTAGATGACATGCTTCGGCGATCCTGCTCCGATTCATTTTATTTTTTATTGTTTTTCAATATAATGTTTTATTTACAATTACCTATTTTAATAAATAAACATAACCTCAATTCATTCAAATTAATTAATGACATTGACATGACATGCATTGACATTTGGGAAGCGATGCGATGAGAGCGTTCCTTTTCAAGCAATCTTTTATCACTATGGTCAACCGTCAACGGTCTGCACACTGGTTAACTCACCAAACATGAAGAAACCAAATTAAACAAGATCGTACACACGGCAACACATCAAGCTATAAATTTCCAGTATACGCTGATCTCGCATTATATAGGATTTCCCTGCAATGAGAGGTCAGCTTATATTGGAAATGTAGCCGTGCGTACATAACTCAAAAATATAAACAAAGTCGACATTTTCGATTATTTTTAATTCAATTGAAGTAGAAAACTTTAAAAAAACATTAAGGATTCAAATAAATTTCATGGGCATAGGTTTCTTGAGTATTCCCTTGATTGGTGGTCCTTCGGCCTCAAGCGATGGCGGCTGCTTCGGTGGCGGCGGAGGCTCTAGCGGAGGTGCGATACCGGCTCGTGGAGAAGGCGCCGGTCGTTGACGCCATAACATTCGCGGCATAAACGTGTACGTTGAATCTATTGCTGTTACTAGAAACAAAAAATAGGGCCTGGTTTTTTTTTTGCGTAGATTTGTAATTTATTTGTGAGCTGCTGAGTAGGTAGGTACTGCTTACATTTTGGCTTCTGATTAGAAACTACAGATATAGACGTAGCACTCATAGCTTTTGGCCCTGGCAGCATGTTCAGCTCGAAGAAATCTTCAACGCCCTGTCGCGTCATATTCAACTTATTTTTCTCGTGCAGTTGCCGAAGACGTACAGCCTTGTCGAAACTTTGTAGAAAAGTCTTCGACGTGCCATGAATTACTACGGTGTCTAGTACTCCTGAAAGTTCAGTTTTATTAGTTGGATTCAGTTATAAGTATTCATCGCCATTTTCGCTAATACAAGATTAAGTATATGATTGGAACTAATGTTGCGGTAGGTAGGTTACTACTGGAAAAAGTAAAACGTACCTACCTACCAATCTTGCTCCCTGAATGATCGTCCGTAGTGTCCATACAAAATTATCTACTGTGTATTTCGAATAGAATATTAGAATATAATTAAGGGAATAAGGAGTTATTCAGAGCTGCTCGAGTGCACACCCTGTTTAGGGTTCTGAACAGGGGCGTAGCTACCGCCGTATCAATGATACGGGGCCCCCAAAACATGGGCATGCTACGCCACTAGTTATGAACCGATAGGGTACTAATCCATTGAATCACATGGGACCAATTTGCAATAAAGACTTAAAATAAGGCAGTCAAGTCGATCGGTACCTGCACTACCGTTGTATATTATGACAGGGGTTAACACATGTTTCCGACTCTAATTGCAACTTAGCACTAGTAGGACAGTCAGACCAATCATTTACGAGAAAAGGACAGCATCCGATCAAAATGATATACTTAAGTATATCTTTCTCAGATATATCAGGAGGCACAACGAATGTGATACCAAGTTACAAGCTAAGCTATCAATGTTGTTGGCCCACTACCCCACTCTATTAAAACCCACTTATTTAAAATGTATATCAGTCAGGTAATTACTTACTTAATTGAGCACATCTTGCTACAATAGTTTCTTTGTATCGGTGCTTCTTCGTCATAGGATTTCCGATAAAATTCACATCAACTAAACTAATCAACATGCACAGATCATCTGCTATCGTCTGTAAATGAGCAATTAAAATATTATGTTGGTTTTTGTGCGAAACAATAAGGATCATGTTCAAAATAACACTAATATATGTTGTATAAAACATCTAAGGAAACATCGAAAATGTTCTCATTTGTATGTTTTCAATGAGTTTTAATTACCCCACTTATCTGCAAAAAGCAGATTTCATACTAAACTCCATACAACACCATCGTATTGACTTAAATTAAAATGTCGCTGTTGTCAGTCATCATCCCCATTCAGAATGCTATGAGCTTTCGGTAAATAAGAACATCGTACGGAAACACGCGAGATTTTTTAAGTACCCTCCTCAATTCTAGGCTTTGTCGCTTACAAATATTAGAATTGGAATACAAACTTGAAAATCCTCTAATTTGTTCTTCTTGGCCAGCAGAACTTCCAAACGACGCAGCGGTTTCACCCACGACATGTCCGTTATTTTATTCTCAGACACATTCAATATTCTGAGGGAAGCCTGGAATCATCGTCATCATTACCAATATTGGGGCTACCGCGTAAGTCAATAGCAATGAACTTCACTGGACTGGGCCTCGTTGAAATTTCATTTTCTGCAGTTAATAACATTAGAACCTCAATCCAGTCAATGGACGAGTTAATGGATGGCTTACTCGACTTTTTTGGTAGATTTTCACGTGTTTCATAAATTATAATAAAATTGTTTGTAGAAAAAGGAAGCCCATTTTAATGAAGTTGCAGAAGCAAAGCTACCGCTTAAACTTGATACCACTGCGGGGAGCATCAACAAATCTAACAACCGATTGAGCGATCTTGGCAAAGCTCGGGCGAAACGCGTACTGACTGACCGAGAATTTGCCTCGCGAAGCAGCCTCAGTATGTCTGGTTACTATAGTCAAAATGTATCAAACCTATGTAACTTGTGGCTAATCCTTTGAGCAACGCACCCTTAGATATTCTGTGCCCGTGGCTAATAATAATGAAGGATAAAAATGCAAATCTTAATGGGATGTAGTAACAAATAAAATTAATGTATGTTATGTTTGCTACTTTAGTAGTATAAAAAATTGGTTTTCGCTAGCGCCAATTAACGTTCCTCATCGGAATTTTATGAAAGCTGTAATATCAGCAAATCCCTTCTTCATACTCAAGATACCAAAATGAGTGAAGACAAAGCAAATGAGACATACTCCAATAGCAATAATAGTCCGTGGATCAAAGCAAACGCCATCCATACTCTCCATGTTCTGTTTTTCAATGTGTAACTCCTCTAAATACTTCAAGTTTTCAAGATTTTCAACAACACTTATGCGATTGTTGCTCAAATACAACTTTTTTAAGTTACACATGTTGTCCAAACCCTGGATCTTGGTTATATTGTTCCATTGGAGATGAAGATGGGTCACATTGTATAGGAGATCCAGGTTTTCTATTTTTGCTATACGATTATTGTGATAGTATGCGTAAAGTACATGTGTGGGGTTTTTTGGATTTGGCTGAAAAATAAAATATAAAGTTAAATTATTCAGTTACGGAAACTGACTGCGTATCGACTCGTTGCCAATTTAGGGGTGAATTCAATTACATCCCCTTATTTCAGGGTTATCTCTATGCCTATGTAAAAATTTAAAGGTTATCAAAAAATCGTATTCGTATACCGCAAAAACATGTCGCTGTGTAGATTCTTGAGCCGCGATACTCGCGTGTGTATTTATTTCGCTGACTTAAAAACAAGTAATTTTACACATTTTAGTGTAAACGAAACCCACCCACTTTGAACAACCAAATACAACACGCTGACAAGTGTATATATGTGCTCAATTTAACTCCTAGATAACGTCACAACTACCCACCCTATTGTATTAGCCTGGCACCCAAGCAGTCCGCGTATATTAACGGAACTACCGCATATCTTTGGAGGCTATCGTATATGAACACCAATAAAATGAATGTTATCCAATGACGCGATACGACGAAGCCCACCAATCTTCAAACGTTAAAATGACACTACTCTATACTCCCATTACCACCAAAGATACGTGGTAGCTCCGCTGCACGACACGTAAATAACTATAGGTATGAGGTATGGAAAAAAAACAGAGTTTTTTGTAATAGAAATCGCAAATGCAGGTACCCTAAATATTTGATATGAGTAAGTTTGATTTCAACTGAAGAAAATAGAATACTTACGATTTCTGTAAGACATTTATCATGCATAAACAAATGAGTAGGTCTTTTGAGCGCATCTGCATTTTTCTGTCTCACAATTCGTTTTGCTTGTTTACGTAAATTTTCTTCGTTCTCTTTATCTATTGGTTTATTTGATTTATCCATTGTTTTATTGCATGTCCTATAAATCCTGATAAATTAACGTTTTGAAATAAGAATTGATCAAACTAACTTTAAAAATGGCGCTATGAATGACTGAATGAATGATCATTAAAATAATTTGCTCCTCTATATACCATAGACAGGATTTTTACTAATATTTTTCTGTGCTTTACATACGGTTCATTGGTTTATGATTCGGTCAGGTTTAGCCATAGACTCAGGGCAATTTAAAAAAAAAGTGTACCCTGCTGTAAAATTCGATTTTATTTTGTTATTGTTTATTTCGTTATTTTAATTTGACCATAATATATTAGGAAATATAGTTTATTATAGAGAAAAATAAAAAAAAACTCAGAATTAGAGGCCTTTTCTCGATAATATTGAAACTAAATGGACTTTGTGGCGGAAATGGTTCGATTGTGCGACTAGATTTAAAGGCAAAATGTTTATTATAAGCTTTTTCTGAATTTATTTAAACTAATAATACATGTAATTAATTGATAAATCAAAGAAAATAGCCTTCGTTTCAAGGATTTACACAAAATATTGTTTTTTATTCGGTTTTGTGACACTATCGCTTTTTCGCTTTAGTTAATTTTACTCTAAAAACATAATATTTTACTGGATATGTCTAGCTTTTTTGAAAAGTAATACATTTACTTTATTTGTGGCCGCATTTTAAAAGTAAAAAATGTATCTGATTTCATAGATTTAACACCATAAAGAAGAGACAGTGACAAAATGGAATCATAAGGCTGTGCTCACGCTATTTTTTTTAGTGAAAAGACAATAATTACTGAAACATTCGAAGAACAGAGTAGATAAGAAATAAAACAATAATTTTAAATATTCTTGTATTTTTACCTATAATTAACGTTATAAATTTTACTGGTTGATATTAGTCTTAATAAAACTTTGCAGGATACTGATGAGTATGAACTTCTATACATTTTGAAACCGTGTGGCAACGGCTTCAAACCATAGACCATAGAGCTTAGTTAGTAGACATGACTTGCTTGAGTAGTATTTTTAATCTCTGGAAACTATTTTGTAGTTAGTTTCAGTGTTGCCAACATAGGCGATTTATCGCCATTTAGGCTACTCAGGACAAAAATTGGCGATGAATAAATCGGAATGGCGACTGGTCGCCTTTTAGGCTACCTCAACGACAAGGTATGTAATAATATAAGCCGAATCACAAATGAGCAAAATTGAAAGAAATATAACCTATGCCAACGCAAAATGTAAAAGTTCAGTGATATCATGTGATATATGATATGAATACATTCTGTATAAATGGTTGGTTAGTTTCGAGGAATTACCATGAACTTGTCTCTCAGCTATTATGTAACCTTTCTTAATTTTAGTTCATTGGGGAGGGTGGAAGGGTCGGTAACGCGTGAGTGATGCCCCGTGAGTTTCAAGCGTCTATATGGCTATAGTAACCGCTTACCTGGCAGTTCCGTACGCTTGATTACCGACTTTTTCGTATAAAAAAAAATGGTTTGACTTTGTTTGACACATGTTTTAATTGTTCTTTAAAAGTAGGAATATATAAATTAATGAGCGTTTTTTGTTCCGAAAAGCTGTCATACGCTCATTGATAACAACATTTTAATTTATTTCATAGCATTATTGTGGATTTTGGGCTACCTTTGGCTACCTGCAAAAAATTTGGCTACTTTAGGCTACCTAAGCTGTGAAAAATGGCGACATCAGTCCCTGTATCGTTGGCAACACTGGTTAGTTTGTAAACATTTTATACGTTTTAATCATTTTGTCTTGCTTGTCAGACATTTGGATTTTCGACAATAATAAAAAGAGTGTATGCTAAAAGTAGACGCACATTAAAATCGAAACGTAAGTGAGTACCTAAGATAAATTTAATCAATGTCTTGTTTTAATGCCCGTTTATGAACCTCACCTAACCTATGATTCCAGCAACATGGGTGAAAGATATAACATTCACAGTCAACTAGAGCATCTTCAGAGCAAGTATATTGGTACTGGTCACGCTGACACCACCAAGTACGAGTGGATGACGAACCAACATCGAGATTCATGTTGCAGTTACATGGGTCATCCAGACCTGTTGAGTTACTTTGCAATCGTCGAAAATGAATCAAAAGCGCGAGTCAAATTTAATTTGATGGAGAAAATGTTGCAGCCAAGTGGTCCACCACCAGAGAAGCCTGAAGATTAGGATATTAATCTACTTATAAGTAATAATAATGTCATCAATTTGTTTTGCTAAATTACTGCAGGCAACTTGTTATAAGATTAATTTATGTAAAGAATAAATATGTATAAGTAATTTAGTTGTATTACTCTAGTTGACTTTGCTACAGTTTCAAGTAAATACAATAATCTTATAGTCATTCTGATTCAAAATTAACCCAACTAAAACCTAGATGCCATTATTTTGTTCAATTATAACATGACAACAATGACAACTTATGATTTCCTTAAGGCTTCTAAAACTATCAATTTATGTTGGAATTTGAAATTTATTAGAAAGACTAGCATGATTAAATACAATAGTTTAAGTTCTAGCTTCCACACTAGGTTATCCTGTGTTGTGGAAGACTCTTTCGTCCATTACAGAGATAGGGAAAGAGTAAAGGATATGAGTCAATTGCTTGAGTACTACTATTATGGCATTCTAAATTTTATTATTTTATGAGCAGTTCAGTACTAGTGTAATTTTGTTTGAAGAGAAATTTCGACATAATGTTTGCTGTATACATAATCCCAAGTTTTATTAATATATTTCTATAAGGTAAAGGTTTTATTTAAAAACAAGATTATATCTCATCCAGCATTTAATAAAGTTTTCCACTCCTCCATCTTAACATTTAAGGCATCTTCACGTTCTTTCGCTTCATCCTCCAACCTCTTCCTTTGCTCAAAGCACTGAATAACATTCATTACAAGAACTTTTTGTATATTAGGCACTATTTTCTCACATTCCTTTTCTAAAATATCCATAAGGTTTGTAACACATTCAACATCCATTGACCCTACTTGTGTGAAGTCCGATATTTGTTTTAATTCGGAGAGCATTGACATGGTTATCATTCCATGGTTCACATCTGTTTCTGGGCTAGTTAGGGCCAAATGTTCTTCAGCCTCTGTGGGGTCGATGAAAACTCTATCACCGATGACTGCAGCTGAGCATGATGTTATGATGTCATACATAGGGACGGCAGCATCAGCTAATGCTAATCCAGCAGCATTTATAGCGGCAGCAAGACATGAGCCATCATGCTCTAGGATGTATATAAATACATCTATCTGTAAGACATTATTATTTTAGTAAGAAACTATTTGGTATATTATTATTACTTTGTGCATAGAAGATCTTATAAGGAAAGAGGGTTAGAGGCCCAATTATGAGAATTTGGGTCAGTTAGCTTTAATGCAATAAACTAATTCAGAAAACTGCATCACATACCTGATAATTGGGAAACAAATGCCTGCACACAGTTGGTTCTAAGGCTTGCCTCAGTGACACAGACAACTCTTTCTCCTCAGAATCCAGGGTGTGAGGGCGGCGTTGACGTGGGCATGAAAATGGTGCAAATTTTACTTCACAGAATATTTGACCGAGCTGGCTGAAAAATATTTTAACTTATAATGTAAAATATGACAGTTTCTGAATACAAAATTGGGTCCAAAACTTAATATCTTTTAAAAGTATAAAACTTTGAATATCTAAAATGAAATTATTTATTACCTGAACTCATTTTGATGTGGTATTTCTCTAGGATCAAAAACTGAGCAAATAACTTTAGTTTTCTTCAATTCAACATATGCGGAACCTTTTGCTTGTGACACCATATTAGTCCTTGCAACTGAAAAGAATATAATATTGTTGAACTCATTGTTATCATTTTGCCAGCTTAGCTTGCATTTTTTTTCTTGCTTTATCTATGCGGTTCTTATTACTGCTCTATAAGCCTACCTAAAATCATTATATGTATATTTCAAACAGGCATAACATTTTATTGTGATATTACTACAGTAACTTTGAACATAGTATGAAAGGACAAATCTAATTGATGGTATGTAGGGCATAGATACTCATCTCATTAGATAGTTATTACAACTTAAGTTTCAGTCAGATGGGCCAGTTGGCACAGTTGGTTAAGATTCCACCTATCGCACCGTAGGTCGTAGGTTTGATTCCCACACAGGACATGCATGTGTTCATGAACATGTCTGTATGTCCTGAGACGGTGTAATTATGTATATTAAGTATGTATTTACAAACAAAAAGTAGTATATGTATCAGTCATCTGGTTTCCATAGTACAAGCTCTGCTTAGTTTGGGATCAGATGACGGTGTGTGAGGAATGTCCCAGGATATTTATTTATTTAGTACATAGATAATGGTAAACACATACAAAACATACACATGCTTCGAGCCTCAACCAACGAGCGCCCATCCTTCCTCCGTCCTTCTTCATCAACCAGCTCTTTGCTGAGCTCGTCGTAAGACTTGATATAATTCTCTATGTAACACTTATATGACACACTATCTTCAGGACCGTTGAATCTCCTGTAATCTAGCGGCATTTTTGCTATGTTTGTTATTTCAATTCATCAACAATCATAACCTAAAAAAAATGACTGACGGTTCTTCTTCTTCTTATTTTTAGGTATGGCAACCCAATCCTCTTCAAAGGCCTTCTCGATCTTGAGTCTTGACCAAGGATTACTACTGCCAGTGTCAAGTGGGATATGTAGGTATGGAGTATTGAGGATAATGACTAGGCCGTATTGGAACAGTAAGGGCAATATATAAATATAAGTAATAGGAAGAAACTGACTACAAGGATATATCATGGAACTTTAGGAATTTAACTAGCGACTTTATATACAACTTATTATTTAGTGATAAAATAGATGATAGGTCGCAAGGAAGAGGAGCCTTATAATTGATCAAAATGTTGTACAAGGGAAGGGAATGGTACAAAGGACACTGAAACAATAAGTGTGGAATATTACCTTCCTCCAGACCACATTCGCACAAAGAAGAATCTAATATTCTTAATTTGTGTAAGTGTTGAGGACATGAACAATGACCAAACCTCAAACGAGCAATTGTTGATGACAGTTTCTTGTTAAGTTTAAGTTTGGAGAACCAAGGAATCAGGGACACCTCAGGTTGAAAGCGAGCGAAGAATCTTCCCTTGCTTTGCCCTGCCCAGTTCTCATTCCATGCTTTAATTAAATTTTGTTTTGGTAAACTAAGCAAATCTTGGCAGTACACTTTATTATCAAACCGACCCTTAACTACAGCAAGTTTGGCTAGTTTGTCTACATTTTCATTACCATGAATTCCTGAATGACCAGGAATCCATGCCAATATAACTTTTAAATTTAAATCTGCACATTCTTTTAATTTACTTTTAATTTCGTATGTAATAGGGCAAATATTATTACTTTTAAATGGATTGGATAAAAGAGATTGTAGGCAACTCAAAGAATCTGAAAATATTAAGGAATTGGGAAATTTGTTCAAAATTATAAAGTTAACGCATTCTAAGATTGCCATAAATTCACCGGAGAAATTTGAAAATAGTGATGAATATTTAAAAAGCTTAAAAAAACCGGACGATTTTTGTAAAAATGCTGCTCCAGCATTTGTTGAATTAGCATTATCCGAATACTCCGTTGGAGTTTTTGAGGCGTCAGTGAAGAACACCTCTGCGTTTGGAGCGTTATTATTAATATAATTGTTTAGTTTCGAGTTTGCATCAGATGTATCCTTATCAATACCAATTGAAAGTTTTACATCAGGGCAAAATGTAAGGACCTGATAATCATAATAAAAAAGAGGAAAACAATGAAAACTTAAATGCTCGCAATTTAAACTCAGAAAATTTCTATAGCTTTGCACTAAATAAGGAATTGTTTTATTGCGCCAGAAACTACTATTGTTAGCAATTAAATCGTTAAGGGATTGAATTTTCGGAAGTAGTTGATGACCCCTGAATTGTAGTGACTTATAAAAGAAGCGGTCAGACAAAAATTGCCACCTAAGATGGAGGGGGGGCTCAGCACATTCTACCTGTAAAGCACTAATAGGGGTACTTTTCATTGCACCTATAACAATTCGCAGGCTTTTGGACTGCATAGCATCTAATTTACATAAAGCCTGTTTATTTGCTGGAATTAGCGTAAAAGACCCATAATCCAAAAGGCTTCTAATTAATGCATTATAGACTAATTTTAAAGAAAGAGGATGAGCACCCCACCAAACTCCAGCAAGCGCTCTTAAAATATTTATATGTCTTTCACATTTACTTACAATATAGTTGATGTGAGAAATACCATTAAATTTAGTATCGAATTTCCTTCCCAAAAAAAGTATTTCACTAGAGACAGGAATACATGAATTATTTATATTAATATTAATATCTGGAATGGATCTCTTTTTAGTAAATACAACAACAACACTCTTTGAAGTGGAAAGGGATAAATTATGTTGAGATAGCCATTCTGCAAGATTAGATAAAGATGTTTGTACTTTAGAAGCAGCTAACTCAATGGAACTCTCAGATGAATATACAAGTAAATCATCGGCATATTGGAGAGTAGAACAAAGAGGAGCTATTTCCTTATCAAGATCCAATGTGTAAACATCATAGAGCAACGGACTCAGCACAGAACCCTGAGGAACGCCCTTCCACAGAACTCTAGGGTTAAGATCTATACCCGGAAAACGAACCGAAATCGACCTTTCAGAAAAAAGATTAAACAAAAAATTTGAAAATTTACATGGAACATTTAAAGAGTCTAACTTTTGTTTTAAAATACTTAAATCAACATTGTCATAAGCTGCTGTAATATCTAAAAATGCTGCAACAACAGACTCATTTTTGCTAAAAGATAACAATATATCAGTTGAAAATATGCTATGATTATCTGTAACACTTTTCCCTTTTCTAAAGCCAAATTGTGAATTGGGTAAAATATTATGATGCTCTAAGAACCATTCTAGTCTATTTTTTATTAAATGTTCAGCTAATTTTGATACTACTGAAGATAGTGCCACTGGTCTATATGATGACGGAAGAGAAGGATCTTTATGAGGCTTTAAAATCGGAATGATAATTTGATGTTTCCATGAAGTAGGAATGCGACCAGTATCAATTACAAAATTAATGATTTTTAAAATAAATGAAAGCGTATTTGATTTGGAATTCACAAAAAAAGAATATGGAATACCATCAATACCTGGGGATGAGTCAGATACACGACCTAAAACAAACTTTAATTCCTGTAGACTAAATGGATCACTCAAATTGCTATTACATGAAACATTTGAAGAATAAATGAATGGCATTTGATTACTATTTGGGACAGTATCTGGAGCTAACTGATTAATAAATGGTTCTACCCACTCCAGAGAAAAAGATGTTGTAGGAGTATTACTGAGAGACGATCGAAAACGCTTTATATTACTCCAAATCAAAGAAGGCGGGGAATCAGGGGAAAGGGAAGAGCAGAAACGTTGCCAGCCCTCTTTCTTCTTTTTCCGCAACAGTCTTTTAGTTGCAGCGGTAGTATTTTTATACTGCAGGAAGGACTGAAGATTGAGATTATTCTTACATAATTTTTCTACATCATTTCTTTTTTTCACAGCTTCAGTGCAACCTTTATCCCACCACGGGGGTGAAGATAACTTACCACTGGCAACATTTTTCCGAGGAAAACAAAGATCAGCTGATGTCAGCATGCAAGAAATGAAATTATCATACGAATCCATCGAGTTTTCTAAATTTACATCGGGGAGTGAAGTTATCTTTTCTTCTAAAGTAGCACTGAAAGACTCCCAATCACAATCAGATAGCTTATATTTAAGTAAAGGTGGCAATGGTTGGACTACACTCCCGGTACTGGGCAATGTTATAAGAATAGGATAGTGATCACTACCATGTGTAACAGATAAGCACTTCCATGTAAAGAGAGAGAAAAGAATTGAAGAACATAAAGTAATATCTACATAACTTGGATTTTGGCCAAAGGTAACAAAACGGGTCGGTGAACCATCATTTAAAATGCATAGATCAAAGTCGTCTATTAAATTAACTATATTTGTACCCAGTCTATCGTTATTCGGAGCACCCCACAAACAATGATGGGCATTAAAATCGCCTAATATAACAACTGGAGATGGCAAACATTCCAATATATTTTTTAATATTGGAATTACTGATATATTTTTATTGGCAATATATATAGAAACATATGATACCCCACCTACGCGTGCAGCTACAGCACTAAGGAAAGAATTGTCAAATTGAGGAAGAGGCAGAGCAGTGAAAACAGTTCTTTTTTTTTATGAGAAGGGCAGCCCCTCCCCATCCATCATCTCGATCATCTCTGATAACTGTGAAACCAGGAAACCGAAAGTGAGATCCTGGCCTCAACCAGGTTTCAGAAATAGCTATAATAAATGGATTAAATTGATTAACTAATGATATTAATTCGGTTAATTTAGAAAGTATACTTCTACAATTCCACTGAAGGATGTGATCCATTTTTAATTAAGTCAAATTAGTCAAAGACATATTATTAATAAGTACTACTGCAACGGAGTCCGGTATGGAAGAATTGGTAATAATGTTTATTAATGATGCTAAGAGATTATTTAAATCAAAAGTCTCATTATTATTGTTTATAATGGTTTCAGAAGAAATTCCACAGCCATTCTTTGGGGAAGGTATAGAATATTTACTGATCAAATCATTGTGAGCTTTTTTATCATAACCCTTATGCAAAGGGGAGTGAGTTTTTTGCTTAAGGAAAACAGTCTTTTTATGCGAGGTATTATTATTGGATATATTGGTTCTTGGATAATTCAAAGTACATGTAGTAGAAGAATCATAAACTAAGTCTTGTTGAGGAGTGGAGATAATTTCAGCATAAGATTTTTTAACAATAGGAAAATGAGAGGAAGCTTCTTGATAAGAAACTGAATGATCAGTCATATATTTTTTTATGTTTGTTTGTCTGTTGTATTCAGTGCAATTTTTGTCCGTTGCCTGATGATTTCCGGTGCAGAAGATACATTTAAAATTATCCAAAACGCATGAAGCACCATCATGGTCGCAGCCGCATTTAAAACAACGTGGTTTGCTTCTACATTGAGCTCTGGTATGCCCAAAACGACAACAATGAAAACACTGTATTGTTGGATACACATACTGTTCCACCGGAAGAGATGAAAAATAGGAGAATACACGTGTAGGGAGAGCCTGACCATCAAAAGTTAAAACAACGGTCTGAGTAGGAATCCATGTCACTCCTGTAGGATTGACTTGTTTTCTGCTCAATCTGCGTGTGCGAACTATTTCTCCAATTCCTTTGGGGACTTTGACATTTTGGACAATATCATCATGAGACCAATCTGTTGGAATCCCTCTGACAATGCCCATTTTACAAATGTTGAAAGAAGGAATAAAGGTTTTATATGTACTTTTTAGTAAATCATTATTTAGGAAAATATTTGCATCTGTGCAAGTTTTAAATTGGACAGACACTCTGTTTCTACCAATTCTTTTAATTCCATCTTCCAAAACATTTCCTAACTTATTCTTATATAAAAAATGTCCAAATTTAATAGTATGTAAGGTAGAGCCAGAATTCAAATCAGGGGATATAAGTTCCACATGAACAATGTAAGGACCAGGGTCAGTGTCCAAATAAAGAGTTCTGAACGTTTTCTCTACTTTGTTTATAATATATTCCGTTTGAGACTCTACTTTATTTGTAATGTTTCCCGTTTGAGATTTAGAAGTGTCGCATGAATCTTTGTTAGTAATAGTTTTAACCATAACTAAATCTTTATTTAGATTTCCTGTGAAGGATATGGCATGGTGGAAGGGCCGAATGGGCGATTTTTCTTTTGTTTTACATATTGTATTCCTTGAAATTTTATTTTTACCATTGAATTATTACGCTTAGAAGCGAAGTATCGAACAAAAATCCTCGCGACTCGTAGGCCACTTGACAACCAATGTGTGCGTGAGTACCATATAATTACACTCGCTGACACGCACACAAGCGCACGAGTAATGTTTGCAAGCTAAATGAAATTTTTCGGTAAAATTTACCTTCCGATACTAGTGAATGAAATTGGAAGTAAGTATTCATAAAATTAATTAAATAGTTTAAAATGTTCTGCGTCTTAGATAATTTATCATAGACACAGGCCTGCTATTTATTTATTACTAGTTTAATGGTTATGTTTCATAGTACTTATGTCGGATATTTTAACATAGTAAACCAAGACAATGTGCAAAGCTATGAACGATCGTACAATTTGTAGTAGGTATTGTTGGTAATGATAGGTTTCATATATGATAGGTTGTATAGAAAAAGAAGATTAAGAAGTATGTAGGTATTTAATTATCATTATCGTATAAAAGACGAATAGCTATACATTCTTATATATCTAACTGAATCTATACTAATATAATATTAATATTTATAATACAAGAAACCGGAAGAGTTTTTTGTTTAAACGGGTCAATCTCTGTAAAAAAAAAACTACCTGTATAACTACTACTGTGTAAAACTACCAGTCTGATTCAAAATTATTTCACTAATATGAAGCTACATTATCCCGAGTATTATAGGCTACTTATCCCAAGAACGCGGGTGAAACCGCGGGGGACAGCTAGTCAGTTATAATAGCTATAAGTAAAAGAAACAACTTATCGGACTCAATTACTTACTCTACTTCCTACTCTAACAAAATCAGTATCAATTACGTAAAACAACACAAATTCGCACACAAACAGCTGGCAACACTTAGCTCGAAATCTGAGTGAAGTATTTTTATTTTTGAATTCTGTTATTTTAGATGAATTACGCAATAAAATTAGTGGCTTATCTGTGGAATATTACAACAGAATTCTAATCTTTCTTCCCTGATGAATTATGACACAATTTTACTGCACTAACCGTCATATTTATTATTTTTCTGAGAGCTCCACTCACTTAAACGCCAGTCAGTACACTGACAGCGCGGCGGTCTTTTGGAGCCATTATGGCTCCAATTGAATGGATTATGTTTCACGCGTGTACTTTGTTTCTATGTGTAATAATTCAATGATTTTTACCTTTTTTATTATTACGACATATAATTTCAAAAGGCACATCATCAGTTTTGTTAGCCGCGTTTAATAGTGTGATTAAGGGGTCGGGTGGCTCTTCGGGCTCCGAAACCACGTCCATATTTTTAAGACTTAACAATAATAATAGAATAAAAATGTTAAAACTTACCTATAAGAGCAGCTACGATAATTACTACTACTAATATACACAAATAAATACAAACAATAAATAAATTGGAAATGAGGAAAATTTTTAGACCGCCCTGTTGAAAAGCCCGCCAAAAAGTCTGACTGACGGTTGTTGAATGTTGATATTCATTCGCCACAGGGTTGGATTCAGACCCCCAGAAAATTATTGTCTATGGAAAATAAAATTATACTACTTGTCGAAAATAATACTACGTTTTGCGTTTTTCGTCCAATTTGTTATGAATTTAAAGAAGTTTTATTGTTATTGTACAAATCAACAAAATTAAGGCAAGTAGATGTTTATTTCAGCCAATTCGTCAATCGGAACTTCGTCTTTGACATTGACACGACTTAGCATGTCGTCAGATGGAATAAATTCAATACACATTAGGTACATTTACTTTTTTTCACAGGATCGCTTGAAAGTATCAGGAGTAAATAGAGCGATTTACTACAACTACAACAACGATTACAACTTTATTTCATAATTAAAGTACCTAATATTTTTTAATTTATTTCAACCAATAACAGTAGCAATCGACCTAAAGGTAAAATTATGGTATTTTCGCGTAGTATAATGGCATTACGATACTACATACTACACATCACACAATTATGGTACAAATAGTATAATTATACTACGAAATCCAACCCTGATTCGCCAAAAGGCAGGCAAAGGTTGAACCATACAGCCTTGTCTTATTTGAGTTTTCTCGAGTTATATTATAAAGGTGAACACACACGCACACCGAGCCGAACGCGTCGTTCACCTTTAAAGTCACAAAATAAATCACTTCCATATAGTCCGCACTGTCAGTCACCGTCCATAAAAGTTATGTTTTAGTACAATCAGGTACAATGGTGGTATTTGAACAATTAAAAACTTTTCTCAAACTTTTTGAGACAACATAAAAGGTTACGATACCATGGAACAATTAACCTATAGAAGCGCAATGACGTTCATTTTGGTTGAAATAAATTCCGCCAATTTCCCACCGCCGACAATGCGCGCTGATTGGTTAAGACAAGGACGCATGCACTCTGATTGGCCAAGTCAAAAACACACGACGCAGCGAGTGGTCCTTACTGTTCAAATTCAGTGACAAATCACTGACTAGTTGTGGAATTATATTGTTCAGTATTACTACTCTATAGGGATATTTCCTCGATGCGATACACATAATTCATTTAATTTAACTTCACTGGTATTACTTATGTCGTTACTTACCTGAATAATAAAATATAATAATGAAAAAAAAAAAAAAAACAATTTGGATATAACGTGTCAAATCAATTGAAAAACGTTTTGATATGTTACCTAAGTAAGTAGGTATACGTTTTTAGTGATAAGAAAATATTAACTATCTTTAATATCAATAAAAATACTTCACTGGTACAAATTTAAATATAAACTCCTTATGAAAGCCATCAATGAACGGAAAAACGTTATTGATTTTAATCCCACTAAAGCTATGATTCAAAAACACAATATCGATATGTAAAAGTATTGAAACAATTATATTATCTAATCCTGATCAAAAATATGAGGTTTTTTGTTTTTTTCAACTCTGATACACGCTACTAAATAAACACGGTAATTCTACCGTATTTCAAATATAAATTACGACATAATTTCGGAAATACGACCGTATTTTTAGAAGAATCCACTACCATCCGTTAGTTTTCAGGGTCGTGTCCCATAGGACATTTATACTCTCACGAGATTTAGCCGCGCTCCATACGCACCGTACGCAATTTCGCAACGGATTTTCGTTTGCTTTGTATGATTTTGTATTTTAGCACTGCTAGAACGTAGTGATTATATTATCTTTGGTTTGGACTAGGGAGATATGCTAGGGAGAGTTGGCAGCACTCTAACTGTCATTTGTCAAGGCCATTTTCAATTTTGCTTTGAAATTAAAATATGTGGATTTTTTCATAGATATTCAGATATTGCTAGTTATTCAGCCGGTAATGAAATAAAAGGTATTATTTCATTACATTACAATTTAAACACGAGCGTGTTTGCATCAATTGTATGTAAGTATAATTTTCTGTGTTTCGTGTTCTCTCGCTGGTTTGCCTTGCCATTCACCGAAGGTGATTAGGTGACGTTTCGTGGCATGTTGTTACTATTTCTAATTATGTTAGATATCATTCCCAGCCGCATAGCTTTTAAATGATAACGAAAAGAAACATGAAATAATTATGCCGATAACCGCTTTATCTTCACATACTAAGTTTTAGTTAGAACTGTTGGTAAGTTCCTTGTAATTTCCACGCTCTATTGTTAATTTATTGTTCGTTAAACTATTGATAATTATTTAGTAATGCATATAGTTATATTATTTTTACCATTCAGATCTTACAATAACTGATTAATTTTTTTTTTAAATACTAGTCTTGATACTTAGGTAAGTTATTTAAACATTTACAAAAATGCTCAGTCACTTAAACAGTTCCTGGATTTATATTCATCAAAATGTATGGGATGCACTATGTGCCGTGCAAGCCTAGTCCATGTCCTTCTCCACACTATATACATACCAAATTTCATTGGAAACAGGCAGTTAAGATGCAAAAAGTTAATAAACAAACAGTTAGTTTCGTATTTATCATGTTAGTATGGATTAGTAACAATCTATGTAAATGGCTAAAAGAACATTAATTGTCAACTTCAGAAGCGAGATGCTGAGAAAACGGACAGTATGCCTGGCTGCGGGCACGTTCATGGCAACATGGGCACTTGCAGCTACTCAGAATCAAGCGCAAGTGCCACCTACGCCATCAGTTGGGTCTACCACAGAGGTATGTTCGCAAGTTATGAGTAGATGATTATTCTGAAAATTTTACTTATTATACCTGTTATGGTACTTAAAAAGTAAGGACACAACACAGTACAGTAGAACAATTCCAATAGACAGTATTTATAGGAATGGTATTTGTTCTGTTGCACATTTTATATACTTATGATTAAAATAGTATATACATAAGTATTGTGCTGAGATAAGACATTATCAGTTATTGGAACTTTAAAACAGGAACAATACAGAATTAATAATACCAATTCCAGTATTGATACCAATATATAGATATCAAGAAATTGCAAATTAATTATTGGATTTTGAGTACATTGGGAACAATTCAGTCATTATATACTTAAAAATTTATGAATTTTATACATTATTTTCCCCATTTTTGAAATGATTTAGAAAATAATAACTGTTATGTATTTAACAGAAATACTTTAGGGTTTTTTTTATATTTTGGAATCAATACTAGAATTTGGTATCAAGACATTAATTTGACCAGTATTATTCTCAAGTCTTTATTTTTACTTTCTTGAAACTTTGTATTTATACTCAACTTATTTGCCTTGAAATTAAGCATCAACAGTATCAGGTAATTAAAAAATTTTTTAGTGCAGTAATTAACACATTATAATTACTGAAATTGATTCAGTTCATTCTGAACAAACTATGAGTATTTTTATTTATTTATTTTATTCATTCAAAAAATGAGTAGTTTTCAGGGTATACATTTAGTGGGAATGAAAGGGGATGAATTTAGTTATGTGTATCTGTAGCATAAGTACTGCGATATAAACTATAATAATAGTCAATATATATAATGAACTCTCACCGGACACATAAGCCTTTCAGGCTTTCATCAGGTGGCAATGTAAAACTACGAGTATGTACCTATTATGTAATTTTGGTGAAATAAATTAATAATAATAATTTGTTCTGTTGCCCATTGTATATTCATATTGAAAGCCCACAACATATATGCACACAACACTATTCTGATAAATGTGTCTCTTGAATAGGTTCAAAGGTATAGAAAAAGTGACATAGTAAAGGGAAAAATAACAGATAACTTTTTAATTTAGGTGAAACTGGTGTTAAGTATGCAGACAAACCTGGAAAGGTGTTGAATCTAAGCGAATTGAGCAAAGATGTTCAATATCCTGTAATCTTATATCAATTACAGTATAATAATGTTTTGAACAATGATCCAAAACTATCTTATCTATAGGCAAATACAACCTATTCTATTGAAAAATCGCAATCAAAGAATATTAAAAACAAATGCCTTGCAGTCATGCAATTTTACAGTTAAAAAAAAAACACACAGTTTTACAGTCAGAAAAAGTGTATTATGTTCTGCTAAAGTATATAATAAGTAATTATATTTTAAATAAGTCTCTGGCCCTGACTGCACCCATCCAGAAAAATCATGTTCTTATCTTCAATTGAGTCTTGAGATTATTAAAGTAAATTTTTCACATTTCCACATGCCTTATTGCTGGCATAAAATTATTCTATTTATGAATAAGAGACTATGAAACATAAGAGATCAATTTAGAATTAACATAGATTTTCTGTCATCTGTAGATTTGCCACACCATTCATATTTCGTCACGAGAGTATTTTGAACTGAGAATCTCAAGGATATTAGTGCCTATTATTATTCAAAAGTGCCTCTTGGTTTAAGACAACGCTCCTAATTCCCCAAGTTAGAATAAATTAGTTTATCGTAAAGCCACATGATCTTGTTTATGCAAATTCTGTATTGCTTTATGTTCCGTACGTCTTTTACAATATTTTGGAATGTATAAAAATAAAGAATTAAATTTCAGGTACATTTTTCTAACCTAATAAAGCTAATACTAATATGAGAGTAGAAAAGTAGGAATTGTTTGCGCAAGTACTTAGATTTGATTAGTTTTGGTATCATGTTGCGTATAGCTCATGACCATGACTATCAGTTACCATAACGGGGGTGGGAGCCTGCTGATGTGTTATTGATTGTTTTATGATAACAATGCCGTCATTAGGTTGTTAAATAAATATGTACTCAATAGCACTATCAGAAGGCTTCAGAATAATAAATACTATGGCTCTTGTTTTAGTTGCAAGTTGCAACAAATGGTTGTTCCGGGATAAAAAGTTTGAAAAAAGGAGGGTTCATTTATGTATCCGGGGGTAAACTCAAACCCTACTAGGCTGACGCTTAAATGTAGTTTTCAGACACCAGTAGGATGCCAGAAAAATTACGTATAGTCACGATGTTTTTCTTCAGCAAAACCTCAAGTTCATAGTAGGGTTCGAATCTAACACCTTCAATAAAAATCAACTAATGTACCTAGTTCATGAGTTTACCGATAGATGTCGCTACCATACACACACTGATATTATAAAATATTTTTGTTTCTTTAAATATGTATATACATTACATTAACATATAAAGCTTAGCTTCGGGGAATCTATCGAAATAGACTGGGAAATAATATAGGTAACAATTTTATTAATTTTTTAAATATATTTTTATCTGTGCACTAAATGATTGAAAATCGCGTTTGTTCTATATTGCCTCGCCAGGCCCGTATACAGGGGGTGTTTTAAAACACCCCCGAAATCATCATTTTGATGCAGTGCTCATACTAAATCAAAATAATACTATACAGGGTGTTGTTTTGGTCGGCGACAAGCGACCCAGGAGCGGTAGTACAAAATATATATTCCCCAAAAATGGACTTAATTCCATTAAATACTGTAAATATGTTGAGAAATACCTTATTCAATTTGAAATAAAATTACTGCAAAGTATGGTTACTAGGCACGTGCACAGACTAGAGCTATGCTCAAGCCGCCATCGCCCCACCCCTTTACTCCCTCGTACTCCCGTTGAGTATTATGTCTACACTTTAGCTTATTACATGATTTTCAAATTTTTTATTTTTATTTTTATTATTAAAAAAAAATAAAGTATTTTTTTATATTTTTTTCAATACAACAAAATCGACAAATCCATCTTCCATCTTCCTGTTGGAATGGCCGCCAGTTTAATTTTCTTATTTTATTTAGATAGCAGTACCTCTACCACGAGTTTTCTACGATAACGTACTCTACACTCGCTATCGACTACGGTGAATATTTTGTATGACGAGCAGCGCCTCTAGTGGACACTTTTGGAAGAATTTCATACAAAATGTTTTAACGTAGTCGGTTGCGACTGTAGATTACATTTTTGAGATTGCTTTGCCTCTAACTGCCGTACAGATACTGAAAAGTTATATCACCTATTAGTAACTAAGAGATTTTTCAGTAAATTTATTTATTTAATAAGGTAAACGAAACAGGCTACAGTCTATTTACGAGCATTAAGATTAGTACATATAGATTTTAACTAGACTATAACCCTAACTTATGAACTAATACATGTTACAAGAAATCACAAAACCTTTTTTTTTATTTGGCAGTGAGATTATAATATTATCGTTATTATTTTAATATTAGAGATATTGCAGCAAATAATACCTACTGCACAAAAAAGCGCAACAATGGAACCCTCAAACAAACGAATGTAATTGTCACGTAGATCGTATAATAAGTATATTATTAGTAACTACATGTGAAGTAGTCAAGTCAACTATTAGTCATCTATTATCATTAGACATTACATGTGAATATTTCAAGAATAAGGTTGTTAACTTATTACCCATTTTTTTCTACAAAGTAACACAGCCATAAAATACAACTTAAACTTTTTACACTGTTATTTTGAGTTGCTTTTGTTTAAGTAACATATTGTTGCAATATTTGATTAGATTGAAAATCTTAAAATCAAATTTAAGTTTGTCTTTTTACATAATACATATATTCCTCTTATATAGTATGAGTATTAATAAGTATCTTAGATATAAATTTAAACAAATGTTGAGCCTATATAAGTGGCAGCTCTAATACATCTTAAGATCCATTTTTAATTCTCAATTTTATGGAAGTAGTAATTGTAATTTCAAAACATATAGTATAGCGTGTTGACAACCCTATGGAAATCTAGCTGGTATTTGCAATATACCACTGGTCTATCATAAGTCATACCTAACAAATATTAATTAATATCTACAAATACACACGACAAACAACCGTCGGTGAATGCCACATTGTTTAAAATTGAAAAACAGTTATATACATTTTTATAAGGTAATTTATCACAAGGAAAATCGGCGAGAAAACTCGGACGTTTGTAAAAATCTCATAATCTAACCTAGTTTAGTAATAATTATAGTTAGCTAGCAAGTCATAAGACATGCTAGCTAACTATAAAATTATATTACATGTAGTTAACTAATTGAGCTATGGGGAACTCCCTAGTCTTGAGCCTGCTTTATCATCATATTAATAGCAGCATCAATTGGCGTAATTAATAGCGATGACATCCACTATATGTTTAGAATTTTCAAAATAACTATTATTTTCACCATAAAACGAAATTTAATTTTTCGCAAGTTTTAATTAGTGTGTGAGCGGGATAGAGAGCGAATTGATGGAGAGAACTGAGTGAGACAAAAATGAGGTATTACGGACTCTTAAGATTGGCTCTAGTAGAAAATAAGAGAACTCCAGATTGAGGTTTCGATTCTTAGACTAAGATGCTGTTGCCGTTCGTCGAGTTAGAAATATTCATCTGCCTCTTAAAATTTAATAAAAATCCCAAACTAAGCAGAGCTTGTAATAGTATAAGCTCTGCTTGTATATAGTACCTATATGAGGTATCTAGTTTCCATAGTTTCCACATACTTAATGTACATAATTACACCCAGACTCAGTACATGCAGACATGATCATGCACACAAATGCATGTTTGGGTCAAAATCAAAATCAAAAAGTCATTTATTCAGTTTAGGCCCTAGTAAGGCACTTATGAACGTTAAATTGGTACATACAGTTGAATTTACCACCGGTTCGGAATACACTTAAACTGAGAAGACTCCGGCAAGAAACTCAGAAAGGTTTTTTTTTTGTTTTAGATCTTTTAATATTACAGCTTTTTAGTGGGAATCGAACCTACAACTTGAGGCGTCGTAGGTGAAATCTTAACCAACTACTCCAACTGGCCCGTCAATTACGAATTTCCCGCTAGAGACGATCACAAATGTTATGATAATAAATAAGATTGATTAGGTAATAAGCCTCACTTGAACAATGGGATTTACTATAAATTAGTGTATTTACCATTCGCTTACTTTGTATAGTGCAAGAATGAAACGTGAATTATTCTTTATTAACTTAAACATAGTATTATATTAAGTATATACTGCGATACTCATCATGGCAAGGCTGGCAGAAGTCCAATCGATTCTTTTGTACTTTTCTACTTCTACATTTCTCTTCATTCGTACTGAATGAGCTGTCTACATCACAGTCGCGAGGTAGGACCCTGGTGGTCTGGTGGGTTTTCCTAGCGCAGACACCAGTCTCTCACAAATTGTATTTATTGGCCCTGATTCTGTTGTTCACAACTAAACTAATTTTAATGTCACTATGTTTCATTCTAACAAAGAACATAAGAAAAGGATGTAAGAAATTTAGTCCTGTCAAATTAGTCCAATGCTTGTTTTCAATATAAATTTAGTCGCCATCTATCGCGGTCACGCCTAAATACACGCAAAATAAGACGGCAAAGATTAATTTGACAACTTAAAATATTTTCTATCCTTTTTCAATCATGTTCGTAAGAAAGAGATGAGATGTGACTAAAATTAGTTTAGTGCGATTTACAACAGAATCGGCACCATTGTCATACTAAAATGCTCGTTATCGTTTTGTATATTATTTGTAAAGAGATAATGGAAACAAATCAATGATTATTATAGTTTATACCTGGATTTATTACTAAATTCAACTCGAGCGTTTTTCGTCCTTCAGAAGGCCGTTGGTCCCGGTTATCACTTAATTGTGATAGTCGTTAGCTAGTTGGAGGCTCCCTAGACGGCTCGAAAACTCCAACAGTAGGTTAGACCACTAGCATACCTCCACTGATACGCAGTGGGCGTGCTGAAGAATTTGTCATTCCCTTTCACCCTCATTTGTGAAAGGAGGCCTGTGTTGATATTTTAGGTTTATGATGATGATCAAAATAATATTTTGTGTGTTGCTCCTAATGCCCATGGTATAGCAAAATTGCACACTTGTAAAAAGGTCCTAAAAGTGGTCTAATTCGACCATAATTTTTTTTTTCAAGATTTAAAAAATGTGCCTTGAAATTGCAAGAATAACGTAACGTTATTTGCACACGATAAAAGTTCGAATTCGTATTTTTTACGATCGTTCGATCAATTTCGATTGGGTGAGAATTAGCTCCCAGTTCGCACATTTTTTACTATATTCAAGCACATGTTCATGGTTAGAAATAAGTACAAGCTATCATGGTTTTCAGTACCGTCTCAAATACTAAAACAAGTACTAGATAAATAGACTATTGTAAAAAGGAAATAATTGGTTAGCAAGGACATTTCTGTATAATTTCCCCAGTTCTTTGTAGTTTGTTCATGGTCGATTCGTTACGAATAATGAGGTGCATGTTTTTTTAGAGGCTCAGATATAAGGAAGAATTAGCTTTAGGTCCGTATTCTAGAATAGAATTTGGAACGTGCACCAATAATATACGGTTCATTTTCTATTAACACGATCTATTCTTGGGACTTGATCTGATGAGTTTCGATCTTTTTCTAGAATTCAAGATTGGTTTCATGTTTTTTGGAAAGTTATAGGGGTTATCTTAGAGGAATCGCAAGTTTAAAAATCTGTCCCAACCATTTACATATAAGCAAATTACACCATTTCAATGGATCCCAGCAAGGGAAGACGGGGAACATCGCTAGTTTATTATATTTTGAATTCGAAAATTTCAATAAATAATAGGCATAGTAACTGTACCTACATCAAACATGTTGGACGTGGATGAAATATGTTTATCATCATTTAAAATAAACTAAAAAATATGTCTTTAGTAGGGGCAGATCTAAAAATACCGTATCACAAACTGGAAAACAAGCTATCTCCTAAAAAAGTATTTCACATAGTTTGGAGAGTGTGGCTTATAAGATTTATCATTTCAAAAATAAACCGGTTATTAATAAATGCAATGACGAATTGAGGACGCGAGCCAAGATTACAATATTGATATTATTAAAATTATATCTTCCGTTCCGCAGTCATAATAAAAACAAATAATTTGAAAAGTCGATGACTTATTTACGATACGTATTATGTAACGTTACGAGACGCTGTGATGCGACGACGTGAGTTTGTGTAAAAGATTTATGCTAATGTGAACCACGCATTGTATATAAAGTGCCTGATTACAGGACTTCTAGGACACCTGGGTATTAAAAATGCAAGCAATACGAGGCTTGAGTATTGGCTAAAATTAAATTAAATGTATATCCCTTAAGATTCGTGAAAAAATTGTGAATGTTCAAATGCTGATGAAAAATTATGGATTATGTCATTTATTTTATTATTAGAAAACAGTCATTTACATTATAGGCCAGGTAATTAAATTTTACTTAAACATTTCAATTGATTAAGTAATTTAGAAAATGTCGCAGGTAAATACCCGGATTATAGTAAGTTAGGATATTTTTGACACAATCACGTATGAGAGCTAAATAAATTTTATATTAAATATGGCACACATTTAAAACTACGAAGCTTATACTATACAGTCTATTATCGGTCGGCCATCTGAATGTGGATTAGGTGAAGGTTCTTTAGATCACATATTTTTATTATCCACGAATATCTACTCCATTAATATGATTTGCTTCCTTGCGATTTTTATTACCTACGTTATTTCCCTCTTGAGTGCGTGTAATAATTAATATTATTCATATTATATTACACAAACTCCCGCCTTAAGAGGACTCAATTCGTAATACTTTTCATACAAAGCCTCTGTACTTATTATGGCGTTGTTAAACATTTTTCGTTAGATGTTTTGAACAAATTAGTATCTTGTGCACTATATCTAGCCGTGTATCTAGGCGTAATAAAAAAAAAGTGTGAAACAAATTCACTCAAAGCCTCCGAAAAACAGCGTTTTTGCCTGAACTTTGGCCATATCTAATGTACCTATAAATTGTAAAAGTAAAGAAAACATTTAGATACCAGGCTTCCAAATGTATTGGAGATTCTAAATAACTAACTTTTTTTTCACAAACTTGTAAGATTTTTTCACAAGATGTATACTCCTGGAACAAGTTTTATGAATGCGAAATCATGAATGACGACCTAGCGAAGCGGCCGCGAGTGATCAACGGAATTTACCGACTGATAACCGACGGTTCTGATGCTGTCTCTCTTTTTTCGCAGTCAAACATTACGTTGGATGAAACAACAAGCTTTTAGACTATGCTTGCGTTGAAGTTGCGCCGGCCACAGAGGGCCGCCTTAATTGAAATTAATATTTAGTATAATTGGTGTTGAATTTCTTAGGATAACCGACATGTTTTTTCGCTTGTATGTGATATTGATATCGAAAATGCGAACATTGAACTCCTGCCCTGACACACATTATAAATATATTCTTTGCGAGATTATAATACCATGTTTTATTGACATTTTGCGTACGCTTTGAATATAAAGGATCGGCACCATTGCAAATTGCAAAGTAGTTCTTACAAACATTATTGAAAAAGGATAGAAAATATTTAAATCTGTTAAAAATATGTTATAATCCCGCGTACCCGGACATAACGCTTCGCTTCATCGTTTCTTATACGAACAGCAAAGGAGTGGAACTCTCTTCCGGGGTCTGTGTTTCCCGACACCTATAACCTAGATGTATTCAAGGCCAGAGTGAATAGGCTTTTTCTGGGTAAGCGTGCTCCTCGGCCTCGTCATAACTCCTCAAGGGGTCAGTCAAAGGTCAAACGCAAGCCCATTTAAAATAAAAAAAAAATTGTCTATGAATGTTTCATTTATAACGAGTACATTTTTAGGGTTCCGTGGCCAAATGGCAAAAAACGGAACCCTTATAGATTTGTCATGTCTGTCTGTCTGTCTGTCCGTATGTCACAGCCACTTTTTTCCGAATCTTTAAGAACTATACTGTTGTAACTTGGTAAGTAGATGTATTCTGTGAACCGCATTAAGATTTTCACACAAAAATAGAAAAAAAAAGCAATAATTTTTGGGGGTTCCCCATATCACAGCCCCTTTTTTCCGAATCTTTAAGAACTATACTGTTGTAACTTGGTAAGTAGATGTATTCTGTGAACCGCATTAAGATTTTCACACAAAAATAGAAAAAAAAGCAATAATTTTTGGGGGTTCCCCATACTTAAAACTGAAACTACAACATTTTTTTTTCAAACCCATACTTGTGTTGTATCTATGGATAGGTTTTCAAAAATGATATTGAGGTTCCTAATATAATTTTTTTCTAAACTGTATAGTTTGCGCGAGAGACACTTCCAAAGTGGTAATTAGTGTGTGTGTCCCCCTGTAACTTCTAAAATAAGAGAATGATAAAACTAAAAAAAAATATATGATGTACATTACCATGCAAACTTCCAACGAAAATTGGTTTGACGAGATCTACTAAGTAGTTTTTTTTTAATACGTCATTAATCGTAAACTGCAATTTACCTTTCATTCAATATTTTTTCATAGCAGAGTTAGTTAATATTACACGGAACACGGAGGGTTTATTTTTAAATTAGTTTGTTACAATAGAATGATGACCACCAATGTTTGCCGCCTTTGGTGACTTATCGGCAGACGCCTACGTGTTCGCTAGGGTTGGCACTCAGTAAGATCTAAAAATAGACGCTTTCAGTCATCATGGGTATTCATTCGTCATAATATCTGAGATTTATGGGCGTGAAGCCATTATTACACGAACGTCCAACTTTTGTGTTTTTTATTAACTGAATTTGTTTTGTTTTTTATTCGTATGAAGTTAATAGTTAAAGGTCTACTTTCTAATTCCAATTTTAAAAATGTCTTTGTGAATACTTAGTCTTCTGTCAAGAACTCCTTGAAGATAATAAAAATAAAAGAGTTTTAAAGTTGTGGTAACATTTTAAAGCTGGCCAATAAATTATAAGTTTTATTATAATAATATTATTAGAATTATAAGAACTTATGGTATCCAAAGGTAACTTATCTGATAAAACACGAGTCTAATCAATTGATTTATTGTCAGTTTTTCATAATCATCAACTTTATACCAGTTATAAGGTGCAATTTACATATACTGTGCATTATAAATTAATTATGGCTTTAATATATTAACGTAAACAAATTAAGTATATGTTTGACATAATGTAAATACTGGTGTCACCAGCTGTTTTAACCACTTTTCCGGGATAAAAAGTATGGTATGTCTCTGTGCTCCATGCAATTTTCATCAAAATCGGTTTAGTCGTTTTGCCTCAAAAACGCAAGAAATAGATTCACAGTAAAGGCGGTTTCGCAATACGTCCGATCCGAATCCGTGAATATACAGATCTAGAAAACTCGGACCGAATACGGATATTGCTTTTCTTACTACCTCCGATCCAAATCCGTAATTCAGACGTAATTTTACGCAAAACCACAGCAGAGCGTCCACGCCTTTGATCTTGAGTTCTTTCGGCGTCAACTTCTGCCAATGCTATTGTCGTACGAAGACGCAGAAGAAGTAAAACCATTCTGGGTGTACCTTCTTTTGCTGGTCCTCAAACATCAAATTCAGGGTTATGAAATATACCGCTGTGACAGATGGACAGACAGACAGACAGACGAAATGGGATTAGTGTTCCTTTCTATCTTTTTGGTCCGGAACCCAATAAACTACGGTTTACGGGCTTAAATATTAATCTAGACACAGATTGTGCATTATCTGCATACTCCTGTACGCCTACGCATGGTTCCGCTACGGAATCATCACGTGCACTGACGCGAACGACCTATTTTTGCCCAAAAGAAATGCATACGCGTTTTGGTAAATATTTTGAGGCATATTTGAACGAACCATAGACAGATATTTGAGTTTTATCAATCGATGCTATATAGCTAACCCATCTTATAGTTTTCAAATCTGCATCCCACAATGCAAGTAATTAGGTACCTACTTACAAGTCATCGGTAAGACTAAATCATCCAATTTAAATATCGACGAAGGTTGATCGTCTACCAAAAGATATCATCAATATTTTCATTTGATATCACTTTGAAAACTTTACTCGTTATGAAAAATAAGTTAGAATTCCCCCAACATTATAAGGAGCCTATTCGATTTCAAGTGAAACTTAGAATTTAAGTCGCAACAGCGCTATATCGATGCTTTCCAGATGTTTGCGAACTATATCTCTACTTGTACGACTATAAGCTCGTTGACGTCAAACACACCCATGCAAAAACTGGACTGGACTTCAACCGAAAATAATGTCCGGATAAACCGTTATCATTTAACATTGACCTAATATCCCATGACATAAGGTTGCAAATTCTATAACTGTCTATTTTGGCGATGATTCAAAATTTAAAAATATTTATTTTTCCTATCACCAGAAAGTACTTACCGGCCAGTAAATTATTCCTAGACTTCAAAACGAGGTTCTTAATAAGTAGTCGGCGCGCGCAACAGCCAGCGCTCGGTCGCGTGTTATCACAACTCAGCATGCACACAACTGGATATCGCTACGAACGTATCCAAATGGAATATTTAATAATAAAATTTATCTGATGTTTTAAATGATACCACTATCAGGGCCTATTTAACGCACTCTTTCTTGGGTGTTATGTGATAGTTCATTACTTTGTTGGTAACGGGCCAGTGTTGTGTTTTGGTGCGAAGTTTTAAATCGAAACGTGAGATTTTAAGTGTACTGTATTTATTTTTAAAATGAATATATCGGATTTTTTGGATTTCGTTCCGTCCACTACTGTGATGCCTGAGATTTCAACTCTAGTGCCTGATGTCGCATCTATGACCACTTTACTGCCAGATATGTCCACTATGATGCCAGATATGTCAACTGTGATGACCGATATGACGACTATGATGCCAGATATGTCAACGATGATGACTGAGACGACCACGGCGTCCACAGACATTAGGACATGGCTCATGGATGTTGTATTGAAGGTTTGTTTACAAAACAATCAGTATATTTGTTTATTTATCTTTAGTGTGACGGCAAATTGTGCAGTGGGTCAGTGACTGGAAACCTTGTCGATAATATTATTGTAGTCGATAGATTAATATTAAAACAAAGTGCAAATATTTGTTATAATCTTGCTAATTATTAATTGTAGTGTTTTATTGAGCTTTATTTAGTTACACATGGTTAATCTAAAATGATAGATTTAGGCAGGTAATAATTAGATACATTAGTGTAATAGGATAGGGTCATTGCGCTGGTTTTCGTCCAATTATCGGAGTTGCCAGCTTTGTGATGCGAAATGAATATCTTGAAGTACCCTTACTTAAATGTATTATATTTTTTGTGTGTGCTTAATTAGTCTTCTTTAGGTTAATGTTAAGAGAAAATAAATCATTTTCTCAACTGTTTTTATAAAAAAATATTTTATCAAAAGTAGGGTTTTTGCTAGTTTTCGTCCAAAAAAATTGGTTTTCGTCCTAGTGTGAGCTAGATTTCGACCACTATGTAGAAAAAGGAGTGCAGGTGAATTATTAAGTTAAAACAGCAATTATAATATACTTTTATTTAATCAACAACATAATATGTCTACTATTTAATAGCCTTATTGTCATTTTTTCTCTTTTTATTTCTTTTATTAGCTATAATTAAACAAATTAAGAAAATAAATCAAACATGCGTATTACAATGACAACCTACGGTATCTACGGTGGCCAACTAAAACAATCAACGCCCAAAATAAAGCCATCATTGGTAATTTTTTTACATATACCTATATATATTTACATCTTGCTAGACATCTTGCTCAACCACAAAAAAATCTCATAGTAATACTGCAGGGTCTGATGATGGAGCAGGAGGGTAGGCACTGGAACTTTATAACGGAGCAACGTACCCTAGCCGTGTTTGGGGTTGTAGTAATTGTCGTAAGATGAACTTTGACCATATATGGTTTTCAGGGTTTGATAATGGAGTAGGAGGGTAAGCACAGCAACTCAATAGTGGAGCAACGTATCGTAGCCGTGTTTGAAGTCATTGAAATTGTCGTTAGATGAACATTAATCATGCATGGTTTTCAAGGTCTGATGATGGAGTAGGAGTATAGGCACTGGGACTCTATAGCGTAGCAACGTATTCTAGCCGTGTTTGGGGATGTTGGACTTGTCTTGAGATGAACTTAGACCATATGATTTTCAGGTACTGATGACAGAGTAGGAGGGTTGGCACTGGAGCCCAATCTTATCTTATCTTATGGAGGGGCCGAGAAATAGCTCGGACACTTCGACCCATTGGGATCTATTGTGGTCCCCTAGATACCTTACTCCTCCCCAGTCTCGTTGAAAACTGTTTTCATGAGTTTTACAACGAGGCTAGGAGATATAGTCTTCTGGTTTTGGATATCCGATCCCTAGGAGACTCATTCGCTTACCAGCCAGTGCATCGCATGTGCACAGAAGGTGCTCCATGCGTTCCGTATGTTCCCCACAGAACCTGCACATGGGTGTCGCGGTTAGACCCAAATTCATGAGCATGTCGTTGGTTCCAAAGTGCCCAGTATAGGCCCCAAGCAGGTAGCGGATTTGCCCCTTGCTCATATTCCAAATGCATTCCCGGGCTTTGAAATTAGAGCCTAGGAATTTCTTGGAGTGTTGTAGACCGGTATTAGACAGCCAATGTGTTCGTTGTCTTTGATCTGCAAACTCCCTAAATGTGGCCTTTACGAGACACGTCGATATGTCTACATATGGTTCTGGACCCACAAAGTCATTTGCTGAGCCCTCTCTTGCCAATTCATCTGCCACTTCGTTACCATGGATTCCTTTGTGCCCAGGGACCCACATCAGTCTTACCCTATTATGCTTCCCAAGCCTGTTTAGGGTTTGGACAGCATCCAGAATTAGTCTGGAGTCCACTTTGTAGGATGCCATGGCTTTGATTGCAGCCTGACTGTCACTGAGAACATAGATGGATTTACCTTTGGTTCCTCTATCTATATTCTCCTGAGCACAGGTTATTATGGCGTATGTTTCTGCTTGGAATACAGTTGCCATCTTCCCTAAGCTTTTGCTACATTTGTAACCTTTTTCGTATATTCCCGCTCCTGTACCTGATTCCATTTTGGATCCATCAGTGTAACAAACCAGACTTTCTGGTTCTGGTGGATCGAATCCCGTCGTCCAGTCCTCTATTGTAGGGATTTGGACCTTGAAAGACCTTTCAAACACAAATGTAGTTTGCATTTTATCGGATATGTTGGAGCCCAATAGTGGAGCAATGCATCCTAGCCGTGTTTGGGGTTGTTGGAATTGTCGTGAGATGAACTTTGACCATATATAGTTTTCAGGTAAGTTTTTAAAATGACAAGGCTACTTTTTATCCTGGGAACGCGAGTGAAACCGCAGGGGAACAGCTAGTATACAAATAATATGTATATGGACGAAAATTAATGCAAAAGAATATATTTTTTTTAATTTTCGTCCACCCGAGTGCTCGTTCATGGACGAAAACTAACACCACATTAAACGCTTTTTTTAGTTTTCGTCCACGTCCTATAAATATTTTTTATTCCCGCAACACTGACAAAGGAGTGGACGGAAACTAAAATGTCTAAACTCATTGCAATAAAGATCATTATTGGGAGATAATTCATTATTTTATAGGTCCGTTGAAGTAAAATAACCATTACAAATATTCACATAGCTATTTGGGTTTCCGTCCACGTGGACGAAAACCAAATATTTTGCTAAATTGGTATGCTAGTATTAGTCCACTAAATTTTACTAAGATTTCCATAAAAAAAACTATAATAAACACTTAAATTTGTGTTAAATATGGTGTTAAATAGACATACTTGCCAAAAACATTACGTAAACTAGCTAAAACAGTTATTAAACTTACCATGAACTTTTCCTACCGGTATAATTTTTTGTTAGGCGCGTTGACTTCTGCAAGGCGGGGATGCGAAGCGGTCACTGACGTTAATATTTTTGAAGTCACTACTCGTCAAATCACATTTTCATGTTGATAGAACTGATGCCTAGACATTATGGATCGCAAAAAGTCCAAACTTGCGCGGGAACGTTCGTTTGTATTCTAATTTTACGCATGTGTTTGTAGTACCTCAGTCATATGGACGAAAAGTGGTACTGGACGGCAAACCAGCGCAATGACCCTACATAATTATACCTAATATATACATAATTATACCTATACGTATCATATTAATTGAGACTAATTACAAAATACACACATTTATCAATAGGATTTGTTCATTTTTATGGTACTTTTATGTTGTTTAAATAACACTTTAAATGGTATCAAAATGTATTATCATATACGACGTTTTATGATCTTCATTTAGTATTTTCGTACTTTATAGTTATGAAAATAAAGTTCTCATTACAAAAAACATAAATTTTGTGATACGTTTAACCTAGAATACATAATAATCAAGGTGGAAATCTTAATTTATTTTTATAATTCATGGTCGGTCAAAAATAAGTGCTGACTTCCTAAAAAAACGACCGCTTATATTAAAATGCATAACTATATCATTTACTAGCTGTACCCCGCGGCTTCACCCGCGTTCCCGGGATGAAAGTAACCTATAATACTCGGTGATAAAATAGCTTTATGTCGGAATCGAAATTATTATTTTTTTACTAATAGGATGCTGCCAGAGTTTAGACCGTTTAAACATACAAAAACCTTTTCCGCTTTATTATACAGGGTTACATTGCAACCTATAGCCAAATTTTCAGTGGTTAATTATTTTTCAAACATTTTGATCGTGCAGTGCACTTTTGTACCTATGAAAAGTTTTTTTTTTGAGATTTCAATGGTGGTCCTATAGTAAAAGTTGATCATACGAGTGCAATAACCCCTGAAAATTTGGCCAGAGGTTGCAAAGTAAACCTGTATTAGTCACAGATTACAGAACAAGGCAGATGGAGCGCACGGAACACGGGAGTGACGCCAAAAAAGCAAATACAAATTATGAATATTACAAATTTTATTTTAATTATTATAAATCTTTAAATTAGTAAATTGTATTTGCTTTATTAAACAAAAAACACTTTCTTTCAAAATTCAAAAGCGAATACCAGGTATGTGTTTTTCAATTTGTATTTGCTTTTTTGGCCTCACTTTCATGTTCCGCACGCTCTATCTGCCTTTTGTTCTGTAATCTGAGGTATTAGTATGGATGTTGTGTATTTTTAGTTAACTCTCATTGGTACATATAAAAACTCGAATTTGAAGAACAATTTTATATATAATTACAAATTATTTGACAATCACAGGAAGATGTTCAATAAATGTGTAACCATTAAACAGCGTCTTATTACTAAGGCCATAAGTATCAAAACAAAATACATGATCGAACTGTATTAAAAAAGTAGATGTGTATGATAATTATAATCTCAGTACCTAGTACCTATGAATAGAGATTGATGCAAAAAGTTGCTGTCTATCGCAAGATAAACTTGCTTGGGAAGTGTCTTTGACCTGCTGTTTGTTTTTTTGGCTTAATATTATTCTATAATTCTATACATTTAATCGATGCTATATGGCAGAATACAGTTAACATTTTAATGCATATGCTAGTTAAATACAGCTAGATTAAAAAAAAAAATATTGGGCTTTGTCGCTTCTTTAATTATGTCGCTACGAGGAAAGCGTAAAGGAAGAATCGACCAAAAAATAAATACCTAAATAATTTTTATAACGCCTTGGTTGGACCCGACAAGGTGTCAGTCAGAGCGCTGTTTACAGTCTCCAATATTTTTCATCCGTCTGAGTGGGTCTGAGATATTTATTATCAATTAAGTATGGGTTTGAACCTTGAATTGTACAAGATTGAACAATAAGGTGTAACAATCATTTCAGAGCATAACATTTTGCTTATGTGTAATATGTGTTTCACTTATGACCTAAGGAATAAGACCCGGTAACTTAATAGTAAAAGAGGAAAACAACATCAAAGTTTTCATTCCAAACTTTCGAATTTGGTGCTTTGTTTGCATTTTGTTGTGGACCAAGTGGACATGTTGATAACGAAAAGAGCCTTTCAGTTATCTGTGCTGTGACACCTTATACATATACATTTCGGATATTTTAGTACATCTCTAACTATAGAAGATAATAAGTATGTCGTTATCGTACGTAATAGTAGTCATTCGTTCTTAGTAGTAGCCCGTTTTGGCATTTTTTGAACTGAATTGTCTATAATGAGTACTAGTATACCAAAAAATATTGAAATTACGTAAGACCTGCTGAGAATTCGAAAATGAATTCCTTTAGCAATATTGCTTAGCTTCCTTTTTAGTCCCCGAGGTCTAAATTATGCAAAGGATGTGTGTTGGTTTCGACATGTGTAATAGTATTACAGTAGCTATGCATCGATTAACTGGTCAGTAATCTAAGTAGAATATAATAAACACAGAACATGATAAAAAAATGTACAAAGAAATATATAATGACAACATGGCGGCCTTATCGCTAAATTAGCTAAATAGATCGAAATTTACAAAACACCTGTGCACTAAAACTATACATGATGTTGAAAGTAATAGTGTATGGGTTTTTGTGTACACACATTTACAAAACACATGTTTATCTTATCTTTCCATATTATGCATAGTTATGGTGTAAAGTGGGGATGTTATGGATGTGTTTGTGATCTGGATATGGATATATAAATAATATAATAATAATATATGGTTTGTACTCCACACAAGTGCCCCTGTGGCACATATGTCGACGAGCTAGGACACCACGGACTATCATGCCATCTGAGCGCAGGCCGCCTTTCCAGGCATGCCGCCATAAATGATATCATCCGCCGTGCTCTTGCCACCGTCGATGCACCGGCGATACTCGAACCAAACGGCGTCTGGAGGGACGATGGCAAGAGACCGGATGGGATGACCCTGGTTCCGTGGAAGATGGGACGAGTCCTGGTGTGGGACGCAACATGCGTAGACACGCTGGCGCCGTCACATCTACCACGGACCACCATCAGGGCTGGCGGGGCTGCAGAAGCGGCTGAATCTCGCAAAATTTCAAAATACCAGGCTCTCGGCACCCAATACCATTTCGTGCCGTTCGGCGTCGAGACCCTCGGTCCGTGGGTCCCAATGCCCGGCTACTTTTTAAGGAATTTTCAAAACGGCTCGTCGACTCCACCGGAGACCAAAGGGCTGGCAGCTTCCTCGCCCAGCGTATTAGTATCGCTATTCAGCGAGGAAATGCTGCCAGCATCTTTGGGACAATGCCACGGGGGCCTGTTTTAGACATTATTTAAATAGTTTATATAGTTATTATTAATTTAGATTTTGATGAATAAATAGGTATATATTTAATATTATACCTTTCTGTGTCTCACTGTGTCTGAAAAACAAAAATATTGATGATACCTTACTTATCTATAATAATATTATATTATACCGGTTTCATATACGGTTACGGATATGAAATTATTTCGGATATCTGATAGTTTCGGTTACAGTTAACGGAGCGCCAAAGGTGTTTTGTAAAATATGTTTTTTGTGGTTATAGCGGCAATAGAAATACACATTCTCTGAAAATATCAACTGTCTACCTATTGCGGTTCATGAGATACAGGAGACGGAAGGACGGACGGACAGCGGAGGCTTAGTAATAGGGTCCCGTTGGCATCCTTTGGTATTCCATAGCTTAAAAACTCCATCGCGAACGAGAGCGAGAAAAACGATTATGTACGGTTCGAAGAAATAATTTTAATAGGTTTAAGTGTGAAGGCTCGATTAATTGATTAATATGCTTAAGATTAAATAAATTAAATTATTAAACGAAACAAAAAACCCGACTGCGTAAAACAACAAATAACTGAAATGATAAAAACAAGCTTTAATCTATATAGAATTTTGAATGTAACTTGAATTTTATAAGGTATTGCAGTCACAAGAAAATATCTTGTGTCTTATTATATTGATTGTCATTTTCTTATAATGTGCAAAGGCGCTAACAATCAACTTTATATCACTTCTATAAGGTTCATAATACACTGCTGCTATAGTTCCGTCTCACTTGCAAGTCACGCCCCTCCGCACGGCGCGCGCTAACATGGTGGCAGCTGCTGACCAATAGCGGTTCCCGCGCTTTGAAAATGTATCTTCTGCGCAGGTACATCGGTAAGCCATATCAGTTGGGTACTACTTAGGGAATGCAAAACCGTGGCAAAATGAAAACCGGTTTTTATTTCGGTTATGAGACGTCAAAACCGGTTAACCGGTTTTAAACCGGTTTTTTTTAATATTCGCTCGTTTTTTTTTCACGTTATTTCTATAGCTCGAATTATACATACTAACCGTGCCTAAGATGTAAAAATCGCAAACTGAGGAATTATTGTCAGTTAAAGTTAATGAAGTGAGTATAAAAGAAACCTATCAACCATCTGCCTGCCCTGTTTCCAATCATTTGGGATCGGCGCAATATGTACGCTTCTTCCATTCGTCCCTTCTATCCGTTATCATCTTTCATACAATTCATCCATCTCTTTTTCATCAAATTGATGGAAATAATAGTTTATTTAACTCTGTAGATTCGTCTTCATCAGAGACTCGTTTATATAGACTACACGGTTCGTTGCTTTTGATTTTATTTTATACGAATGAAATCATAAAAACATATCACGTTTGCTTGGTTTTTAATTGTTATGAGATATGATGACTTTATGTTAAAAAATAGATCAGTAATTAAGAAGTACTTATTTAAACATTTATTAAATTATGTTTTGTACGTTATAATATTCATGTCAAACGTAATATTATGAACATGGCTAATTATAGCGGCACAGCAACTTGCGTGTACACAAAAACGTGATTATTACTATACGAATGTTGTCCATAGATAAAAAAAACATTACCCAATCTTTGTTGTCGTGCAGACGGGTAAAAAATAAAAACAATCAATCAGCTTGCTGTCTGGCAGATACATAAGAGCCTTCATTGACAGTAGTTGCTCCGATAGCATGACATTAATGTTGGCGTCCCGCAAGGCTCTGAATTATCCCCAACACTATTCCTCCAGCATATCAATGATATACTCTCTATTGCCAGCATTAATTGCTATGCAGATGAAATTACAGGGGACGCTCATTACACGAGCCGTGCAAATATCCCTCGTTCTATATTGGAGAAAAGGCGCGAAGGTCTTACGTCTTAAATCGAGAGTTCACAAACTAGTGACTCCGATTGGGGTCGACTAAACCTAGTCTATTTCAACTCCACTAAGTCACACACAAGCCTGCGCATTCACCGTTGAGAAAAGTCCATTTGCTGTGGCTCTTCATTTCTAGAACATGTCCTTCAATATCACGAAAAGCATTGGGATCCTTCGCATTAATATTTATAGCGAGACGTTCTGTTCCAAAGTCATCTACAAGGTATCCAAAAAACTCGGTGTGATTAATAGAGCGAAGCAGTACTTCTTATCGAGACAAAGACTATATAAGTCGCAAGTCTGGCCCAATGGAGTATTTCTGTCTTCTGTGGGCACCTGGATACCAGCTTGGGTATTTAAACTCAGTTCAGCAACGTGCCGTTAGAATTGCCGACGTCCCCGAGCTCACAAGTTTTTTAAAGCCCCTTAGTCTGAGGAGACACTGCCTTCTTATGTGTGTTCTACCACTTTTTCAACGGGCAGTGTTCTGAAGAATTGTTTGACCTGATGCCCAGTTACCTTCTACCATCGTAGTCACCGACGGGGAGTCCATCCACACACATTGGAACCAAAATGGTCTCGTACTGTGCGGTTTCAAAGAAGCTTCCTATCGTGGACGCTCAGGCTGTGGAATGAGCTCCCCGCTTCAAAAAGGTTGAGGGTTGGCAACGTGCAAGTGATAACCGTTATGTTGCAAGTGCAAGCGTCCATAGGCTACGGTAACTGGTTATCATCAGGCGGGCCGTAGGCTAGTTTGCTGCATAAGTATTGTAAAAAAAAGTTTAACATATTTTATATCATAAAAACAATAATCATTATAAGCTATTTTCTTACCAGCTCAACAAACTACACATCGACACTTCAGTTCATCACAAAAATACTCACTGCATTGCACTCATTTTACAAAACGGCGGCAAATCTTCCTTTTTTAGTATTTCCAAACATTGATATAAAAACCGAAAATAACCGATAAACCGATTTTGGTGTTATGTAAAACCGGTTTTTTTGTTGGTCAAAACCGTACCGAATAACCGGTTTTTCGATTTTCGGTGAAACCGGTTTGCATTCCCTAGTACTACTGTACCTATGTTAACTAAATATCAGAGATGCACAGAATGGTTAAATAAAGAAAAATATAAAATACAAATACTTTTTGAATAATTAAATATTTAATATTATATTTATTTGTTTTAATTTATTTAAGTAAAAGATTTTAATTTTATCATTTGTTCAGACACTGTTGCTCATTTATAATTCTATGTGGTATCATTATCATGCCACCATATGAGAACAATCTATCTACTGGACCCCGATTCTCGCGATTACGACATAAATGTCAATTCGACATTTGCCGGCGAAAATAACATTTTGACAGATAGTCGCCATGTTTTTCGTCAACTGTCATCGTTGTCGACAGCACGAGAAGCGCCTGGTGCAGAGCTAGGTAGACAATTACAGTTGGGTAATTATTTGTTTTATGACTCCAAACTGGTATCATCATGCTTTATATTATAATGAAGTATTTTTAGGTTAATAGTCGCGACTCGTAAAAATGGTCCACAGACAACGCTCGATTTTTACAAGACAGACAGATTTGCATATTGGCATATTCACACAACATAACATCAGTCCTGAGGGCGAACCACAAGCTCTTAAAACAATATTTTTATAATTTAACCTTATTTGACTTTTGTCTTTCTTTGACATCCAGCGACAAAACGGGACAAAAGACAAATAAGGTTATTTTAACCTTGTTTTAAGAGCTTTTGGTAGGCCCCCAGGCCTGTACACTGAAAGGGTTACGCAGAGAGTTATTTCATACTTTTTAAAAAAAAGTAAATTTTTAATAACATTTCATATTGTTTTTCAATTTTTTTTTTGCATTCTGAAAATAAAAAATAAGGCCGGAAAAATATCTTAAATACAATGTAAAAGTATATAAAAAAAAAGTATATAAATGCAAAATAGAAATAGGTATTTTGCATGCTAGTAGTAGTTAATAATTCACGTGATATTACGAACACCTTTTTTGAATTTTTCCATGTTTTATTTTTCGTATTTTAATTATTTTTGTTATTTTTCATTATTGTCGTAGGTGGGGTAGGTAGGTATGTATCGGTCCATAATATTCTTAAAGTAACGTTCATAATACCTGCATAATATAATAAACTGAATGGTATACAAGATATTAAGCGGTTATAAGTCGTTACCGACCATAAAGAATACGATGTTTTTTAACGCCTTCACGCTTTGGTTTTAAAGCAGTTTTTTTTGTTAATAATTCAGTTAGTTATAAACACGTAAAATTCAAATAGAACGAAAAAATCGGATGAAGATTGGTAATTTTGTTTAACCTTCCTTCTGGTTTTTCTATGTTTACCATTTCAAAATCACTTGCCATGGTGAGATTGTGGTCAAATACTGGCCTACACATAGTAAAGAAATAATTAAATCTTTATACTTTATTTATCTTGCTTTCCTTACATATATAATGCTACATAGACACCTTAAAGTAAGTAAATAACAATATATACTAAGGACCCTGTTGGGCACTAAGCCATATAGGAGAGAGGAGGAAAAATTATAAAAAAATTAATCATTAACTTAACTTGTCGTTAAGGTATTCATTTATAGTATAGTAAGATTTTGTAATTAATATTTGTTTGAATTTATTTATGTCATCGTATTTTTGTGAAAACCGTTAGTTTATAATCTACCTAGAGAGATTATAAACTCCCCGATAAATTGTGAACTGTACCATACTGCTTACAATATTACGTATTCATTTCCGATAGTTTATAATCTATCCATGTCAAACCGTCATATTGCAAACGAACCTGCACTTGCCGACAGGGTTCACAATCTGTCCGATTTTATCACTCGTAATATTGTGAACCGTCCCTGATTGATCAGACTTGGCGGTAGAGCGTTTTGTAGAATACTAGAATCAATATCCGACATTTTTATATTGCAATTGTTTTGAATGTACGTCTTCTCTTTTTTTTATAATTATCTGTATTTTGTCTAACGAATTTACATATTTCTAAAATATAGGTGCTTGTTAATGTGAGAATTTTATGCTTCTGGAAATCTAGGTGATGTGAACCTTTTAAATAACATTCTCGTTATTTTTTAAATAAGTGGAGTAGCTAATTAATTCTTCGCCTTCTCTTTTTCGCCTCAGAGGCTGGCTTCTAGTTTATATATCTGTCTTGTATTCTGTGTCTTATTGCCAATAGGTTTCTTTAGTTACATAACCATAAAGAACCATAATCGATACAATACCGTAATAGGACTTAACTGTCTTGTGCGCAATACAATATAAAATATATAATATTATATGTAAACGGCAAGGTGCGGTCAAGGACAAAGCTTTGCCAACTGCCCATAGCGTGATGTTTTTGTGGGAAGCTAAAAATGGCAGATCCGCTTAGACTGACGTCGGGCGCAAAAATCAGAAGTTGGTGTATTTTTCTGGATTGTGACCGTGGTATGCACGATGTGTGTGACATTGACTTACTGTCCGGTCGATGACTGAGTTATGTATGTCTGCTCAGGTTGTAGATCGATGTTAAAAATTTATGCTACTGTGTGTACTGTGACTAGGGACCAAAATCCGTGATTTCAACAAGTCCAAAAAAGAATAGGCTGATATCTGTCATGTTTTTCGCAAAACATCTAATGCGATATCGATCTTGAATCCTCCAAAATTGGGCCCCAAACTCAATACTTCGGCAGAAGTCAAACGAATTTTCATTTTGGCTTGTTCATTTAGACTTTAGACAATCTTGGCACGATGACTATTGACGTCATTTGATAATAATAATCGCGGAAAATCTCGACATGGTGCTATTTTATGAAGAGGCAACATCTGTGAAATTTCGTACCAAACATATTATATGTACCTTAGACCTCATTGTGATGTGACTTAATGATTTTCCTCAAAGGTGTTATCTGTACACAACAATTAGACTTATTTTCATTATTTTATGCGTCATTTTGGTTCATCCCCGGGTTCAATTGTAACATCTAATAATGACAATCAGTTACGGTATGTTGAACCTTAATGCATTGTCTTAAAGTGCCTATAGTCTTATAAATACATGGTTTTGTCACTAGGCATTGTTTATGTACTTTTTAATGCTTGAATTTGTCCAAAATACACCAACAAAAACTAATGACATTCATTGCGGATGATACAAACGTTTTTGTCGGTAGCAAAAAAGTGACAGAAAAACTCCACTTTCGGGTTTAATTTAGCCGAAAGGATGCTAAGTTGTTGCCAATGTTGCCATGGTTAGATCATCATTATTATTTGATAGAGATAGGCAAAAGCTTTTTCTAGAATAAGCTGTCACATTTAGTAATAGTTTTTTTTTTATGTTAATGGCCTCATGAGTTTCAAAGGCACGAATCAACTCCCGATGAGCAATGTGAAACTCGATATCAAAAGCTTCGTGACCCAAAAGTAAATCGATAGATAGAAGATCTTGATAATACTGATAGATAATCTACCTTATTTACTTACATAGAAGGTGAAAACTTTAGGTATGGCCTCGCGCTTCCATACAATCGATCGAATGAGTAAAAATAGACCCTTAACAATGTAGCAATTCTTTATATCGCAAGTCCACTGGCTATCCAAACAACTGGATGATAGAAGGTCGACTAGAAGACCTAATAAACGAACTTAATTAATTAAGGAATGAAAGTGTATATAGATAAGATACTTACCTACCGCCAAAAACTCAAGCACCTAAGGCGTCCTAAGGGGATTGTTATTATAAGCTAAGATACGGGCAAAATAGCGAGTTCAAAGAAAAGCAGTGTTTACTTGGGACTTATACTCTGTAAAATTTGATTGATTAGGCTTGATACGACCTTTAATAAAATAAAATTTGATTAGTCCAACGATATGAAAGTTTTCTAAATTTAGCTAATTCTGATGTTTACAACTAAAGTAATTTTAGTCTCACTATGTCTCTTTCTAACAAAGAACATAAGAAAAGGTTGTTAGAAATTTAGTCCTGTCAAATTAGCAATGCTTGTTTTCAATCATCGAGGAATAATCCTTTAGAGTAATAGGTAATATTTTTTATTTTCATAAGAATGCACATAGTAGTAATACCGAACAATAAAATTCCACAACTAGTCAGTGATTTGTCACTGATTTTAAACAGTGAGGGCCAATAACTGCATTGTGTGTTCTTGACTTGGCCAATCAGAGCGCATTATCGGCGGTGGGAAATTGGCGGAATATATTTCAAACAGAATGAACGTTATTACGCCTCTTTGGGTTAATTGTTCGATGTTTTCAATATAAATTTAGTCGCTATCTATCGCGGTTACGTCTAAATACCCGAAAATGAAGACGGCACAGACTAATTTGACAGCTTTAAATATGTTCTATCCTTTTTCAATAATGTTTGTAAGAAGTGCTATTTACAACAGAATCGGCACCAATGTCACTACTCGTCTGAACTACAGATCTTAGAGAAAAACGCTGAAAGGAACCCCGAGCTGAATTTTGAAGAAAATTAATTTATTTAAATAAAATTGTATTTTCGAAGATATTGAATTTTTTCAAAAACAATTTTATTTTCTAAATTCTGCTTCTTCGTCACAATATGAACAAAATTATGTAAGACAATCTTGCTCTCAAGTTGCTAGAAGTTATCCAAAATATTATTTTATTTTTTCCTTGACCATGGTTTTATGCTGCGTAAAGTTTGACGAAGTGGAGCAGATCTCGCAGGGACCTCACTATGTTTAGCCATAAAGAATTGGGTCTTAGCATTCTGACAAAAAAATTGAGGTCAATTTTGATAAATTCTAGCAACTTCAGACCAAGATTGTCATACATAATTTTGTTCGTATTGTGAAGTAGAAGCAGAAAAAGAAAAAAAAAATTGAAAAAAAATTAAAAACACATTTTTTTTTTCATTTTTTTAAGGCATTTTTATTTTCTTCAAAATTTAGCTCGGGGTTCCCTTCAGCATTTTTCTCTAAGACCTGTAGTTCAGAAGTTGTCCACACTGGCTAGAAATAAAAATTCGCCCTGTATAGTCCGATACGATTCCTAAAATATTATGTTAGTGTAGATATAGAAATGACGTCAAACGCTATCCTGTCATCATCATAATTCACCAATTTTGTCGGTACTGGAGTTATTGTTGCTTTCAGAGTAATTTGCAAGGTTATACAGATGATGTTATTTGAATTGCGTCTTTTAATCCACTTGCTTTTATGGTCAAAGATCTAAATATGTCGCAGTATACGTTTAAGACAAAGTTATTACTTATTGACTAGTAATATTGATATTCTAGCCTCTAGAAGCTTAATATTATTAGTAAATCGACCAACTCGTATCGTAAGATCCTCGGAAACTTTCTTTCCATCAGATATTTTAAAGATATAAGCTCCTTAACAGCCACTTTGTTTTATACTTTATCGTCAACCAAATAAAATCTACTTTTGAACAGTCGCAAACGCATACCGATACCAGCATGTCCATGGACTTAAATGATATCTTTTTAGTACACGGTAAATATAATATGTTATCGTTGTCAATAAACAGGTAAGTTTTGCAGAGTGCGTACAAATATACGTTGAGATTATACACTTGACCTTAATGCAAGTTTATTGTGGCAAGGATTTTCCATTTCTGAACCGCTACCTTCGAAAACAAATGAGAAACAAGGTGTAGTTTGGGCTGAGAAAATCGCCTTCGATTGTTTTTCGTAAAAGAGTTTTTTTTAGGACTGAGGGCGAACCACAAGCTCTTAAAACAACGCTAAAATAACCTTATTTGACTTTTGTCTTTCTTTGACATCCAACGTCAAAACGGGACAAAAGACAAATAAGGTTATTTTAACCTTGTTTTAAGAGCTTGTGCTAGGGCCCCCTGTGGTACGATGTAAATCGTTCAAGAAACTACAGTAGTCCTAAACTAGTATTTATTGGTGCGTTGTGCGTAGGAAATGCAAAGCGGTTTAACTGAAGATCGAAAAACTGGTTAATTTCAAAGAAAAAATAACGGTTTGTAAAAACTAACATCGATAAATATTTCTTTTGTCTTTCTCTAGCAATAATAAAAACAAGCAAAGCGCCGCCATTTTATTTACCATGTGAACTTACGTGTGTTTTTGTTGATTACAATTAGAATTCAACCATTTTTTATCAAACCCGGATTGGTTTGGGAATTATCATTTAATGTTACTAAACATAATTCCGATCGGAGTATTGAAATTACGTATAAAAAAGATATTGTTTCATAAGATTCACGTGTAAATAAGTATGTAAGATAATCTAGAAAATCCTTTTTTATTATTACTCTGATCTGAACCCTAAAATCTGAGAAAAACAGGTTGTTACTATTTATTACACACTGTTATTAACTTCATGTATAAACATCTAGAAACTCGATTGTATTCTTACTCTGAACCCTAAAACCGGACAAAAACAGGTTTTCATATTGCTACAGTTTTGCATTCCCTAGTCACCAATAAATGCACCGTTAACCCCGTCGTTCCTGAATAAGGTAATGTAGCCCAAAACCAGTCAGCAAGTCAGCAATCAGTGGAGGTCTTGATTTATCAAAAGGTTTTCTTTAAAAAATAAGCCTACTCAATTATCATAAAGGATTTATTATCATCGATTCTGTTCTATGTTACGCAAAGTTTATTTGCATTTTACGAAAGTCTTGGAACTTATGTTGAATGCAAAAGTGTTGAGACATTTGAAACTATTTGTGATACGATCGTATTTCATCACAACTCGTCGATATCGTCCAACGTCCTCTATTACATAGGCTTAGTACAGTGCTAGATAATCTGGATAGATTATAATTGACTGATACTAAAATGACTGAGCTAGGGCTACTTACACCTATAATAGAGCCTTCCTAATAGGTCACTTTTGTCAGCCCATATACATCTATGTGTCAAAAAGAGACAAACTATAGTGCGGCAAGGAGAGACACCCTGTGTCAAATATGACTTCTTAGCATGGCCTAATATTATAGACAGTTAAATTGAAGATTTTCTAATCTAATATACAGGTTGAATTTTTTTTTCTAGCCAGTTAGGGCAACTTCTGAACTACAGGTCTGAGAGAAAAACGCCGAAGGCAACCCCGAGCTAAATTTTGAAGAAAATAAAAATGCGACTTAAAATTTATTTTAAAAAATTAGTATTTTCGAAGATATTGAATTATTTCAAAAAAAAAATTTTAAATACGGAATTGTAGGGCAATGAAGCCCTACAATTCCGTAAGAAGAGAAAAAGTGAAGAGTTGGGACTTTCTGACGGCCATATATGACATTCGATTCCTATTATAGTACCACCTAATAGGTACAGCTTATTTTCATTGCTCTGAATGTGGGCAAACTGGTAGTGCCTATTTAGAAATTAATTAATCATATGTTTTAACTGTGTCAATAAGTTATTTCGTCGGCTAATTCTAACTTTCTCAATTAATCTCTCAATGACATCGCGCATATGTCGACCGGGACACGTCCTCGGGGAGCCAAATAACTATACAACGCTACGCAATTAGCTCTCTACAAAGGTCAACAAAACTACACAAAGCAGTCCTCGCCGAGGATTGACTCTTCCCATCGAGCGGCCCGAGCAGTCAAAACCAATCCCCAAATTGTCGTAGCTCGTGACACTCCTATCACGTCTCCTGCAGCGCCCTGAGTGGAGCTTCGAGACTTACCCGGGAAAGACTGTTGCTAAACATAACATACCTACTTTATCTTAGGCCCAATTTTAACTTAGCGATGTTGGTTAGGTATAGATAATGGTCAAACTAGAGTAAGAATATTAAGTCAAACTGTAATATTTTTCCTATGGATAAAATTACTCGACCTTGGTAAAAAGGGGGCTTTAACATAATAATGATGTCAAATTGATAAACTATAAAAACTACGTGTCTTGTTATTTGGTTAGTTCAAATAGGTATTCGAGTAATATCTAAAGAGGTACTTAATTTATTCGTATTAAGGTCTCACGCAGAGCTGTTTTGCCTGTTTTTGAGGTTAACGCTATGCAGAGTCTATTGACGAAGGCTGCGACATTGTGCTACTTGATTACGTATCGACTATTATTAACCACAACCTAAGGAAGGAATATACTTTAATATTTGATCGTGTTAAAGTTCCTGTCCGTATAATCCACATGGCTGAGTTAGTGTTGGTTTCATACAATGAATTTATATCAAGGGGAATATCTTTTGGAAATAGGACTCCAAATTTCAAAACGCATTTTACACCACCTTCAAATCCTATATGTTCTGGTTTGTCTGAGAGTAGCAAAGTCGTTACATTGGCTCTCTTTGAGACGAACTAATTTACAAACATACACGTAATAGAGCAGTAAAGGGCTCGAAAGTTTAAAGGGTTTATTATAAAACAAGTTATTCATTGGGCAAGAATTAAAAACAAATACAAATCCTACTATATTTCTGTACTTATCAAATATGTATGTATATGTCTGTATATAATAAACTTCTTAGTTGTTACAAAATACCTATAGGTACTAAGTATGTAACATATTTGATATAATGTAACAATAGTACATTGTTTAACACCTTATGTAACAATAATGGCATGGGAATTACGTTGTCTTAAACACTGCATTGTAAATTGAGATAAGCTATGAATTATTGTGAAGATATGTACCTACCTGGTAACCGTTACTCTGTTAATTTTTAAATCGAACTTATCCTGCGACAGTGATGTAGTAGGTACTCTATGCTGTAATGACGATCTACGACATATGTCGATACGTCATTTGCTGAAAAACATGGCGGATATCTTAAAAATTCCATACACTTTGAAGTCCGCCATGTTCATGTCTAATGTGACATCTATGTCGAAAGGTCAAGAATCAGCCATCTTGTCTAAGGGGGCAGGGGTCTTATCGCTTACTTATCCGCCCCAAAGGCGCAGCACACTGCTCGCAATTAATTTTATATCCTATACTACCTCAAACACATATGCGCACAGTATCCGCCGTACTTCAGTGCCATCCTTCAGCATACTCGTTCTGAAAGTAGGAGCGTAGAAAGCTGAGGGCCAACTACGAAAAACGATACACGATAGTCCGATCATCGTTGTCAATCAATTAGCCAATGGAATTGGTCAAAATTTACGTCTCGTCAGTTTTGCTGCAATTCTATTGGTTAATATTTAACAACGATGATCGGACTATTGTGTATCGTTTTTCGTAGTAGGCCCTCTGAACACTAATACCTAACTAATTATACATGACATTTATGTTTGTGTTTATTTTATACTACTAAGGTAGTAAACAAGTATACGGGCAACCTGATGGTAAGCGGTAGCAGTCGTGCGTTGTCGACACTAAAAATCTCTTCATCATCTTTCTTTGAAAATGGGTTACACAACCCTTTTCCTTTTACATGAGGAGGGTTTACTCTCCTAACATCGCAGTTTTTAAACGCTTTAATATGATTTTTCCTTTCACAGCGTTCAGAAATCCAAGGCAGTTTCTGGCAAGGTTTCCTTGCGTCGCTCTCCGTGGTCATCGTCTCAGAACTTGGTGATAAGACATTCTTCATTGCTGCTATCATGGCCATGAAGCATCCTCGAATAATAGTCTTCGCTGGGGCAATATCAGCACTGGTGTTCATGACAATCCTTTCAGCGGCTTTCGGCTGGATAGCGACAGTTATACCCAGGGTTTATACGTACTATGCCAGTGCAGCGCTTTTTGCGATTTTCGGTCTGAAAATGCTAAGAGATGGTTGGAAAATGAAACCTAACGAGGGGCAGGAAGAGTTGGAGGAAGTGCAGACAGAATTGAAGAGGAGGGAGGATCAGGTAAGTCGTATGTGTGATATCTACAGGGCTATGCAAAATAACTCGTGTTATTAAGAGGCCCCCATTACGAGTTAGTTGCTATTTGTGCAACAAGTTACCAAAACTACAGTGCGGCCGCCGAGAGAATGCTTTTTACCCGACTGACCCGGAAGGAGGGTTATGTTTTTCGAGTGTATGTATTTGACACCTGTTAATATTGGCGTAATCTCGGAAATGGTTAGGATAGTTCAGTATGTTCTTACGCATATAGTTTAATGAAAGTCCCATCTTCATCAGATCAGCTGTTTCCGTGATTTGGTCAATGTTATCAAGTGTCAGAAATACATTCTTTCGGCGGCCGCAATGTGGGCTTAGTGCGAGTTTTTATCCGATTCGATCGCGTTGATGTTAACTCTAATTTGTATGACATTGGAATAGCGCCGCCCATCGGCAATTCGCAGCGTCTGGTCCTGATCCATACAAATTAGAGGAAAAGGCTTAGTTTTAGGATTTGTATGTGTTATTGATATGGTATGAGAGACCTTTTATATTAATTTAAATATGAGTTGATTTAGGTTGATTATAGATAAAGTAGAGGAGTAGTCTAGAGAAATAATGCATTGCAACAAAATGAAATTTATATTAGTATTTTAACAAATCCTCTTCCCCTTTTTATAATAGGTACATAAACTAAAGGGGTTATATAAATATATTAAATCAGTGTCGTAAATTCACACGCTTATCTTAAGGCGGCATTTACACGTTAATCTTTTGTTTGAAATCGCTAAATGTGGATAAAAAGAAATGATAAGCCGATGAGTGATCGGTTCCCAATTTAGCCGAATTATTAATTGATGAATTTACCTACGTGACTTTTGTAATATTTGATCGAATATTAGGGGCGAGGTTGTAGACTTCTCTATAGAAAAGGAAAAATTGCGACAGGCAGTAAGAGAGGTATATAGAGCATAGCGTTTATTCGCTCAAAGAGCAGCTCGACTGGGGAAGTACCTTACAGAATACCGCAGCCAAATAACTTTATGTTGTGTTCCGGCGCGAAAGTCCTCTACTTCTCTTAAAAATTATAGAATATAGATAAACTTTGATTTGGCTTTCAGAAACTGGCAGTTAGTGACATATCCTTTATGATGTGTGTTATGGTATTTAGATTTACTTAAGTAGATACAGCACTTTGTAAGTTTCTCTTAAATAAAACTAAACATATTATTTTTTATCGTACATTGAAATCTTTCTTCAAACAGGATTCTAGTGTTGAGCTATAAAATAGATAAGATAATTACTTTGAGATAATTTTTACTGTATTTGTAGAATTTTAATAATGTAACATGGTTTTGCAAATGTTGAATTCCTTTCTTTGTTTTATTTTTAACTAACTAGGTTACTTTTATTAATGGCAACATTATTTTATTTCTCTTCAGTACGAAGATAATAAACATGTTTATATGGATATGTCTCATAGCCTTTACTTATTATTTCCCAAAAAAAGAGTTGTTATATAAAATGGGAAGGGGATTTTGAATTCCGAACGCAACTTGCTAGTGCCGAATGCCAAATCTGTCATACTGCACAGGTCGATGGAAAAGAGCGGGCCAGATCGCCAAACTCGGAGGCGGCAACATCTCCCCTACCCCAAAGCCCGGGAACGCCGCATTCCCCACAGGAGGCACCTGGAACGTCAGAGGAGCCCCAAGCGGGTCCCTCGTCGCCCCAATCAGAACCGTTGAGGGTGATCTTACGTCATTATGCCTGGCAGTACGAATGACACCTTAGTTTTTTCTTTTAGCCTAGCTTTCCTTTTTTTATTACGTTCTGTTTGGCACAGATCATAATCACTTTTCGTTCTTAAAAAAAGCTTTTTGACGGCTTCCAATTTCAAATTAAGATTTCTAATTTTGAAAGTGCAAAGGAATTCAGCATTTGAATTTTATACAGTTGTACTTTAGGCAGGGGTTACACTACCATCTGCGTTCAGTTTATTTTGATAGTGTAATACCGGCTGTATTGTAAGTTAAAGTCTACAGAAAAATAAGTATTTAATGGACAAAGTTAATTTATTTTTCTGGTCAGGCTTTTTATTTGCTGTAATGTTGTTCATTGTTATGCTCCCATTAAAATTTTGCCTTGAATTTTGATTCTCACATTTAGGACTCCATTATTTGAACTGTTATCACATCTATAAATATCTGAAGGGGCTCGTAAACGGGTTAATTCTTGCAATTTATTACTACAATAGGCTAGTGGCCTAAAAAAATCTACATAGTCCGTTTACATTATCGAAAAATATTAGACACGTATTTTTTATTTTGTCAATTAAACAAAAAATTACGAAGATATGATGTGTTGAAGTTCGGAGTGACGTAACGAGCTAGGGGCTATCTTGAACTCGTTGACGGGCTCCAGCTTTTTCAAATTTTATTCGTTTGATAAAGCATAAAATACGTGTTCAGTATTTTTCGACAATCTAACCGACGGTCTAATTAGAATTATGATTTTGTAACCCAGGCCGCATCCCTACTGTATAAACACAAAGTCGTATATATCGCAGCAAAATAGTGCAACACCTGCAATACTTCTGAGTAGGTGTATTGTATTATAATTAAACCTTGCCATAAGAGAAGCTGGGATATAATTTCCAGCTAAGTATATGCAATTTATATAACCCGTTTACCAGACCCTTTGAGGGGACGTTACCGCGAGCCTACGCGCCGCGAGCGAGAAATATACCTAAGTAAATAAAATCTAAACACCCTCCAATAAACTAAGTTTTGGTAATTCTGATTCCCGTTTAATCTATGAAGTTTTAATGTTACAAATTAAAAATTGCGAATTATTGATCAAACAGATCCAACTTGATGCCGTTTTGTTGCAAGGATTGCTTAGGAAAAGAATTTAATTTCCCATCTTGAAAGGTAATATCTTCATGATGTGTCAAGTTATTAAATTAAACATAGACCACGAAACATATATGAAAAAATTATTGCCGTCAGACCTTGGCACCTACGCTTTACGCGATAAACACGACACGCGCGCGGACTACATGGCGGTAATGTCCTCTACAACATAATATGAAGTTGTTTGCAACAGTGAAGCTACTGACTTGGCCCACTGTTCATTTACACCAGAAATAAATTTGACATGGCACTTTATTCATAAACATTACAATTTGCGGCGCATTTTTGCATGAATTTATCACTTAATTATAATTATTATAAAACAATGCGCTTTGAAATAATGTCTAAAGAGTATTAAATAGCTCGAGACGAGGAATTTTTACGCTGTCTCAAAACAGCAAAAAACTCAAAATAAGAATACAATTGAGGATTTGAATCATTTGTATGCAAAGTTACCTTTATTTTGTCATGCTTTAGCACACGTACTTATATATATAAATGTGTATGTAATTAGTTAAAAATAATACAATTACATAGTATAAAATATCGGTATTGAGTTGAATACATTTAGTAAATTAACAAAACAATATTTAGTCTTATATCTAGCAGTCAAGGAAGGTGCATTTTCATTTGAGTGGCGTGGATTTAGATGTTGAGTTGGTTTCAAGGGCCTATTTCATAAATTGACAAATCTTGTTACCTATAAATGTCAGTGAGTAAATTGAATAAATGACTTTGATGCGCTAACCAATAACGAACGAAAAGTTTTTCCTAATAATATCGCTAACATTTGCCAGACTGAATTTAAGGACTTTACTGATTAGGATCTGGATGGAACACATTAAAGTATTGCTGCAGCAACATTGACAATTAAATGGTATTAAAAAAATCCTTTAGCGGCATTGACCACTAATCATCATGTAGACCGTCAGCAATTTCACATGAATAAATAAGCTTTATGAAATAGGGCCCTGATTTTTTCCCGCCACTTGAATAGAAAAGCACCTTTAAAATTCACCAGCTGTTAAAGTCAATATTTCACACAGGATGAAAAAGAAGAGACCCTAGACATGCTAGAGCAGGGTCAAGCTGAGAACCGAAGGAGAAAGCGCAACGCCATAATCAAGGTGTTATTACAAGCTGCGTCGTTAACGTTCCTCGCCGAATGGGGCGACCGGTCGCAGCTAGCGACTGTGGTCCTTGCGACGAGGGAAGACGCAGTGGGTGTCGTGGTCGGTGGGTCGTTAGGACACGCCCTCTGTACCGGCCTGGCCGTCATCGGCGGCAGGATGGTCGCGCAGAAGATATCTGTGAGGACTGGTAAGTAATTCTTTTTTTCTCAACTATCGTTATTATTTGTTGGACATTTTCGAACTGCAATTATGTCTTTTAAGCCATTACTGCTAAAAAGATTTTTTAATAATCTTAATTTAAAAAAAACTATTGATAGTGATAAAATAATCTAAATCGTAAAAATATCATTTTCGTAAGCAGTTGAATTTTGGAAACCCTCTTTGTTGTTTCTCGTTTACATGTTTAGCTATTTTGTAGGCTGTGCGTTGATTATAAGTAGTATGTTACGGACTTTTTCTTTATTATAAAACTTTACATTGATAAATGCCAATATTAACAACTACCATCCAAAAATATGCTGCATTTAAACTACTCTTTGACCTGTCTTCATTATGTATTTTATAGTCGATAAAAATTAGATGATTTATTATCGAATAAAGAAAGTTATATTTCAATTTATGATATGTTATGTGTACGTTGAAATAGATAATTGCACTAAGATACAGGGAGTGGCTAACTGATAAGCAGATAGCGTTAATGAGTCGACTGAAACAATGAAATACGAGAGAATTTATTGCTTTGTGTAAACTGCTTTTAAGTGCGGATTGTGGCGAAACAAAGACACTCGTGGCAGACACTAAGATTAAGTGTAATTTTTGTAAATATTGTATAGTATTGTATCCGGCTTGAAGGACCATTTACTATGATCATCTAAAAACCGAATCCTAACTGTTATAAATGCGAAGTAAGTTTGTTTGTTACGCCTTCACGCCTCAACTACTCAACGGATCATCATGAAATTAAATAGCCTATGGTATGGAGAAGGACATAAGGATAGTTTTTATTCCGGGAACGCGGGTGAAACCGCGGGGGACAGCTAGTATTCTATATTGGTCATATACTATGTATACATGATGCAATGTTTCTATGTGGGAAAGATAAAACTAACTTTGAAAGTGTAAATACAATGCGTGTGTCATTTCAAATAATGTATGTATAATTTAATATTTGATTATTTTCTTTCTCTTCTTTGAAGCCTTGTATAGCTCTTCAAGATTAATAGCAAAACCCTCAGACAAGTCTAAAAAAACAATATCAAAGAATGACTGAATTCTAATTGGATCCTTCATGTTTGTTTCCTTTATGTATGTTTCTATTATTGGCTCTGAATTTCTTCTGGGCAAGCTTGCCATCTTCGGATTCGTCGTCGTCTTTAATTTATTTATTTATTTTTTAGAAACAAATGGTCTTACACAAAATTAAGCTCATATAATCTTTAAAAAATGCGTTAAGCGATGTACGTTATATAAGTCCACACGTGACCAAAATCTGTGTTTAATATGGTCATGATAAAATCAACGTAGGAAATTTTTCATAAAAAACTGACAGATCTTTTTATTTGCTTCCAGTTACAATAATCGGAGGTATTTTGTTCCTGTGCTTCGCCGTGAGTGCATTGTTCATCGGGCCCGGCGAATGATCGAGTGATCTTTAACTATATGTGTAAGTGACAATATTAATAATGTACATTGTTGTTTTTATAGCTTAGTCTTATTGGTCTTCTACGCGGTTGGGCGGTTGGGTCAATGAGACGTTTTCTTGTCGGTTATGAAGTTTAGTCTCTTTGCTGCCCAAGAGACGACGTCGTCCTGCTGGAAATTGAAATAACAGTGGCAGCTGCAAAAAGTAAAACCTTAAAATGTCATCATCTAGTTAGTCTCGCGAGTTGATCGTGTTGAAAGTTTATAGAATTTGCGATAAATTATTACTTAAGTTGGGCCAACCACCCAACCGTGTAGGAGTCGTTTAACATCAGTGCTTAGGTTATATATTGTATAATAGTGTGCATTTAAATGATCTTCGACAAAAATAAATGGCTGTGCTGTAGTATAACTGGGGTCAGCCTAGCGCAATACCGGTAGTTATGGTCATAGTAAAACAATGAAAGATATATTAAAAGCAATTGTTCGAAATTAAATATTCAATGGCGTATTTTGGTCACTGACCCAAGGGCGATGACGAAGCCGAATATGGGTACGCTTGCCCAGAAGAAGCCTCGGCATTTTGTCGTTTATCGAATGCGACATGAATGTCGAAAACACAAGAAATGACCTTCTATTGCTATCATATTGACATCCCGATATCGGGTAGCAGCATTGATTTTCTGTCGATAAAGTCATGTGTTATTTATCGAGCGAGCCAAAGGTACCTAGATTGGCTAGATGACCATAACTACGGTATTAGCTGTACACATATTTTTTTATTACTTTTTTGTACAATTATGTAAATCTGTATTATTGCAAAACTAAGACAATGACAAAAAATATGGAAGAATTTCTATCAAATGTAGTTTTTTACTTTGCTCTCGTTTGACCACGAGTTCTTCAAAGGTAAGTGATGAAGTGGCCGAAAGTAGTAAGGACATAAAGCCTAGCAGAGATCTGACTCGTGTGCAGTCGAAACTCACCAATAATTTATAAAACGAGATATTTAGGTATGCCTTTTATTATACAGGTCGTTGTTTTGGTCAGCGACGAGCGACTCAGGGTCGATAATACAAATGATACTGGTGCTAAAAAAAATATAAAAAAAATACTTTATTTTTTTTTAATAATAAAAATAAAAAAATAAAAATTTTGAAAATCATGTAATAAGCTAAAGTGTAGACATAATACTCAACGGGAGTACGAGGGAGTAAAGGGGTGGGGCGATGGCGGCTTGCGCCTAGCTCTAATCTGTGCACGTGCCTAGTAACCATACTTTGCGGTAATTTTATTTCAAATTGAATAAGGTATTTCTCATCATATTTACAGTATTTAATGGAATTAAGTCCATTTTTGGGGAATATATATTTTGTACTACCGCTCCTGGGTCGCTTGTCGCCGACCAAAACAACACCCTGTATAATAAATTTTGTATTTAGACAGTTCATTGAAACAACTACGTGTGAAAACTACGCGCGTACAAAAAGTGTACTAAAATTCACCTTGGAAAAGTTATTTTCGTTTTAGAGCCATCGCGCTCTAGGTATTTCAACCAATATAATGAAAGCGATACTATCTCAGTATCGGTGACAGAAATCACCTTTGCGCGTATCGACATAACAGATCTTTATGATAAAGACGAAAATAGATTTAAAAGTTTGATGTATCTATTGATTGTATCGAAAATGTAGGTGTAAACCCATATCAAAGACACTACTCAATTTGAGAGGAATAAATGAATTATGAACCTTATGTTGGCATTACATAAAGCTTACATTCGTAAAATCAACGTTTATTTGACGATAGGATCTGTCATTCCATACAGCTTGTGACGTATTTGATGAGTTTTTAATAGACAGTCAAATGTAGTCACTTTTAGATAAAAACTGACACCGTTTAAATAAATTTCAAACTACATATAATTATTTTAATACTTATTTAGATTATTAGGAGACTTATTTGATGAAAACGCTGGTTAATTTTTCATTAAAATATCAAAACGAACGATTCTAAATAATCCTGACTTGTAAAAGAGTTCAGCAAATTGGCGCTTGAGGCAGGTAAATGATTGTTCATAAAATGACGATTAATAAATAGGTACGGTATTACCCAACTGATATGGCGCGTCGTGAATCTTCGTTCGCACAGAAAAGAAAGTATGGCCCCGAAGATTAACGAAAGAATGTTTAAAACTTACAATCAACGTTAGATCACTAGTATAAGGTTCATAATACACTGCAGCTGTTCCGTCTCACTCGCACGTCACGCTCCTCCGCACGGCGCGCGCTAACATGGCGGCAGCTGCCGACCAATAGCATGTCCCGCGCTTTGAAAATGTATCTTCTGCGCAGGTACATCGGTAAGCCATATCAGTTGGGTACTACAGTACTATGCAAATTACTAGATATCAATAAAGATTTAAACTTAGCCAAACGAAATGCCTTTTTTTGTAGAAGCAATATACATTCTCCCACGTGGGTATTCGCTATTTTTATATAAGTAATATATATCATAATTAAAAAATACAATAAAATCACAGAAAGTCTCTGCTTTATTAATAAAACAGACAATTATTTTAAGTATTGTATGTAATCAGTTGTTGTCTATTAGTTATATGCAATTGTGTGAAAAATCTGAAAATAAAAAAAAAACATTATATTTTATACTTGATGTCTGTGATGTTTTTACTGTATATTATGTCATACTGTCATTGTTTTAAAGTAAATTTTAGCTTATTTTTATCAGTACATTAACGTAGCCTTTGTTGTAGTTGAGCCAAAAGCGTGAAATTGGCCTTAAAATATTTCGACGTAAGCCCTTTTAAGAAGTAATTCGATAGCATTCTGGTTTATAACACTAATATAAATTAGAGTTTAAAATTAGTACCAGATGGATATTTAAACAATTCAAGGTTTTATTACCATTGATAGATATAACGTTTACTATCCGTGTAAATAAAGAATGGGAATAAACATGGCGCGTTCCTTGGTTCATACCAGTGCGTGTGAGTATAGACAGCGATAGCTGTGCGAGCGAGAGGTGAATAGATGCGACGCTATTTATATTCCCATTATTTTTCTGTGCAAGTAATAATTAAGCCAGTTCTCTTTACGTACACATTTTCATATAGTGGTTTCAAATATCATATGAGATACTGGCATATTGTGATACATTCTTACCTATTATTTTTTAATATGTATATGTGTATATGAGACGTGAATCGAAGGCATAGCAAGGCAATAGTGCAGGGGACAAATTTTATTTTAAGTACCTAACGGGGTTGACATGAGTAACAGTTCAAATTAAGAATGTATTTAAGGTGCTCTTAAGGTGAACGCACACTTATCCGAGCCGAACGCATCGAACGAAACGAATTTTAGAATTCTGTATATGAAATCTTATGAAAGCTCGCACACTCGCCCGCGCGTCGAATCGTCCGAATCTGGAGATTTCCTATACAAATTCTTAAATTCGTTTCGTTCGTGAACTTATGACATGTATGTACTTTGATTATGTAAAGACGGATAGAAGAAGCGTACATATTGCACCGACCCCAAGAGATTGAGAACAGGGCAGGTAGATGATGATTAATCAATTTTTATTGTAAGAGTACCAAGTTCACGTCGCGACGTGAACTGTCTCAGTTAAACGGTATAATTACCTATAATTTTGTTTATAGTGCTTATTCCCCCTTCAAATCCAAGTCCTTGCTTGCATGAAAATTGTATAAAACAACTATAAATAAGATAGAAAACATAGTAAATCCGTTTATTTATAATGTAAACTTATTTATTGACCACACTTTTAGGTAGCTTCATTTTCTTTCTAATTTATAGTTTGAGCGTACTCGATATGTCTTGATAACGGTAAATTATACCATTTGTCATAGATAAATCTTTTTTTAAAGTATCCATTTACTTTTAAGAGAGTCAACTGGCATTTTCGATGACCAATAGTTTATGCAAATGGGATAAATTGGCGTAGAGTGAACGAATTATGTTTTCTATAGTTTTTATTCTAAGTACAAAAGATATTGTGTATCACACATGAAAAATAATGTTGCTTTTTGCTAAATGTTGATTAAAATAAAAACAAGTATTATTTTTATTGAAAAGCGAAATAAAAGTTGTAAATAATGTACTGGGTGATTTCATTTATGCCTTAAATAACACACAAAGTAGAAAAGTAATATTTTATTCATAAAAATATAACGTTACATCGATTTTATCGGGAATCTAATTAAAATTTTATAGATACACAGACATTTATCTTTTTTATTATCTTATGCTATCTTGGATATTATAGCAAGATTTTTATCAAATGTCAAAATGATTGATCGATTTTTAAACGGTTTTTAAATATACCTAAATATTACAATCATATCTCCATATCTTGGAACGGTAAGGCGCAACACTTTTTTTATCACAGATATATGATTCAGCTTATTTGGAATTAAAAAAACTTTGTCATACAGATACAATTATATCTTATTTATATAGACATAAGACATACAGTACAGTGACCTGACACTGGTATGCAGATTACAATGAAATAAATGATATTTTCTTAAAAGATAATCAACAACAAATTATTTAATAATTATCATGCAAAACTTAACAATTACAAAACTAACTAACACGATTTAAAATAATTAAAGCTTTAGAGATCCATTCAGTAAGTTTTGTAAAAATATATAACAATTAAATTGTTATATCTTACAAAGATTCAGTCTTATTGCTTTCTTTACTTTATTAGTAAAAAAAACATCTTATTTTAACATTCTTAATGACTTTATCATATTAAATCAATAGGTATTGCAATTTGTTAATAATACCGGAAAAATATCTTACCATTTTCTTGAACTTTTTTTGTTTTCAAACGATAAGGTGACAGTTAGGGTCAGTTCACACCGAGACGCAGTGATTTATTTACAAATCACTAACTAGACGTGACGCGAAGCGACGCGACGCGCACTTTTTAAAATAACAATATAATTTGGAACTTTATTTAGTAAACTACAAGATACACATTTCAGGAAGAGAATTCAGATATGCCTAGCGGCGGCGCGAGTCACTTATCACGAATTCTCTCACTGAAATGTGCACCTTTTTGTGTATTAAATAAAGTTTTATTTGCATCGCCATCTTAAAAAGTGCGTGCCGCGTCACGTTGCTTCTCGTCTCGATGTGAACTAACCCTTACTTATTTCTGACTACATCTTGTCCATTAAAAGAATTTGTGACGTTTAAGACTGTCAATAAAAAATCGCTTCAGCGATAACGCCGCCTGAATTGTTTGCACTATTATTTTTTGTCTAAGCACATTTTTCTTTGGCATTTCTTAAATGTAAAGGAATTCTTATGATGGACAAGGTAGACACGATATCTTAAGTGAGATAAACGGCAATATAATCGTCGCTAGCGTCGAGCACAGCTTGCTGTAACATCGGATCTCTGCCCGCATCCAGGGCTTTTGTGTGGCTTGGTAAGAAGAGGCACATTCTTGATACGTCGCCCCACGAGTGGTTTTCTGTACCTGATGCATTCAAAAGTGAGTTTTAAATAACATATTTTAACTATGTATATTATAGATATGTGTTTGAGATCACAATCTCACCATGGTGAGTGATGATGTGGCCGAGGGTGAGAAGTATGGATTCACACATTCTACTATCATTTGACGAGCCAGCTGGCGCGGTTGGTTAAGACTGGTTAAGTTTCCACCTATCGCGCTGCAGGTTGTGGGTTCGAAAAACGGTGTAAAAAATTTCAGACCCCAAATATTTAAAACATATTTATCACGGGACTGCAAGCGATATTGCTAAGTTTGCTAACAAGATTTCTAAATATAATTTCAAGTGACCGAATGGTATTACTCTTAAGATTAAAAAAAAAGGTCATTCATCATTATTGCAGTAGACCCTACAATTGTTATAATAGGACGCGCACCCCCGCGAGAACCAACGAGTTAACGACTGGCAGAATACTATACCTACTTGATATTTTTAGCAGTTCACCAGTGAGGATATAGTGAAGGTAGTGTATTGTATATGTAATGTAATGTTACCATAATACTTGAGCGGCCAGTGGTGCGGGGCGTGTTGTTTAGCGAGCAGGCAGGAGGGCGTGAGTAATGTAATGTTACCATAGTACTTGAGCGGCCAGTGGTGCGGGGCGTGTTGTTTGGCGAGCAGGCAGGAGGGCGTGAGTAATGTAATGTTACCATAGTACTTGAGCGGCCAGTGGTGCGGGGCGTGTTGTTTGGCGAGCAGGCAGGAGGGCGTGAGTAATGTAATGTTACCATAGTACTTGAGCGGCCAGTGGTGCGGGGCGTGTTGTTTGGCGAGCAGGCAGGAGGGCGTGAGTAATGTAATGTTACCATAGTACTTGAGCGGCCAGTGGTGCGGGGCGTGTTGTTTGGCGAGCAGGCAGGAGGGCGTGAGTAATGTAATGTTACCATAGTACTTGAGCGGCCAGTGGTGCGGGGCGTGTTGTTTGGCGAGCAGGCAGGAGGGCGTGAGTAATGTAATGTTACCATAGTACTTGAGCGGCCAGTGGTGCGGGGCGTGTTGTTTGGCGAGCAGGCAGGAGGGCGTGAGTAATGTAATGTTACCATAGTACTTGAGCGGCCAGTGGTGCGGGGCGTGTTGTTTGGCGAGCAGGCAGGAGGGCGTGAGTAATGTAATGTTACCATAGTACTTGAGCGGCCAGTGGTGCGGGGCGTGTTGTTTGGCGAGCAGGCAGGAGGGCGTGAGTAATGTAATGTTACCATAGTACTTGAGCGGCCAGTGGTGCGGGGCGTGTTGTTTGGCGAGCAGGCAGGAGGGCGTGAGTAATGTAATGTTACCATAGTACTTGAGCGGCCAGTGGTGCGGGGCGTGTTGTTTGGCGAGCAGGCAGGAGGGCGTGAGTAATGTAATGTTACCATAGTACTTGAGCGGCCAGTGGTGCGGGGCGTGTTGTTTAGCGAGCAGGCAGGAGGGCGTGAGTAATGTAATGTTACCATAGTACTTGAGCGGCCAGTGGTGCGGGGCGTGTTGTTTGGCGAGCAGGCAGGAGGGCGTGAGTAATGTAATGTTACCATAGTACTTGAGCGGCCAGTGGTGCGGGGCGTGTTGTTTGGCGAGCAGGCAGGAGGGCGTGAGTAATGTAATGTTACCATAGTACTTGAGCGGCCAGTGGTGCGGGGCGTGTTGTTTGGCGAGCAGGCAGGAGGGCGTGAGTAATGTAATGTTACCATAGTACTTGAGCGGCCAGTGGTGCGGGGCGTGTTGTTTGGCGAGCAGGCAGGAGGGCGTGAGTAATGTAATGTTACCATAGTACTTGAGCGGCCAGTGGTGCGGGGCGTGTTGTTTGGCGAGCAGGCAGGAGGGCGTGAGTAATGTAATGTTACCATAGTACTTGAGCGGCCAGTGGTGCGGGGCGTGTTGTTTGGCGAGCAGGCAGGAGGGCGTGAGTAATGTAATGTTACCATAGTACTTGAGCGGCCAGTGGTGCGGGGCGTGTTGTTTGGCGAGCAGGCAGGAGGGCGTGAGTAATGTAATGTTACCATAGTACTTGAGCGGCCAGTGGTGCGGGGCGTGTTGTTTGGCGAGCAGGCAGGAGGGCGTGAGTAATGTAATGTTACCATAGTACTTGAGCGGCCAGTGGTGCGGGGCGTGTTGTTTGGCGAGCAGGCAGGAGGGCGTGAGTAATGTAATGTTACCATAGTACTTGAGCGGCCAGTGGTGCGGGGCGTGTTGTTTGGCGAGCAGGCAGGAGGGCGTGAGTAATGTAATGTTACCATAGTACTTGAGCGGCCAGTGGTGCGGGGCGTGTTGTTTGGCGAGCAGGCAGGAGGGCGTGAGTAATGTAATGTTACCATAGTACTTGAGCGGCCAATGGTGCGGGGCGTGTTGTTTGGCGAGCAGGCAGGAGGGCGTGAGTAATGTAATGTTACCATAGTACTTGAGCGGCCAGTGGTGCGGGGCGTGTTGTTTGGCGAGCAGGCAGGAGGGCGTGAGTAATGTAATGTTACCATAGTACTTGAGCGGCCAGTGGTGCGGGGCGTGTTGTTTGGCGAGCAGGCAGGAGGGCGTGAGTAATGTAATGTTACCATAGTACTTGAGCGGCCAGTGGTGCGGGGCGTGTTGTTTGGCGAGCAGGCAGGAGGGCGTGAGTAATGTAATGTTACCATAGTACTTGAGCGGCCAGTGGTGCGGGGCGTGTTGTTTGGCGAGCAGGCAGGAGGGCGTGAGTAATGTAATGTTACCATAGTACTTGAGCGGCCAGTGGTGCGGGGCGTGTTGTTTAGCGAGCAGGCAGGAGGGCGTGAGTAATGTAATGTTACCATAGTACTTGAGCGGCCAGTGGTGCGGGGCGTGTTGTTTGGCGAGCAGGCAGGAGGGCGTGAGTAATGTAATGTTACCATAGTACTTGAGCGGCCAGTGGTGCGGGGCGTGTTGTTTAGCGAGCAGGCAGGAGGGCGTGAGTAATGTAATGTTACCATAGTACTTGAGCGGCCAGTGGTGCGGGGCGTGTTGTTTGGCGAGCAGGCAGGAGGGCGTGAGTAATGTAATGTTACCATAGTACTTGAGCGGCCAGTGGTGCGGGGCGTGTTGTTTAGCGAGCAGGCAGGAGGGCGTGAGTAATGTAATGTTACCATAGTACTTGAGCGGCCAGTGGTGCGGGGCGTGTTGTTTGGCGAGCAGGCAGGAGGGCGTGAGTAATGTAATGTTACCATAGTACTTGAGCGGCCAGTGGTGCGGGGCGTGTTGTTTGGCGAGCAGGCAGGAGGGCGTGAGTAATGTAATGTTACCATAGTACTTGAGCGGCCAGTGGTGCGGGGCGTGTTGTTTAGCGAGCAGGCAGGAGGGCGTGAGTAATGTAATGTTACCATAGTACTTGAGCGGCCAGTGGTGCGGGGCGTGTTGTTTGGCGAGCAGGCAGGAGGGCGTGAGTAATGTAATGTTACCATAGTACTTGAGCGGCCAGTGGTGCGGGGCGTGTTGTTTGGCGAGCAGGCAGGAGGGCGTGAGTAATGTAATGTTACCATAGTACTTGAGCGGCCAGTGGTGCGGGGCGTGTTGTTTAGCGAGCAGGCAGGAGGGCGTGAGTAATGTAATGTTACCATAGTACTTGAGCGGCCAGTGGTGCGGGGCGTGTTGTTTGGCGAGCAGGCAGGAGGGCGTGAGTAATGTAATGTTACCATAGTACTTGAGCGGCCAGTGGTGCGGGGCGTGTTGTTTGGCGAGCAGGCAGGAGGGCGTGAGTAATGTAATGTTACCATAGTACTTGAGCGGCCAGTGGTGCGGGGCGTGTTGTTTGGCGAGCAGGCAGGAGGGCGTGAGTAATGTAATGTTACCATAGTACTTGAGCGGCCAGTGGTGCGGGGCGTGTTGTTTGGCGAGCAGGCAGGAGGGCGTGAGTAATGTAATGTTACCATAGTACTTGAGCGGCCAGTGGTGCGGGGCGTGTTGTTTGGCGAGCAGGCAGGAGGGCGTGAGTAATGTAATGTTACCATAGTACTTGAGCGGCCAGTGGTGCGGGGCGTGTTGTTTAGCGAGCAGGCAGGAGGGCGTGAGTAATGTAATGTTACCATAATACTTGAGCGGCCAGTGGTGCGGGGCGTGTTGTTTGGCGAGCAGGCAGGACGGCGTGAGTAATGTAATGTTACCATAATACTTGAGCGGCCAGTGGTGCGGGGCGTGTTGTTTGGCGAGCAGGCAGGAGGGCGTGAGTAATGTAATGTTACCATAGTACTTGAGCGGCCAGTGGTGCGGGGCGTGTTGTTTGGCGAGCAGGCAGGAGGGCGTGAGTAATGTAATGTTACCATAGTACTTGAGCGGCCAGTGGTGCGGGGCGTGTTGTTTGGCGAGCAGGCAGGAGGGCGTGAGTAATGTAATGTTACCATAGTACTTGAGCGGCCAGTGGTGCGGGGCGTGTTGTTTAGCGAGCAGGCAGGAGGGCGTGGCGCCCGGCGTGAGCACGCGCGCCGGCCACCACGGGCACGCGCCCAGCTTGTGCCATACCACATCGTCGTACCTATATACATATACGGTTATTAAAACAAGATGTTAGATATGCAAAACAATGAATAAAAATATAAGAAATTTAATTTTTTCGGTAAAACAAAGCAGATGGAAAATAAACAAGATATTTACCCAACTCGAGGTCCCCACATGCAACTAGGGCAGAGCTCGGTGTTCTCCTTTTCTTTATGTACTGAGCAGATGGTGCGAGTGCTCGACAAGATCTTTTCGACCAGTGTGACTACTTTCTGGGCCTTTTTTGGGGGGTTTTTGCGGTCTAGAAATATAATATTTTAATATAAAATGTTAATAATATGAACTTTATGGAAAGGTCAAAACTAACTGGTCATTTATAGTGACCGACTGAATTTTCGGCTTAATTTTGTCCGAAATCGAACTTGTTGTCAAAACAATATTTTTTTGGCCGAAAGTTCGGTTTCGGCTGAAAATCCTGTTTCTGTCAGACACTATAAGTTATTTGATAAAATTATAAGGATTAAAATTAGAACTGAAACTAAATACCAATATAAGGGAAAAATCAGACCAATTGAGCATCTTGAATGAGCATAATTTCTTGCTATAATTAAACTATACTTCGAAAACAAATGGATAGTCTCATTAGGGAATATTTATAGTCAATCCACTTACGCAGTATAGAAACTAGCCATTCGCGTCTGCAAGCCATATGGAAAGAGGCTGGGCAATTTGGACATTCTCTTAGTCTCTCCCCTTTACCGCAGACCAAGCACCAGGACGCGTGGATCGTTATTATTGCCTTCACTGGAGACGTATTGTTCTAATAAGATAATAAAATAATTGTTGAAATAAGAATATTATTATTGAATTATGCTAATATTATGTCATTATTTTCAGCACAGAAATAAAGGCTGTGAATCAGTACTTGTGATGTCTTTTGTTTATAAGGTGATGAATCAGTCTTAAGGTAAGTAATGAGTAAGTATCATATTTTTGGATCTACTAGACCAAGCGCTGGAGCTTCGATGTTTGACCATAACACATACATTGAAATGTGTGCATTTTATCATCATTTACAAATCTGTATTTAATTCTCAATTTTAATTCAAAAAATCAAAAATCAAAAAGTCATTTATTCAGTTTAGGCCCTAGTAAGGCACTTATGAACGTTATGTACATACAGTTGAATTTACCACCGGTTCGGAATACACTTAAACTGAGAAGACTCCGGCAAGAAACTCAGCAAGGTTTTTTTTTTTTTGTGGAAGATCTTTTAATATTACAGCTTTTTTTCCAAATACTTATACAATATATACATTATTATTTTATGCTTATTCGTACAATTGTCACTTAGCTTTGCAAGTGCAGAGAGAAGCTACTACAACCATATATTCTTGTCTTCCACGTAATGAGCCACCTTATAGTAGGCTTTGTCAATTAACCTCTGCTTTATGAAATCTTTGAATTTATCATAAGACATTTTAGTTACTTCGAGTGGGATTTTATTATAGAATCGAACGCAATTTCCGAGAAAAGACTTATTAGCTCTAGATAACCTGAATCTAGGTGTCACAATTTTATCTTTATTTCTTGTTTTATTAATTGTATTAATTGAATTAAGTACACAACATTTCTGTATTATTCATTATATCCTGATTATATTAATACTCAGCATACTTACAGAACTATCAGATCCATTATCTTTATTATTATCCATTTGTTTATGAACAAAATTGAATCTCCAACACTGATGTAGATAATTCTCAATTTCCTTCTCTGTTACAAAATTTTTGATCACCACTTCAAACTTATCCTCAGTACTTGCATCAACGTTAGTTAAATAGTGCAAATTCTCTTTATTCGCTTCGTATTGGCTTTTTAAAAGTACGTAGAATTCATCGAAGAGCATCTCTTTACCTCTTCTTACAAACTCTTTGAAGGCATTTTCGTACCTTCCCTGTTTTAATGGTATGTGGCGAATATCATATGTTGTGTTGAGGTCTGGGTCTTTGAGATTGGTCTTTACGTTTAGAGGCACAATGTGGTCTTCTTTTATTTTTCTCTGTAAGTATATTAATGGTTTATGACAGAGAGTGTTAGAGTATTGAAGTGAAGTAAATAATATAAAAGAACTGATTTGAATTTAGTAAATTTTTTTAAGTATGTAATAGTGAATGTAAATAATAAAGATCCTGAGTCATTCTTCACACATGGTTATTTGATCCCAAACTAAGCAGAGCTTGTACTATGGAAACCAGATAACTGATATACTACTTTTTGTTAGTACTTCATACTTAATATACATAATTACACCCAGACTCAGGATATACAGACATGTTCATGTTCACAAACGCATGTCCTATGTGGGAATCGCACCCATGACCTGCGGTGCGATAAGTGGAATCTTAACCAACTGCACCAACTGGCCTGTCAATGCAAGATTCCTTGCAAGAATCAATCAAGAATAAAATTTTCAGTTTCTCATATCAGCATCATCATAATCATTCTACTATTGTTTGTAGATCATGCTGGTAAGTAGGTACATATTCTTATTACTTGAGATAGTTTAAGCCCTGTCTAGTTTTTACTAGACTTGGCAGGCTTTACTATTGTCCTATCCCTTTTTGTTATATGATGTTAGAAAGGGACAGATATATTTAAATTTGTATGTTGTAATGTTTTACTAGTATAAAAAGTATCTGATATTTTATGAATGTATAATGATATATTTTCATCACATTTGGTTGGGCCATTGAGGAGTTAAGAGGTAACAAACAAACTCACTTTTGCCATTATTACATTATTAGGATTGACAGTGGCAGAAAACTGACAACAATGTTCACCTTTTTAGGCACTTTAATCTGTTGTTCTTGTCCAAGAACTTTGTTTGACTTTGGAGGTGACACTTTGTCTGTGCCATAGAATGGCCTAGAACGTTCAGCTAAGTGCATGGAGGTGTATGGCAGCCAGAGCCTTTGTTTTGAATGACAGGTCTCCACGAAGTAGCACAGTTCTTTTGTTACTGCAATGCTTCCGTCTTCATTTGCCGATATTCCAAGTACTGAAAGGATATATGAAAGAGTAAGTATGAATTTTTATTGATAAAACTGAATATAATGATTATTATTATTGTCATGAGTTCATTGAGCTATTATTACTACGTATAGAGAAGCTATCATAAGCAAAAGTTATGTCCCAATTTTTTAGAGTCAACTAAAGTTCTCTTTAGCGCGGAAACAATAAGTAGTCGTCTAAGCAGACAGTAGAAACACGTAGCGCTATCAGAACGCTTTTAGGAGTATTTTTATCGCAAACACCGTGATTTTCATGGCGCTTACGCGTTTCGTTCATCGTTCTACAACAAGTGTGGCCAGATGGCCTCAATTGAATGGAACATAGTTGTGATGTGTGGCGTCTTCTCTGTACGCAGTAATAATTGCATGAGTTGTACTAAAATTGGAAATTACTAACTAGCATTAACTCGAGGATTGCTATTTGTTTTTCACGTGGAATCCAATATAGAGAAAGCATAAAGAATCTTAGTGGATTATTCTAAAGTTATAATGAGTCGACAAACCTTTATCATCATAAAATAAGCCTTTCTCGTCTTTTACAACACGGACTCTGGCGTACACTTTCTTACATACTCTAGCGAGGGCCACATCGCCTAGTTTCCAGTGGTAAATGCCTGTCATTATAATTTTAATAAAAAATCAACATATTCTTACAAACTACACTACGAACTTAGCAAACAAAACAACAATAAATAAAACTTGACTGACTGATTAATTTTGAATGAATGAAAACGATTTCTTCACTCATTCAGTTACGATTTCCGCTGAAAAAGATTTTTTATTTTACCTTCGAAATGAAACTACTCATAAATATTGGTACAATAATATCATAATTAAACTTAAATGTTTTTGCGGTAACTCAAAAAAGTGTAAATTGCATAATTATATTTTTATTTTTTTAATATAGCGCATCAAACTTTTACGACTGGTGTTGAGTAGCAGAACTATATTTTTTACTCTGCCACCATGCTGCCACCTAGCGTTATAATTGATTACTAATTTCTGGTGCATTAACTTACTGCCATCTACTGTGGAGTAGAAGTAACGCAATACGCCTAACATTTTAGCCCTCTTGTTGTAGTTTATTGAACTAATGAGTAAGGTTTTCACCAGCAGATGGCAAGGCAGTGTTCTGTTTTAAAATCACATACTTTCATAGTATTTATATACTCTGAGCTTTCATGAAGCTCAGATCGATTTCTATGCGGTTCTGGGAACCTACCTATGTTATTAGGTAGATAGGTAGGCTCTCTCGGGAGAACTTAAATAGACCAAACGTCAGTGCGGGATTAATTTAACCCTGCGTAGTATAAATAAGCACACAAGGAAGGTATTTCGTACGCCAAAATCGTGAAAAATCTTGACCAGATTTTTGTGGAGAAATAAAATTAAACTGATTGGGAATGAACGGTTTTTTCTACATATGTCCTACTAAGATCAAGAAAAAATACGTTGCGATTGCGACATTTGCGACTAATAAAATCGTCAAAATGTCTCTGCGCTACCAAGTCCGTAGGTAATCTGTAGGCTGGATCTGCAACCATAAGATGTCAGAGTGAGTTATGTAGTAACTATTTAGTAATCTGTGGTCTTAGTGAATGAGCCAAGGGCCCTTGATTACATTAAATCTAAATTTGAGGCTGAGGGCCCGCACTGACTTAATCCGGCACTGACCGGCACTGAGAAATGCGAGTCATTCGCGCACTAAGTACGGCAGTGCTGCAAACCCCAACATGCAAAAAAGAAGTATATTTATGCCAAAAATCCAGGAGACAGGGTCAAAAAGAAGGAGAAATAAAAAAAATACCCTTTTTGCTGTATTTAGATTAATAGGTTTTTTATATTATACCTTAGTTTTAATTTTAACAAGCCAATCCTTTTTATTAGGACTTATTTTTACCAGTGTCGAGTTATATAAGTTCTAGTCACTATAAATCACTTCCACATTGCCGGCTCTGTCAATAAAATTGACAGTTTCGATGAGACATACAAATGTTTCAGTAAAAAGGTGGTAATCGTACTAAAACTTTTCACGGATTTTTTAAACAACTTGAAAAATCACGATACACGTAATTCATTTCACTTCAACTTCACAGGCTTTCTTATTGGGTAAACTTCTTTATTGGGTAAAACACCACCGATAAATATGCAATGTAACTCAAAATACACGAACTCTTGAAAATAAAACGAAAACGCAACGTCACTTTACACAGAGATGCAGATTATACAGAGCATTGACTGGTTTATTTTATGTCAATATACTCACATCGTGAAAATCCAGGAGATTTTCATTGAATTGAAAAATAATAGATCCCATAATGTTTCTTCATCCAATATTCCTCTACATTATCAATAACGTTACATATCAATAAGCTATTATACCTACACATAAAAGATTTACAAACAGACGGTGTAATCTGAGATGGTGGGTTGTGATTGGTCAATCTCAGCAGGGGCGGGGCGCGTTACAGCGCAGCATCCAATAGTCAGGCCACATCTCGTAGTATCGGCTTGAGATGGGGGAACAGATTTTATTGGGGACAATTTAGGTACGTGTAAGTAGCTTATATCTTGTATAGTTACGGGTATTGGCTTTACATAAAGGAAAACTGTGGGGAACTGATGATGGTGGGAGAGACTGCGTTTCTTTTGAGGTGCGTCCGGAGGAAATACGCTGTGATGATATGTTTCAAGCAATCTGCATGATTGTTGTTTTCTTTTCTTTGCTCTTGTCGCCACCATTCAAACAGGACCAACAGCTCTTGAATAATAAAATCTGTTTATTTCAGGCACACCCATATTACATTATAATTACATAAATAAAATAATAATGAATTATTTTACAAAAATTATACATCATATAAAAATTACACAATTATTGACGGGTGCTGTTCAGTCACTTCTTATTTCCGTTCAAATGGATGGAAATCCAGTGTCGCATTATAGGGTTAGTACCGTATCTACATACATAATTATAAGAGTAAAAAAAGGACGTTTGTGTGACAAAATGAAGTCAAGCCCATGCCAAAGGACGTGATACCTTAAGCCCCTTCATTGTAAGGGGAGGTCCCCCCTGCTGTAGAAACGTATATGAGCAATTGATGACGAAGCCAAAAATTATGATAAGGCCTTAAAGTCAGGCAAATCTCGATGGAGACTGAGGTAGGTATCTGTAATAATATCTGAAACGTATATTAAATGCTGAAGGTACTCGTACTTCCTAACCTTTCGGATAGAGGTAGGTAGGTACCCACGATACGACAGACTAAACTATACCAGACCAGAACCTGTCAGACCAAAAAACTATTAACGCATTGGAGAAGATCGATATGATATGTATTGGTACTAGGCAAGCCTTTGAGCTACTCGAATTGGGTAGGTAGGTAAAATATATATGGTAGGTAGGTTAGGTAAGCAAGCCTACATAAATAACTACCCAGGCTTAACTAAAATGTATCCTCAAAAAAAAAACTATTAGAGCTTCAAAGGGAAATAACTGCCATAAGATGATAAGGGCATAATATTCGCTCTCCCAATAATTGAAGACCAAGATAATTATGATATTCTTCTTCTTAGTTTTCAGGGAAAATACTCCTAAAAGCGATCTGATACCGCTACGTGTTTCTACTGTCTGCTTAGACGACTAATTATTGTTTCAGCGCTAAAGAGAACTTAGTTGACTCTAAAAGAATGGGACATACATTTGCTTATGATAGCTTCTCTATACGTAACGTAGTAATAATAGCTCAATGGTAAATGGTTCAAAAGCTGACGATGGTCTTGCTCACGTTACTGCCAACTCTCAAAATAAAGTCCTAGAAATATAATATTAGCATAAGCTCCCTATGAATGTCGCTTTCGCTCCTATTACCATCAGGTGGGTCTTATGATTACGGACTCGGACACAAAGGGTTCCGTAAAGACATACCTTGTATTGCCTATTATTTGTTGTTGTAATAGAATATACACATTCTGTGAAAATTTTAATTGTCTACCTATTACGGTTCATGAGATACACCCAGTGAAAGACAGGCGGACAGACGGACGGACAGCGGAGGTTTATTAATGGTCCCGTTGGCACCCTTTGGGTACGGAACCCTAAAAATAACTTGTTGTTTAGTTACGATTATAAAGAGTTCCTCGCAGTCATTACCTCCACCTATTATTACTTATTGAGATTGGTACAAACATACAATGATATTATAATAAAAAAAAGAGGTAGATATCGCATTAACGCACGCTAATTGTTGCAGATAAATTCAGACAATTGTCGTAATTTTGCTTAGCGGCTACACATATAGCTATCTCTTTCTGTACCATACGTTCCGTATTATCTATCGCATTCACCTAATTCAACAATAACTGAACGCCGCTTAGTATGAGGGTAGCATTGGTAGCATATCTCTATTATAATATCATTGCCTGCAAACCAATAATATTACACCTATACTTACCTTTGTCACATACAAGGTCTTTATTGTGAAAGTGTCTCCAAAGTCGGCAGATGTCAAATATCCACTTTCTCCCAATTATGGGCCATGTAGACTACCAATGTATAATTTAACTTACGCTATAAATTTTGGCAGCATATGCATTACCTGTTCGATATTAATAATAAGTGTATTACTGGTATTACCTAACTGATATGGCTTACCGATGTACCTGCGCGGAAGATACATTTTCAAAGCGCGGGAAACGCTATTGGTCGGCAGCTTCCGCCATGTCAGCGCGCGCCGTGCGGAGGGGCGTGACTTGCGAGTGAGACGGAACTAACAGCTGTAGTGTATTATGAACCTTATAGTAGTGATCTAAGGTTGATTGTAAGTTTTAAGCATTCTTTCGTTAATCTTCGGGGCCATACTTTCTTTTCTGTGCGAACGAAGATTCACGACGCGCCATATCAGTTGGGTACTACTGTAAGTACTTTTTTTTACACAGGATAGTTGACCTCCCTACGGGTGCAAAGCCAAGGAGGCCAGCATCCAGAAGACGCCTTAGTAAAGTCTCAGCTTTAGAAGTGGTGTGGTGCGGCGAGGCCGGTACCTGGATGGGTGATCCCTAATGGTATTTCAACTCGAACGTTTTCCATGCTTCGGAGGGCATGTAAAGCCGTTGGTTTTGGCTATTACTGTGATAGTTTTTAAGAGGAAATGCTAGTGGCGTTTGTTCCATACAAACGTAATCCTCAGTTTCCTCTCTGGATAATGACTAGAGCAATGATTATTTTACCATGCAATCTGTAGGTACTACTGTATGTCCCTCGGTTCTGTTTTTCTCCATAAATTAATTATTATAAGAATTAGGAGCCTTCTAAAATCACAAAAACGTACAATTTTTAACGCCCTTATCAGACGTCCAGCGAACAAATTTGACTAATATAATAAAACAAAGGAAAACCGACAGACATAGCCAAAGCCTTTCTTATTATGATTCTTGTTTTTTTTTTTTTAAATCGTTCCAGTTTTGTAGGAGGAAACCGGGGATTACGAAATAGCGATTTCGTCTAATTTAAATAGGTATAATCAGTCCAAGCTGTAGTTGTCTCTATCGCCCTCGGGCGGGATAGCTCGGCCACAGTGCGACAGCAATAGATATGTTAAAAACCTATTTTTCCTTGCCGCCATCCTTTCCTCTTAAACTAGGCGAGCCGTTCTCCACCGATTCGTAAAGAGCCTGCCTATGGTGGTGTATCTGCCTCTTATCAAATCAGTTTGACGGACCAGTCGGCGTGGTTGGTTAAGATTCCACTTATCACGCCGCAGGTCCGATCCTAACCAGGACATGCATTTGTGTGCATGAATATGTCTGCATGTCCTGAGTCTGGGTCTGGGTGTACTTAATTACGTAATATTAGGTAATGTATTCAAATTCAAATTCAAAAAGCATTTATTCAATTTAGGCCCTGATAAGGCACTTATGAACGTTAACAAATGGCTCTACACTGTAATAATCAGTTTTCTGGTTTCCATAGTAGGCACACACGGCTACGTAACAACATTTCCAGTATAAGCTGATCTCGCATTGTATAGGATTTCCATACAATGAGACCAGCTTATACTGGTTATGTATAGCTTGACATGTAGCCGTGTGTACAAGCTCTGCTTAGTTTGGGATCAGATAGCCGAGTGTGAACAATGTCCCGGGATCCTAGACTATTTATCAAGAAGGTAAGACGTGAGTAATACTTCTGGTGTTTCAAGAGTTGAGAGACCGTTCCCTTCTAGGCTTTGTGTGCTTACCACCTTCGGCCTCATCATCACTGGCCATGCCGAGATTTAATTCATCACTACAAAAATGCTGTAAGTACCTAAATTAGTTTTTTTTTATACCACTAAGGTGGTAAACAAGCATACGGCCCGCCTGATGGTCAGCGGTTACCGTAGCCTATGGACGCTTGCAACACCAGGGGTATCACTCGCGCGTTGCCGACTCTGAAGAAACCTCTTCACACCCTTCTTGAAGAACCCCTGCTGTACTCCATTGGGAAAACCACGGCGGGCGGGGAGCTCATTCCACAGTCTAAAATATTTATTTGTAGTTTTTTAACCTATTGAGAATTTTAACTACTGATAAATTAATAAATTGTTAGTTTGATTATTGCATTTTAACTTTATGTGACTTTAGCAAATAATCAGAGAACCCGCCCAAAGCAATGCAGCTCCGATTTTATCAAACGATTCATAATTTAAAATACTACCTAGTACAGTTTGGTGATAGTTAAAAAGTATGCCAGTATCGGAAGGCCCACTCAACGATCACTCCGATCACCTATCAAGCTATCAATAAGAGACAATTGAACACTTTTTACCGGTCTGTAGCTCGTGCTGGCCCCAGGCACCTTCCGGTACAGACGAGCACGAATCACTTACGTTGTTATTATTTTTTGTAAATATACAGGTTGTTGTTTTGGTCGGCGACAAGCGACCCAGGAGAGGTAGTACAAAATTTATATATTCCCCGAAAATGGACTTAATTCCATTAAATACTGTAAATATGTTGAGAAATACCTTATTCAATTTGAAATAAAATTATTGCAAAGTATGGTTACTAGGCACGTGCACAGACTAGAGCTAGGCACAAGCCGCCATCGCCCCACCCCTTTACTCCCTCGTACTCCCGTTGAGTATTATGTCTACACTTTAGCTTATTACATGATTTTCAAAATTTTAAATTTTTTATTTTTATTATTAAAAAAAATAAAGTATTTTTTTATATTTTTTTAGCACCAGTATCATTTGTATTATCGACCCTGAGTCGCTCGTCGCTGACCAAAACAACGACCTGTATATCATGATTTTTAGGGAATTCGGTTCTACAAAAAAGTTGTCAAATTTGTAGGTTCCTAATTCATCAAAATAAGTTGAGTTTAAGAACTTAGTTGCTATGTCAATACCAGCCTAGAAATTAATTAATTGCTCGTAAGGAATTGAAACGGGACATAAAAAATTTAAGTGCACATTTTTTTTCTCATCTTAAGATGACTCAATTCGTCATACTTTTCATACAAAACCCCTGTACTTATTATGGCGTTGTTAAACATTTTTCGTTAGATATTTTGAACAAATTAGTATCTTGTGTACTATATCTAGCCTTGTATCTTGGCGTAATTTAAAAAAAGTGTGAAACAAATTCAGTCAAAGCCTCCGAAAAACAGCGTTTTTGCCTGAACTTTGGTCATATCTAATGTACCTATAAATTGTAAAAGTAAAGAAAACATTAAGATACCAGGCTTGCAAATGTATTGGAGATTCTAAATAACTAACTTTTTTTTCACAAACTTATAAGATTTAAAGTATACTCCTGGAACAAGTTTTATGAATGCGAAATCATGAATGACGACCTAGCGAAGCGGCCGCGAGTGATCAGCGGAATTTACCGACTGATAACCGACGGCTCTGATGTTATCTCTCTTTATTCGCAGTCAAACATTACGTTGGATGAAACAACAAGCTTTTAGACTATGCTCGCGTTGAAGTTGCGCCGGCCACAGAGGGCCGCCTTAAGGCGAGGAATGTGTTAAAGGAGGAAGGGGCTTATATCTATACCTACTGGTGAATGAAAACATCGTTAGCAGCGCCGGCCTAAGCCCTTATCAGGGTAGAGCGCGATTTTCGGCGCTCTTTAGTCAATATATTGATTTGGCTATCTACAAAAAAACGCAAGTGGGCCCCGCCGTCTGCTTAGCCACCTTTATAGCGCCGACCAGCTCTGCGCCTTTCAAAGTCAGACCCATTTATTCAATGTCCTAGTAAAGCACTTATTGCTTCGAGGACCTCTTAAAAAGAAACATAAAATTTAATTTTAAATTGTTTTTCTCATTGGCGGCTGGCGCCTAAAGCGACCGCTCCTCTCGCTGTACTCTGGTCGTGAGGAAACCAAAGCTCAGTGGTAGGGTACTTTGTAGTACCCGGCTGGCTGGCAAAGTTTTTCGCCATGCACCTGACGTATTCCAGAAGCTTTACTTGAGAGACAGTTATTGTCTAGGCTTTCTGTATTAGCTAAATAAATAAAATGCCTGATAATAATTTGAAACGAAAACTTTTGTGGCTGAATATACTCCTTTGTCAGCATCTGTCGTCGGTTTTTGCCGTTCCGTTAATTTTCTCCGGTTTTTTGTTCGTCCACATTGTTGTCTTCTTATTTTATAGAACAGGTAGCGTGCTCGACAGATGAACTTTTACCTTTCGAAAAATATTACAGAGTTAGGAGCATAGATAACAATACATTTTTGTTTCTCATATCGAATGGCTATAAGCTAGGATTTTAGGATTATTTTTTTAGCAAATTGAACCTATGGTATATTCCTGATGTCAGTACTTGAGTACCATTGCCTTCTAGGCTTTTATAGGTATTGTTCATGTCTATATACGACATCAGGTGAGCATTTATTTCGACATACACGCAACATTACAGAACAATTAACGTAAAATAATCACATTCAGTAATATTGTGTAATGTCGGAAAAGGTTTACGACTCCGTTTAACCGAAAATATATTATAGGTACCGTATACATTGAAACTCCGTAATCCGGACAGAAAAGTCTGCATTCTTATCAAGAAAACAATAACTAATTTCCATTCAGTCAAATCCTAGGATACTTACTTTGAAGTACATTATTTGCTAGGTTTGTCGCCCCTTAAGGGTTTGGTAAGGCTAGAAATAAGGCAAAAGGCATCAAAGTAGAGAATAATGAAGATAGCATTTTATTATTAGGGATGGCGATGTCAAAAATAAAGTAAAAGGCATGCATCTAAACAAATAGTGCAATGAAGCCGAACTGGGGCTCTACCGCGTAACTTTGGTGGTAATCGTAACGAACACCATTAATAAATTTCATCCAATCAGGGCCCGCGAATGGTCATCGTCGCGTCGTAACGCGTGCGCGTCATTGGATGAAATAATTAATGGTGTTCGTTACGATTACCACCAAAGATACGCAATAGCCCGGCGGATCATGTTTTTGTCACTGAGAGCACGAGCCCGCAGGATATGGACGATTTGAGACAGTTTTTCTACCTATTTCCTATCTTTAATTAAACGGAAAGAGTTTTTGGAATGACACAAGATTTAAAGAGAGAATTGATAAATTTAAATTGAAAATTGACATTCAAAATTATTTATTCAAATAGACCTTCGCAGGCACATAATAAGAATAGTCTACTCTAAGGGTGGATATCCACCAAAGATGTGTAGCGACGAATGTGTTTTATGCCCGGTTTCAATAAACAAAAACGAATCGTTTTGCTTACCAATGGTAGGTTTTTTTACTGCCAAACTGGGCATACCTGTGATAGCTACTTCCATATGGGAGGGTCTGCTATGCAAAGCTTTGAGGTCTTTGCTTCATTATTAGTAAAGATATAAGAGTATTAATTTTAATAAATCTTAACCGATACCGGTCCGTAAATTATTGAAACCGGGCCTTAATCGATTGTTTCATTAGAGTTATAGTTATAGTTAGCTAAAACTTGTGTCTAAAACACATTCCTAATGCCGGTTCGGAAGGTTGCATTTTCTGAGAACAGCCGGCATTGGTGGCTATATTCTGTTGCAAATCACACCTAAAACAATGCACCTCATGTATCATGGCACTTTGACTAAAGAGAACAGTGCAAAATCTTCCACGTGGATAGAGCAGCGAGCAAATTTTGTCATAATGAGAGAACAAATTACATAATTATAATGATTCGATGACATAATGCCGCGTTCACACGAATTGAGTAGTCTGCGTGTGAGTAGTTCGCACGAGATGTTTTTAATTATAGCATCAAGATTGCACGGTCAATGTCGGCGGTGAGTCACTGTGCGCTCTCGATTTTGTGGTACAAGTGATAGGAATTATCCTGGTAAAGTATAATAGGGTCGGCAACGTGCGAGTAGCAAGATACCCCTGGTGTTGCAAGTACCCTATTTCCATTTTCAGGACCAAAAGTCACTAACCACAATTCATGAAAACCTTTTCAGCCGTTACAGAACTGAGAGGTAACAAACATACACACACAAACTTTTACATAAGTACGATTTGTAGGATTTCTTATCTACTATATTCTTTGATTTCGACAGCTCTTCGGAAATGTAGCACGAGGAAGTGAAGATATATTTTCATGCCCTAGTGAAAAGAGACTATTGTCATAAAATGGGATTGACTTCCATTTATGGATATTATAAATATTCATATTTTTACATATTGCCCTAATCCGATTAATAAGTCTTAATATTAATTAATATAATCTAGTAATTATAACAACTCTAAGGACCGCTAAAAAGCATGTCAAGACATTCCAATTAGAATGAATAGAACCGCAGAATACCTCTTCCAGTTACCTCATCTAAACGCTCTTCGCTTATGACTTCACCACTTACCATTACTACAGCCTCACCCATGCACACAGGCAGACAGACAGCCAGACGCGAGATGCGCACGCGCCGCCGCCGTCCGTGGAGCAGCTGACCGCTGTATACTGCCACTCATGAGTTTTGATACTTTAATATTGGTTAATTAGATTTTCACAACCGATTACTTATAGGAATGGCTGGTGCCGGTAAAATAATTGCATTTTAATAATATTTGTAAACCACAAAATATTTATTATTATTATTTATTTATGGTAGTCAGATCAACTGTAAAGCATTTTGGATTATTTTATGTAGAATTAGCCTTTAAGATCATTGACATTTTATTTAAGAAGGTTAAATTAAATTTTGTAAACTGTATAGATAGATACCTATATAATAATTTGATATAATACCTATATAATGTTTTATTAATGTTTGTAGATTTGGAAGGCAACGTAGCATTGGGAAATCTTCACGAATTTCACAATATTGCTGATGTTTGTATGAATGATTCGTTTTAGTGGTAAAATACTAAATTATTTTCGTTCTTATTGGAATTATAAACGAACCTAGATAAATTCTTATCCGATTAATAACAAATTTTTGATTTCCGAGAAAATGGTTAATTTTCTATAGAAACCTATTTTTGGCTCTTAATGCACTGACGTACGTACGTACGTACCATTAGTAGCCTATTACTTCCATCAGAGCCTCTTTTTCTCACTCCAACCATGCATGTTCTATCACAGTCTTATAAGAATGTAAAGTATCAAGATATTTATTCCGGCACGAGCCGTGGCAGATGTTCGCAGCATCTGTCCCCACGCACACAGGCACGCTGGTCATCTCTCCACACGCACACGAGCGCAACAACCTGTCGGTCGGCCACAGCTGATAGCTACCTGGTTGTGGACTTTATTTTTTCTTTTTTATCATCGTTTAAGGATTTTTGTAAAGCGTTTTGGAGATGAGGAAACAGTATGATACAGGTTTTTGATGGTAGACCCTAAGCGACTTGAGGCACTTTTAAAATGCAGGCTGAGGACCTGAAGAAGGCAGCTGGAAGCGGTTACATAAGGGAGACATAGAAGCGAGATATATAAATGAGTACCTAGCAGTAGGCAGTAGCAGAAGTAGAAGTAGTAGTACCTACTGCGTTAAGCCTTTGACTTATGCCTCAGGCTTTTTGCATCGGTAACTTATTAGTTACGAAACAAAATTTTCTTTCAACTTTTTTTAATAATAAACATTAGCCCCCTATTCATAATAAAGTTATCAAACGTTGATTAGCTAAAATTCCGAAGTTATCTGACACGTGACATTTGGTGATCGAAAGAGTGAGACGGGGCACACTATTACACTGATAGTTAAAAAGCGATTATGAATAAGGGGTTAAATATTTTCACATAAGAGTGTAGAAATATACATACCATTTATATTATAAATGTGAAAATTATGGATGCAATGTGAGGATGTGATTTTTGAAGATGTTTGTTACTCTTTCGCGCAAAAACTACGGAATGGATTTGGATGAAATTTGGCGCACATATAGAATATATTTGGATTAACACAAAGGTTACTTTTTATCCCGGAAAAATAATATATCCCTCGGGAACACGGGTGAAACCGCGTGACGGAAGCTATAAGCTATACAAAGTTGGTTAGGCTACTTTCCTGAAAAAAACTCCGTCATTTACATTATGAAAAAATATTAGACACGTATTTTTTCTATTGTCAATTAAACAAAAAAATACGAAGATATCGTGTATTGAAGTTCCGCGTCACGTCACGGTGTGGTACACTTTTTCGGAACAATTGACGTCACGAGCCCCCACTCCTGAACTTAGTCGCGCTTTATCTTCGTCAATTGTTAATGATTTGGTAAAGCAAAAAATACGTGTCCAATATTTTTTGATAATCTAACTGACTGACTAATTAGAATTATTATATTTTTACCCAGGCAACATCCCTATTGCTAAGTTAAGTATATAGATGCAATGTTTCCCATTTTTTTTTTTTTTTTTTTTTTTTTTTTTTTTTTTATACCACTTAGGTAGCAAACAAGCATACGGCCCGCCTGATGGTAAGCGGCTACCGCAGCCTATGGACGCTTGCAACACCAGGGGTGTCACTCACGCGTTGCCGACCCTGCAGAAATCTCTTCAGACCCTTTTTGAAGAACCCCATGCTGTACTCCATTGGGAAAACCACGGCAGGGAGCTCACATTGCATCCATAAATTCCATCTGCTTTTTTTAAAATCTTTGTTTTAGATTCAATTAGTTAAGTGTATCATTATACTTACCTTCAAAATTCCAAGAAGCCAATCCCAATTAGATTAAATTTTGCCAAGAAATTATTATCAATTTAATTTGGTTGGACACTTTTTTTTTTTTTTTTTTTTTTTTTTTATTGAATGGCTTTGTCGCTGAGCGACCATATCGCCTTATAAGGTACAAAATTAAGTGAAAAAAAAAGAAATAGAATAAAACAGTTATGAACTTAATCCTAATTTAAGTAATTCGTACAAAATTTTGGCTTTGTCGGACGATGTTGGACACTTAAAATACGTAAAAGTGCAAATTAAGGTCTCTAGGTCACAGAACTGTATTTTGGCAACAACACCAGGTGAACACAATACAGGTGCAAACGTAATGACGTCACTACATATTGACAGGTCCAGCAGAAATTATGTGATCGTCTAATAAACGCAAAGAACGATCATTACAATTTCTGATTTTAATGATTAATATAATATTTTTAATTTTACAGATATATGTTTTTGATTCTAATCTCTAGTTTGCTAAGTAATGTAGTATCAAAACTAAACGGGCTAGTAAAGGTTGGCTAAGATATGACGGGCCAGTTGGCGCAGTTGGTTAAGGTTCGCCTTACGCGCCGCAGGTCGTGGGTTCGATTCCCACACAGGACATGCATTTGTGTGCATGAACATGTATGTATGTCCTGAGTCTGGGTGTAATTATGTATATTAAGTATGTATTTACAAACAAAAAGTAGTATATGTATTATATCAGTTATCTGGTTTCCATAGTACAAGCTCTGCTTAGTTTGGGATCAGATGACCGTGTGTGAGGAATGTCCCAGGATATCCCAGGATATATCTAAAAAGAAGAAGAAATTATAATAAACCGTAACAAAAAAAAAATATAGACTTGTCAAACTGATCGCAAACTTTTTTTGGTGTGTGTACGGGTGAAACCGTGAGGAACAGCTAGTATCCCATAAATGTTAAGAGAGATAGAGCATAGCGTTTATTCGCTCAAAGAGCAAAGATTGAGTCGTACTTCCACTTTACAGAATACCGCAGCCAGCAATGTGTTCCTGCGCGTGAGTAAGGTCGCCAGAGCTCATGGGCGAAGAGGAAAGGTTGGTATCGCGTGTGTTACAAGCGTCTATTTGGCTACGGTAACCGCTTACCATCAGACAACTTGATTTCCGACAACGTCGTATAAAAAAATAGACTCTGATATAACTATCCCTTCTAACTGGCAATCTTACAAAATTAAGCATAGAAGCAAGGGGTATCTACAGGCAATAAACTATGAGATGTAGATAATAGGCGGTTCAAATCAGCTGCTACCCACCTGCCCTAGCTATAGGGATTTTCCGGTCATCGACCTACACACACGTCTGTATTCTTATAAGATTCATTAGGTTTTTTGTATGTTGCTTTTGATATTATTATAGCTTGTTGTTAGTGTTCGAGCCATCATTGTATACAGAACGATTGTATTGAATCTAGATTTTTTTATCACTTCCTGCGCGTGAGTAAGGTCGCCAGAGCTCATGGGCGAAGAGGAAAGGTTGGTATCGCGACTAAAAAGCTTCCGGGCAATCTGGGCGGGGTCCTTAACGCCTAAAAGCTCTAAAAGGACAATGCGTCGTCTGATCATGTCTTATCGTGTGAAACAGCGAGGGTGCTGGGGGAGGTTCACTTCTCCCGGGACGAGCTATCACAGCGTCCCCTGAGGAGAGTGGTCTATTGCGCGTTCTGGACTGAGAACGTCTACGGCGCAGATGGCGACCACCGTGGGATTTTAACCAGGAAGACTCCGGCACAGTGACTCCGGCTAACCTAAACGCATATAAGGTCAAATGGTACAATAGTACGGTATGTGGTCTGACGTCGAATCATAAGCTAGAATGCTTCAGTTAGTATGCCTAACATTCTTAGTATTCCAAAGTGTAAAAGATACAATAAATGATTCAACACATTGTCCTTCGCGCCGTGAATCATCTGTCTGTGTGTACGTCACAACGCGTTAGAATATTTTTACACTAAACTCCCCTTTGCACTTTATGATTCATACTGTGTAAATATTATCGTTTTGCAAGTTTTCTAATTAGGTTTCATGCTTTAAGTGTTAGTCATTTTCATTGATGAAAGCGTTGTTTGATAGCTTATTGTGTTGTGACTGTTCAAGTGCAATAGGTAGGTATATTACCTTCTGAAAATATATTCACTCACATGGGCAAAACAGCGCTGCCCAGCCTATAAGGTGCGTTGCATCGCTGCGTTAGTTTCATATAATATTGTGAGCTAGGTCCCATCCCGAATGTGCAATCCGCATGAGGCGGAAAAATGTGAATTATTTCAAGTTTTATTGATTTTTAGCTTCGTAGAACAATATGGCTAAATATTTCAGTTATTCGCAACTGTTTTAGTTAATTTGGCACATTGTTTCATGAATGTTTTTTGTATAATATGAGCCATATTTGAACGTTCCTCTAAAAACCGTAAAACTGACAATTTTACCGAATGTAAATTTTTTTTTCATTATAAAAAAAGTGTCAATTCCACAATATGCCACTACTACGGTCGCTTATCACTGAATTATTTAGCCATATTGTTCTACGAAGCTAAAAATATATAAAAACATGAAAAAAATCAAACCCGCCTCATGCTAAGCCTTAAAAATCTTCGCTTCAATAAATAATTATGCTAATCAATTACAGTACGTATAATAACAATCATTATAACAACGAGGAATTACTTTATTACTATAAATACATAGGTTCATAGTCCACATTAGCATATTAGGTATCATTATGTTGTTATATCATTTACGATAAGAACATAACAATGATGGTATCATCTCATTAGAATCGTTGGTCGGCGAGGAAAGCGCGGGCCGCGGCTCGCAAGGTGTCGCGCTATACGTTTCATTAGGGTTGTCACAAAAATTTCCTCTGTAAATAACTTGACAACAAGTAGGAGAGGTGACGTCTAATACCGTGACGGATGTTAATGTCTTAGTTTGGGATGACCGTGTGTGAGGAATGTCCCAGGATATTTATTTATTTATATTTATTTAATAATGAGTTTGAGGTGAAGGAAAACATCGTAAGGGGACCATAGCACGGTGATAGGGAAGGAAGGATACTTTGGTACCCGCCTGGTTGGCTACCAGCCTGAATTAGAAGATTTAATTATTTTCCAGAAACATGGTGTAATATAATAAAATAAATGCCATCATGGTGTGCAAGTATTACCATAATTAGTTTACCAGTTACCTTCTGGGCTACATAACATGTCTGCATGTCCTGAGTCTGGGTGTAATTATTATAATAAGTAGGTATGTATTTATAAACAAAATCAGTTATCTTGTTTCCATAGTACAAGCTCTGCTTAGTTTGGGATCAGACAGCAGTGTGTGAGGAATGCTCTAAGATGTCCCAGAATACAACGGTCAGCAACTAATTTGCACCCTGGTATTCAGATCCTTCTCTCTCTGTATACGCACACTCAAGTTGCTTTCGCGGTTCACTTAGTCATATTATATTTTTTGGGATCGACATCACGCAACTTATACCCCTGGTGTTGCAAGCGTCCTTATGCTACGGTAACCGCTTACCATCAGGCAGGCCGTATGCTTGTTTGCTAACTAAGTAGTATAAAAAAAAGTATTTTTCTCTACCTGTTTGGTGACAACCCTACATTGAGTAACACACGCTGCGCGCGCGCACTATAGCACGCGCCCACATGCACCTGCGCTGTGTCATTGCACTGCGTAACTGAATACAGAAAGATTGATACTGCGAGAGATTATAAATCGATTGTTTCTTTTTTCACTTACACGTAATGTAGCTTGCACCTTGCTTTGTCGGTATGATATTAAAATGTTTTGTCTATATCATTAATCTGAGCTTGTTTTGATAAGAGTATTGCTGAGTTTATTAACGACTGTAGTTCTCTGGAAAGGTTCCTGACTGGTACTAGGTTTATTTTGGTCATTTTCTAATGAGCATAGTTGTTGGATGTTCAGGTCGAAGGGTAGATGTCTGTAAGTATTACCTCTTATTACAAAAGAAGATTCTTCTCCTTCTTTGGTTAAATGGCGAATGTAGCCATAAGCACAATTCCGCCAATGTCATGTAAGTTAAAGATATACGGGGACTCTTTTATAAACGATTTTGAAGGTTTTGATCGGTGAAGTAGAGCAGTCAAGTCTAATAAAACGCAGGTTTGAAATAAATATATTAGTCACTTTCTAATGTCATATAACAAAAAGGGCTGAGTTTTACGACTCGACTTAAACCTTCTTTCGTAAAGTCAAAGTCAAATCCATTTATTTAATTTAGGCCCCAGCACATTTACTGAAGTTACCACCGGTTCGGAACTCGGCCTTCAACTGAGAAGAATCCGGCAAACAACTCAGCAAGGTTACATTTTTAAAATATTTTTTGGACAATCTGAATATTTTTGGCTTTTTTTTATTCCATATAATTAACAATAGAAAAAGAGTTATTAGAGTTTTGTGTAACCTATTTACAGTTTGTTCTAAAAATTCGCTAATATAGTTGTAAAAAAGGAGAGAGGGGAGACAAAAGTCGAAATTCGAGTCATTGATCATGACCTCAATGACTAATTCTAACCCATAGATATACATCTAAATATGATAAATATGTGACGCAAGTGTATGTACTTCGCGTGTCAAAATCTGTGCAAAAATGGGGCACAGTGGCGGACAGGGAACTCGCATAAGGCTGCATGTTCACCAGAGATGTGTAGCGAGGGATATGTTTAGCTGACAAATAGGATAGCTTCATTTTCACGTTAAAAATCTAATGCCAGCTTAACTAAATCGATCTTGTGACATTATGGTAGGTACAAAAAAAGTTACACGCTTGGTTTTCATACGGATGGAGGGACTTGCATTATCTATTTAGATTTATGTCTATACCCTACAATTTAAGTTTATTGATGCTAGTGAAATATTAGGAGCTTTCAAGTCTTTGAATATAAAAAATACAGAAGACTTATGGGGCTTATGCTTATCAGTTAAAGTAATCCACTCAGTTATAACTAGTATAGCACCTATTTTAGCAGCTATTTTTAATCAATGTATTGTTCAGGGTTCTTTCCCCGATTTGATGAAACACAGTAAGATCATTCCTATATTTAAATCTGGGTGCAAAAATAATCCTTCTGATTATAGACCCATCTCTATACTTCCAGCGTTAAGCAAAATTTTTGAGAAAGTTATACTAAATCAATTGTTAACTCATTTCACCAAAAATCAGATTTTACATGATCATCAGTTTGGATTTACAAAAGGCCGGTCTACGACAGACGCTGGTGCTAAACTTTTAAAGCATATTTTTGAAGCCTGGGAGAATTCACAGGATGCGGTTGGTGTATTTTGTGATCTCTCCAAGGCATTTGATTGCGTAGATCACTACACACTAGTTTTAAAACTCCAACACTATGGAGTTCGTGGAGTGGCACTCGATCTTATATCATCTTATCTATCAGGTCGCCAACAAAAAGTAGGTATAAACGGGCGTACCGCAAGGATCAGTTTTAGGCCCTTTTTTGTTTCTGGCATATATTAATGATCTGCCCTATATGGTAAATAATAATAAATATAAATAAATAAGAGTGACACTCATATCTTTGTCGATGGTAAAAGACTTGCACTAGTGGATAAGGCAGTTTTTCTCGGCGTTACATTAGACAGTAAAATACAATGGGGTCCTCATATAGAAAGATTAGCTAGTACACTGAGTTCCGCCGCCTTCGCAGATAGAAAAATTAGACAAATAACAGATGTGGCTACAGCCAGGTTGGTTTACTTTGCTTATTTCCATAATTTAATGTCCTACAGTCTTCTGCTGTGGGGCTCAGCTGCAGACTTTGAAACTATATTTATTCTTCAGAAAAGTGCAATTCGCGCAATCTATTGTTTCGGTCCTCGCGAATCACTACGAAGTCGATTCAAGGAATTTAAAATTTTAACGTTACCGTCACAGTACATTTATGAAAATATTATGTTTGTCCGTAAAAACTTAAATTTATTTGAAATTAATAGTAGCCGCCATAACTTCAATACAAGAAATAAAGATAAAATTGTGACACCTAGATTCAGGTTATCTAGAGCTAATAAGTCTTTTCTCGGAAATTGCGTTCGATTCTATAACAAAATCCCACTCGAAGTAACTAAAATGTCTTATGATAAATTCAAAGATTTCATAAAGCAGAGGTTAATTGACAAAGCCTACTATAAGGTGGCTCATTACGTGGATGACAAGAATATATGGTTGTAGTAGCTTCTCTCTGCACTTGCATCCCCCTGGCTAAGTGACAATTGTACGAATAAGCATAAAATAATAATGTATATATTGTATAAGTATTTGGGAAAAAAGCTGTAATATTAAATTAAAAGATCTTCCACAAAAAAAAAACCTTGCTGAGTTTCTTGCCGGAGTCTTCTCAGTTTAAGTGTATTCCGAACCGGTGGTAAATTCAACTGTATGTACATAACGTTCATAAGTGCCTTACTAAGGCCTAAACTGAATAAATGACTTTTTGATTTTTGATTTGATTTTGAATGAGCTTGGACTTTCGATATCAGTGGTGGTAGAGTAATTATTTTAGTTCCCGCCTAGCTGGCGACAATCTTCAAGTAAAAACAAACACGCCAAGCACCTCCTGTTGCTTTCTGAATTTGAGAGCCAGTTCTGTCCTATAGGCTTTGTATGCTTACCACCTTCGGCAACATGATCACTGACCATGGTGAAATTGAATTCAAAACACAGGTCTACACATAAAAACACTACTTATAGTTTACAATTAACCTTTCAATTAATCAATAGATTATGCTAGGTCAATTAACTAAAATTATTCCTCACTAAAACTAAAAGCTACCTAACCTTTTGACAAAGCCCCATATCCGCAGCACAGGTAAATTGAAGGCAAAAGCTCGCATTCTTGAGTCGGCCATTTGCATTTATTAACATTAAATGCATATTAAAATGGTTTGTCGTACAAACAGCAGGAAACGCGATTGGGATCACCCGTTTTTCAATAAAGTGTTAACTTTTGTTGGGACGAACTGCTAATGTATTTAATCGTTTTAATTTGCTTGTTTTTAGGGTTCCTTATATTTGAAAAACTTAACTTAACTTAAATGGAATCACTTCGATGAATGTCTGTCTGTGGCAGGCGTTTTTCTGATTTCAATGCTGTGATAACTTAACAAGGCACCTCCGCATAAAGTTTTAAAATTATCTTAGTAATATCTTCCATTTCTTACTAAATAATCCAAGATCTTTGAAGAATTTTGATTTGAACTGTTAAGTGACCAAATTCTTTCAGTATTTGGTCACTTAGCAGTTACAGCATGCATCGCGAGTTACTTATTAGAGATACCCTCTGATGTTGCAAGCGTCAATAGTTTATAGTAACCACTTACCATCAGCCTAGCCTTATGTTTCTTTGCTCCTAGTAGTTAAAAACCGGCCAAGTGCGAGACGGACTCGCACACGAAGGGTTTTGAAAACATGTTTCTTGTATGTGCCTGCTATTTTTTCCATTTTTATTATGTGTTGATATAGCGGATACACATTCTATGCAGTGGCGTGCATTCCATATAGGCAAATAAGCAATGCTTACCTCATAATATTCAATAATATGATATATTAATTCAATTAAACTACATAATCATTTTAAATAAAAATTCTAACCTAACATTCAATACAGAATTTCAAACTTTGTCGCGCAGGCACTCGCGAGTTCGTGTAACAAATTCACGCACACTAAAACGATTTCGGCATATGCATACACGCACACACACTTCTTTAGGATAATACGACGAAAGCATAAATCACGTTTTTACTATGCGTAGCACACTGACATTTGACATTCGCGATTTATGGACCAAAAGTAACCATACCTACTCTGTTGTGACACTAGTAACCCAGCCAAATTAAAAAAACTACAGTTTACCAACGTTAGAGCAACTCAAATATAACTTCGCAATTTATTTGTATTGTTTTGTTTTTTTTTGTTTGGCTGGCATTGCAAAGGGCGTACTTTGACAAAATTTATTATCGATAGATTCAAATCGAAGTGACTGATATCGATTAAAAAAAATATATAAAAGATCGATCCTTAGAAAATCAATATTTATATTTTATATTATATTATATATGATATAAAATATATTTCTTAGTTAATAAGTACCAAAAAATATTTTTAAAAATGCACTGTTTATTAGGTTACTAATAATAATACCTATAATTAAACGAATATCGTTATTCGATTAAACTTATACTGTCGAGATTTTTAGGAAAACAACGATTTAGACTCTCTCCGATCGATTTCGGCATTGATGAGAGAGAAAGAGAGTAACGTGTGCTAATTTATTTTTAAAATCTTTAATATTTAACATACTACTGCAAAAAATATCGATTCGAAAATTCGAAATGGAATATTATGGTCTCGTTAAAATCGATTTTCGATCTTTTAATTTCGTGGCGATCTTAAGATCGATCCGTTTCTCCAAAGACGATTTAAAAGATCGAATATTGATTAAACAATCGATTGATTCAACCGAGACTGGAAACCCTAGTTTAGATTTTTTTTTAAATATTTGTTCATGACCATGGACACAAAGTCCTTCAGTCGCATACATTTTATTTATAATATCACTTTCATATAGTCCGCACATAAACTTTTACATAGTCCGCATTATCAGTCACGTTCGTCCGTTCAGTCGTGTTTTAGTAAAATGGTGGTCACTGTACTAAAACTTTTCACGAACTTTTTGAGACAACTTGTAAAATCACGATACACATAATTCATTTCATTTCACTAGTGCACGTGGATTGATCTTTATTGGATAAAATACCACCGATAATATGCAATTAAACTCTCCTAGTACTTGATTGCCTACCTCCTCCGAAAACCAATGCACGCCACTGATTCTATGCATGTCTTCCTAGTACAGTTCATGAGATACATCCCACTGACAGGCATACGGACGGATGGACAGCGGAGGATTCGTTGACACCCTTTGGATACGAACTCACTTTCTAAACGAGTAACGTAAGACGTACCAATCATGTTTCTAACAAATACTTGCAATCAGTCCGTACTCTCCTCTCTCGTACTGTTACTGTATAAGTGAACTGTAGTGCGAAACTATCAATTTGTCGCCACTCGGTTGGCAATCTGTCACGGATGAAGGAGTCCGTAAATGTATGTGACATCGTTGGTCATCTTTGCTCTAATAGGAGTCTACGGAGTATTGGACCCAATCGTGTTCTTGCAAATAGGGGAATTTAGAGCATTATGAGATACTAACTGTTCCTCACGGTTTCACCTGCGTTCCCGGGATAAAAATTAGCCTATGTTCTTCTCCATACCATAGGTTATCTTCGTGCCAAATATGGCGATGGGTTCAGTAGTTAGAAAGGTAACAAATAGGCAATAAAAATAGTGTAAGTATCCGTTAAATATGACAATGGCAAACATAATTTGACAGTTTTAGATAGTTTCTATCCTTTTTCAATAATGTTTGTCAGAAAGAGAAAGAGTTTAGTGCGATTTGCGTCACAATCAGCGTCATTATTATTAAAATGATATTAGATTTTGGGTAAATTTTCGGTTCAACCAGAAGACCTTAGTGTTATAATTACCTAGTTACATACAAATTCACTGTTCTTCTAAGAAAAAGTTTTATCAAAAAAAAAAAACGTTTACACTGAAAGTATAATAAACAAGCATAATTATAATGATGTAACAATTCTAATCTGCAGACTATCTAATTAATCATAATTTTGGATTTTTTGTTTAAATCGGTTAAAAATAAATTTAATTTAAACATTGTTGTCGATAAACCTTTGACTTTTAAACATATTTACTTGCAAATAGCTCCGTTTAGGGAGGAAGAGGGTTTTTACCTAATTTCATCCATAATTATGCTAATACTGTGTTGTTTAATTTTAAAAGTTCCTAATGTGACAATTTAGTAACGGAACTCTGACTGAATATTTTAAATCACAGCATTACCATTTTTTATTTGACACCGAATTTGAAACAAAGTATTCAAGACAAGGGTTCAAGAAATAATGGACTCTCGAAATAAAGGACCAAATTAATTTGACCCTCGATATAAAGCAATGTCAATGGCATTATGGATCGATTTATAATAATTGGATATTTGGATTGTATTTCGATATTTTTCTTTTTTGTCTATGAAGGGAATTTGCATTGTTTATGTTAATGAAGACCTCATATCCGGTAGTTTTGATGTTTAACATTCATTTGTATAATACGACAATTATTTATGTAATAATTAGGGATACGTAGATTCTTAGACGCTCAATTTTTTTCTTCTTCCGGAGATGTTGAATATGAATTGCTATTATTTTAGATAATTAAATACCGCATTTAACTTGTTGGTAGAAAAAACACTTAGATATCGAACGATAAAAAGGTAAACTTTGTATAGGAGATACATACTTAGAGAAAGATCAAATAATAAAAAAATCTACCTGAAATCTATTCATGCTATCACTGCTTATTATGTTTTGAAATTGTTACAACTTTGTTTTTTTGGCAACGAGTGATAGTGCTTGGTGTTGCAACCGTCCATAGGCTAGGGTGACTGCTTATCATCAGGAAAATGTCATAAAAATGACAAGATAGTCCGATTGTCTAAAAATATTACGGTATCCTGTTGAGTTTCTTGTTGGTTCACCTCAGTTACAGGTTGACTTCCAAAAGTAACTTATGTACAGTAACTTATGTACAGTAACTTATGTCATGGACATAAGGTACATTTTAATCCGGAAATGCATGTGAAATTAAACAGTGGCCAGACAGTTAGTCATTACAATAAGGCGAAATAAAAATCTCCGGAACCCAACGTATTTCTTTAATGGGTAAGGAAAGAGTGAATGCTGATAAGACGGAAAGAACAGCCAAATGGAAGAAGCGTACATACTGCGCCGACCCCAAGAGATTGGGAACAGGGCAGGTAGAAATGAATCATTCAGTGAAAACTTCGTAGTTAAAACATGGGTACACAACCAAACATACCAGTAAAGACACACAGATATACATCTAAATAGATGACGCGAGTGTATGTACTTCGCGTGTCAAAATCTGTGCAAAAATGGGGCACAATGTTCTTCTTTTGAAACTATTCCGCGCGGACAGGGAACTCGCATAAGGCTGCATGTCCACCAGAGATGTGTTGCGAGGGATGTGTTTAGCTGACAAATAGGATAGCTTCATTTTCACGTTAAAAATCTCATGCTAGCCTAACTATATCAATCTTGTCACATTATAGTAGGTACAAAAAAAGTTACACGCTTGATTTTCATACGGATGGAGGGACTTGCGTTTCTATTTAGATTTATGTCTGTGGATATACACAATGTAGTCAGGTTGTGGAAGCGGTGGTGTAGGGCTTCGTATCGGGTTACCTTCCGACCGGCCGACCGGACATTAGGGGCATGCGCTTGCGGCAACTCCCTTCCCTTCCTATAACATGTAGGTACATACCATGTGGATGCCTTTTTGATCTTAATGCTATTTTTACCGTGTGAACTTTTATTTTAACAATGCTCGGCTTGCAGTATCGAATGTATGATAAGATGATGATAAGAATTAATGAATGTTCACGAACCCTAGAAAGGATCTGGATATCGGAACTCAGATTTGGGCATCGCAGCAAAGTTTGCATATTCGAATCATACAATCTTAAAATTGTCCAGACATGATCTGGATATCGGAACCCAGATTTGGGCTTCGCAGCAAAGTTTGCATATTCGAATCGTACAATCATTAAATTTTCCAAACATGATCTGGATATCGGAACCCAGATTTGGGCTTCGCAGCAAATTTGCATATTCGAATCGTACAATCTTTAAATAATTCAAAAGACAAGTACCAAATAGGAACACATGTGGTGTATGGTATGTACTTTTACTGTGCATTAGGACCAATAGGTATCTACCTGACTGACATTCTGAGTAAATACATAAAATTAGGTAGCAAAACATAGCATACAGTGAAAGTGAGTTTGTTTGGTACCTCTTGAAGGCCAATGCCACAAGCAATCGTGATGTAATTTGGCACGAAGCAAGACCATAGCCCGGAGTAGCATATATGATACTTTAGGGGAGATTCCGTTTGCATGTAGTCCGAGTCAGTAATCAAGTTTAATCTAAGAAGTTCATTGTCATCTTGTCTCAATATAATCTTTAAAGAATAGTATATATCTATATAAAGTAAGATAGATAGATTCTATTATATTATATATAATAAAGTGGAAGGTAAAGACGTTAGGAGCACCGGAGCGCGACGCGTCACCGGCGCGCGCGCAGACGGCGCGCGGGGTGGCAGATGTGCCCACATCTGGTCAGTCATTGCCCTTCAGTCTAGCTTTGTGCCTAGCTTCTATATCTTGATGGTATTCAAGGTATGGTATGTGGGATTTTATTTATATGTTTTGCCTTTGATAGATCAATTTGTCTTTATCATGGTTTATGGGTGCTTTGGTATTCTTTTTTTACTTCAGGTGTAATGTATTTAATTTATGATACATTTCACAATACGTTGTGATATTTCGATCTTATAATTATTGAGATCCTTCAATTCATTGTTTCGCATATGATGATCGAAGTACAGGCCTAAGATCCCATTATGAAGTTAATTAAAATAAAATCCAATTGGCAACCAAAAACCGAACTCTATTGATCCATAAAGTTCGTGTAACTTCGTAAAACCAATAAGACTTTTAATATTTTATCCAGTTGGATTTACTTAAAACACCAAAATTAGTGTGAATACTACACTGAATCGAAAACTGACTACTATACGCGAAACCACAAAATCATTACAGTAGATAACTAACAGTAGCTCAGTTACTTTTAAACAATCTATTTTTTATGGTACCAATTAGGATTTAGAACCTCCTGTTTGAGCCAACAAGGAATCTACTATTCAACTGGATGCAACAGCTGGATCGCAATATTCTAGATGTAAATAGAGTATCCAACTAAGAGGTTTCAGAGCAATACAACAGAGACTGCTATGATTGTTGCGTTTTTCTTATTGTCTGTCTGTACGTCATATCTGTAAATTTTTACGATCGCCCGTTAAATATTCTTTTGCACCACACTTTCTTGTATGTTTTACACAGGCATACTATTCTATTATTTTCCCGCTGGCACCTTTTATTGCCTTTGGGAAGCATTTTGATGCGTCTATAGAAAAAAACATATTGTAGTATTATACGGCGAGCTTCGGACCGTGGGAGTCCGAAGCTCGCCGTTTTCCTCGTACTTTGTCATCAAAATTGATCGAGTCCTCCGGAGACCAGCGGGCGGGGGCTTTTTTAGCGGCTTTTTCCGCTAGCGCTTTCCAGCGCTTTAAGCGTTATCCAAAGAGGAAACGCTGCCAGCCTTTTGGGAAGACTTGAGGAAATTTTCTATTTATAGATTGTATTTTGTATATATTTGTTGTAAATAAAGCTTATTTCTTCTCTTATAGTATTTACGATTGCAATTTATTTATAAACTCAGGGAATTAAAAAAAAAATTTATTGAAAAGATCACATCACGCTTTCAAAAATCTAAGTTGATTTACTGTTGTTATAAGTAGCTGTGGTGACAAAATATTACGTAACAATCGGGATGCCGGATCGATGGCACCTGGGCGCCCACCTGCCGGCCACACGTGCCTCAAGTCTTCGAATGAGGCCCTGATCTCCAATTAAATTACCAATTTATATAATGAGATGACATGGATACGGTACATGATTGTATGGTTTATCATTTTATTATACTTCAATTGAGAAAGCCTAAAAGTTGAAAAAGTTTTAAGCATAGGTTATTTAATTTACTAATAAGAATCGATTGAGCTAAGTTGCGATTAAAAATCATTGAGCGATACCTACTTGAGAAATACAAAGATATAAAGGCTTTGCTAAGTCAGTGAGGATAAGTATAAAAAAATAAAAATTAATTTACGTAAGACTGGCCGAATATGCATTCGAATAGAAAAAAACTTATTTTTCCAGACCGTGACAGAACAAAAACATATTCCAATTATAAAAAAAAATTACATGCTGTTCGCACAATATTTATTTTACCCCGAAAGCAAGGAATCATCATCAAATAAAGTTACCGTTGTTAGAGCCATTTCGTAACCATAGCTAGCTGGTACACTCATGTTGAAAATCTGTCAACAAGTACCTATACCAACTAACCAGAGGTCGGCAACATTATTATTATTATTATTATTTGCAATCCCCTGGTATTGAAACGATAACTGCGTGATTCAATTCAAAAGTCAATTCAAATTATTTATTTGCTTAATATGTTTTTTTATTACTCTAATACAAATATAAGGTATTGCTGTTAATATTACACATTAAAAAAAACATTAATACATTCCATAATAATGAATTAATAAAATCCAATACACAACCAAAAAATACAATAGAAAAGAAAAAAACAAACATTTCAAAAAAAAAATTGCACCAAAATAGAACCAAATAAAAAATTATGTTAAATTCTGCAATTAAATCTAGACTTACTTCTTTTAAAAGTAGTGATATTTAGCCTTCTGGCTCAGTCATACAAAATTTATCATTAGGTATTATTTTTATTAATAGAAATAGCAGTGGGTAGTATACTAACTACAAAAATGTACATAATTTAGAAGGCTCCTATAAGTCAACATAAATAAAAGAGCCTGACATTTTTATCATCTAATCGCAATTGCAAATAGCCTGAAAGGTCACCATCTCATGATACTCGTTACAAAATTGTGTTTAGACACGAAAAGCCGCGTAAAATAACGGTCTTAACGTCCAAGAGGCATGTCGTAAGGTGCCTCCCGTATTTGTAGGGGTTAACATATGACGGTGGTTAATTGTCCTAAGAAACGACCCTTTGTGAGGGATGTTAACGCCTTTTTTTGAGTGGTTGTCCAAAAATGTAGAGTTAAAATGAAGGAAATTCTAAATTTAAATGAGAGTAAAAGTATTTTTTTAGTCATATTTTAATTAAATGTAACTCTATTATTTATATATTTGTAAATAATACTAAAGCAGTTATTGTACAAAAAAAGTCGAATATCAATAAGTGATACTCAGATATTTTATATTTTATTCTTTTAGAAAAACTCGTAAAAAAATTAAAATCACAAGTACTCTATGATGTCACTCTATGATGGCTTACTATGAATACCATGCATTTTATTAATTACAAATCTCGCGATAACAAGACCACTGCAGAAGTGTTAAGACATTTAAATAACACAATTGAATTATTATTATCATTAAAACTGAATCTCAATGGTATAAGACACGTATTATGTGTGTGTGAGTCTCAACTCTTGACCGAAGACAAAGGAAGTGCGGCGTGGGAGCACGGGAGATAGGGGTGCGTGCACGCAGCGGGAAGCTTGCACCTGTGTATAGTACGACCTAAGCGTTTTGATACTTTAGTAATTTGTTTATGTTTGTTAATAATTGACAATGTTACACGTGTGATCGTATTGCTATATTTTGGACAAATACAAATTTTACCCATGCATTTCAGAATATCGAGTATTATTATCACCTTTCTTAGGTATTTGGGCCAACTTATGACTATAGAAAGAAAGGAAAATATTCATGAGTGTGAGGAATCCAGAAATATGCGCCTGTATGATGCTGAAGCGCTGGTTTTGTCATGGAAACTAAAAAAACCGCCTGAAAGCCACTGAAAAACACGATGACCATAGTAAAGTAAAGTAAATGTTATTTCTCATAGTTACCTTCCCCTGAAAAGACTGAAGATAATTATACAAGCAATAACCTATGATGTAATTATAATAGCGATGTATCTGTATGTGTCATGACATGAGTCAATGATCTGTAATCTTGAGTTTTGATATAAAAATAAAAAACATTAAAAAGAGTAACGGATCAACATATGCGCGGGCGCACAGGTCGGCGGCGGTTGAGAGAAAACTGCTGAGATCGACAACATTTTATTTTTGTCAATAGTTTTATTGTTTTTGATTCACTACAAATCTTCCAGAGATAAAAAGTACAGTCCTACTTAAAAAACGCTATTTGACCTACGTATTCAATTAGTCATGTAAAAAACGTCAAATTGACAATGACGGTAAAGTGATCGATACTTATTGTGTCGACATAGGCCCGGTTTCAATAATTTATGGACCGGTATCGGTTAAGATTTATTAAAATTAAGACTCTTATTTCTTTACTAATAATGAAGCAAAGACCTCAAAGCTTTGCATAGCAGACCCTCCCATATGGAAGTAGCTTACGAAATTATCTATATGCCCAGTTTGGCAATAAAAAAACCTACCATAGGTACAAAACGATTCGTTTTTGTTTATTGAAACCGGGCATTAAACAGTGTTTTAGTTAAATCGATTGTAAGTGTGGCCTGTAGTTTTTAAGAATTAAAGAATAGGCAGAATAGCCTATATTATTTAGCCTATATTATTTTTTGACTTGATCGATCAAAAAGTTCGATTCCTACGCTACATGTCAAAACTAGAATAAATCATTTTTAAAAATCCAAAACAAAGCGCAAAAATTAAAAGAGTAAAAGTAACAAGTTACTAATAGAATTTATAAGTAAATAAATTAAAAAGGTTCTATACTCCTGGCAGCATCGAGAGGCACCTGCGCGGGAGCACGTGCCAACTGTCCCGTGTCTCCCGCCCCCACCCCTGCCGCCCCCGCCACCCCTTAGCTTCCGCTCTATCCGGGGAGGTGCATTAGTATGCATTTTATTTATCTTCCGATTACATTTTTTAATACACTGTAAAATACAAAACTGGAATAAATGGGAATTTGTAGTACCTATAACTCTTTAAATCGTAAACTTATTTGAAGTTTATCATGAATTTAATGTTTCTTACATAATTTTAAAGATTCAGGAGTAAATTCTTAATCTATTCGATCATCTAAGTAAGTGTATATCAGGTTTTAAATTATTTTCTCAATTAGCTGCTGGTCATTATTTCGAACAGTGAGTAGAAAGAAGAGTACCTAATAAATAGCTGCATATGTTAAAAGAGTATTTTTATCTTCGAAGGCATTACCATCCAAAGTGCATGATGAGTCACATCGCGTCGCAGACGTGCACTGACCAGGCAGCAATGGCACTTTTAACCGTTGCACTGCCTATATAAATACTATCGGCAAATCCGTTGGCCAACGGTCAAAATGACCCAACAAAACTGTATCAAAGCATGCCTTAACACAAAGCGAATCATTAAAAAGAGACCACTACATTGTCTAGTGTACAAAAATCGCCAAACTTTCCCATAAAGGACCAGTACCTTTGTCCTGTGGACGTTACAGTTTTGCAAAGAAACTAGACCGTTCTCACGCACGCAAAAATTTTACCGATAGACATACGTCCAAAATATAGGAACTGAATAGATGACGAACAATGAAATAGATTCGCGAAAGGGATTAAAAATAATGCCTTGTAAGAAAAGGGTGGTTTTGTAAAGGTGAGGTCAGTTGGGTCATCGGAGGCGCGGGGTTGACCCCATCGCTCACGCTGCACCGATTTCGGGGTGTTTAAACTGGCGTAAAGGGTTGTCGTGACCCTGCTATTGTGCCCATGGGTCAGCGTGGGTTGGCTACCTGAGATGGACAGGTCAGAATGACCCTGCCTAGTGAATAGACAATTAAAACGAGAACGGCGCATCAACGGTTGTAATTTGGAAAATCGCGATAACCTTTCGCTTTGAACGTTGATTTACTGATGCTTTTATGTTGCAATTTGTATCTATTTAAGTAACCAGTATCGGTGTAAAAGTTTCAAAGTGGTCGGGTATTTTTCTGGTTATTACTGGTTTATTATGCATAATTTCAAGTATTACAAGGAATCATTCACCAAGTGTTTTGTTTCTTCAAGAGATATTACGCGTCATAAGTCTTTTTACAAACTATCGTCTACTCAAAAATATACAATTAGAATAAGAAATACACCATTATTATATAGCTATTTAAGACGCTAATTTCATCATCGTATGGATGGAAATATTGAAATGTCTCTTCAGCTTTTCACGTGATGTGTATCAATTACTTGGTTTCTAAATAAATATGTCTTCTTTTCTTTCTTTCGGTTCGTATTCAGTAAAAATAATTTTAAAATAATTTTAAATAACCACCGTTAGTAACCGTTTGGAGTTATTCATCAAAAATAAACTTCTAATCATACTACACCTTACGGACACATAACGGTCATAATACAAAGAACTAGGTATAAATAAAGACCATTTCTATTATCCTGCATTATATTATAATCACATAAACATTTGCCATAGGCGAATCCGTTGGGCCAATTCATTGAAGGTGTTCGGACAATGCAAAAAAATGGAGCATAGAAAACTGTTTCCCATAAAAATTGTAGCGCGAAAAGGGTTGGTCATAGACAACCATTGTTTGTGGCCAGTGAGAATTTTTGCGAAGAAATGGGTCAGTTAGACCCCGTCCGGCGGGAGACAGTGCCGTATTGTTGTCGGTCGCATCACAGGGTTATGCAAATCAGTTGGTCACGAACAATGGACCGATCTTTGTATCTTGAGATGGCGGAGTCCAAAGTGACAGATGGGTGAAGTTGTTGAGGGCCTATTATGCATTTTGCACATGTTAGGAATTTTAGTAGGCACAGAAATAGATTTAAGAGAGCTTGCTTTATTTTATTTTTGAGCTTGCGGATAATAAGTATTTTATTTGCGAATGTATAAATGGAAATGTATTTTATGATAAAATAACTATAGAATTATTTGAATATAGCCTTCTAGAAAAGAACAGCATCAATATACCTGGTTCAAACCACTGTAATAAGAATCTAACTAGAATCTGATACTCATATAAGAATAAGGTATCTAGACGGTTGAAGTTATAGAAGGTACAGTAGTACCCAATTAATATGGCTTACCGATGTACCTGCGCAGAAGATACATTTTCAAAGCGCGGGAAACGCTATTGGCCGACAGCTGCCGCCATGTTAGCGCGCGCCGTGCGGAAGAGCGTGACTTGCGAGTGAGACGGAACTAACAGCTGCAGAGTATTATGAACCTTATAGTAGTGATCTAAGGTTGATTGTAAGTTTTAAGCACTCTTTCGTTAATCTTCCGGGCCATACTTTCTTTTCTGTGCGAACGAACATTCATGACGCGCCATATCAGTTGGGTAATACTGTACCTATATATCAATTTCAACGATATATCTACTAGTGTAAAGACATCCTTAAAGGCAACCGTGTTCTAAATTCAAAACACAGCTCAAGTAAAAAACATACAATTTTCTCCCCACATTTTCTTGTCACTGATAAGAGAACGAGCTTCAAAGGTGCGAAACGTTGACCCCAATATATACACCTTTTACGTTTCTGAAAATCAAAAACAATCGAATATCAACCTTACTTGCTGAACCATTGAGTTTAATTAACATAAATGAAGTACCAATTATGTTTGTTCTGTATGTGTATTTGGAGTAGTTAATATTTACAGGAAATGAGATCTTAAGATTCTTGGGTTAAGGTATATTTTCTTATGCATTGTAAATGTTGTGTGCTTCTTATCGCTCAGTGAGTTCCGTTATCAGTGAGGCAGATGTAAAACGGATTGTTAAGAGACAATCGATTTTTCGGTTGTAATTTGTATTTTCATAGTAGGTATCTGTATAATCTGTAGGTATTTAAAAATAAATAATAGGAATATATCCTAGTACATCATCATCATCAGCCTATAATGTCCCACTGCTGAGCACAGGCCTCCTTTCACAAATCAGGGTGAAAGGGAATGGGCAATACTCCTCAACGCGTGCCCACTGCGGATCGGTGGAGGTAGGCTAGTGGTCAACCTACTGTTGAATTTTTCAAGCCGCCTAGGAGGCATCCAACTAGCTTAACGACTATCACGATTAAGTGATAACCGGGACCAACGGCTTACGTGCCTTCCGAAGCACGGAAACGCTCGATTTGAAATACCACTAGGGGTCACCCATCCAGGTACCGACCACGACGGTGGTAGTTTAACTTTGCCGATCGATTAAGAACGGCTAATCATGCTACACCACGAGCCCTTCATAGTACTCATATAGTACTTACCTTTATGGAAATAGTTTATTGTGTAAAACGGCCCATAATTTATTATACCCAGACAGAACCCAATGAACCTTCCGGACGAAATTCCAAAGTTTGAAATACTGCACTTTGGAATTTCGTCCGGAAGGTTCATTGGGTTCAGGCACTTTTCAACACTTAGGGCCAGATCTTAGTGCAAATTGGTTGTTATAGAAACCATAATTCTATCATAAATCAAGAATGATAGCTCAGAGTATATAAATACTACGTACAAGTAATAGTATCATTTATATCCCATAAGCAGATAGCTACAGAATCAAAGAGTACCTCTTCGTCTTCCTTCCTTTCTATTGCATAATAATAATAATACTGTGTTGTATTCAAATTGTAATTGAATTGTAATTGTATTAAAATTGCTACATCCAATTATAGAGTAACGATGTGACCTCTCCTATTTCAATTATTACTTCTGGTCAAAAATACTATTTCCACATATTATTAAAATTTTTAAATGTTCAAATTTTCAAATGATCAAATTTTCGAATTCTAATTTTCAAATTTTTGAATTCTCATAATGAAGAATGTCCCATAAGTCATTCATTCAATTCGATCAGTACTGAGACACAACTTATGTAGTCATGTTTTTAAAGTGAAATAAAAAAAATCATTTTTTTCAATGTGTTGGAGATAGAAAAACGAAAGGACAAGATGAAGTGCATAGCTACCAGGCTCACATAACGGTTAGTACCTAAGTAATGACCGTATGAGACATTACTCTAATTTCATAGACGCATTTTCTTAGAACATGAGTCACTTCGTCTCGTGAGAAACTGTGATGCTGACGGTCAACCTGACCTTTCACCGTTCCCACGCACTTACTTAGTTAAATTACTACTTTACTTAACTTTAAATTGTTCGGGGGAGTCGTAAGATCTAGTACGAGTGTATTTGATTTTAACATAGAACTAGACAACAATCTTACATACATACACACACACACACACACACACACACACTTTGCGCGCGTTTCGTATTTTTGGTATCTTAGTTAAATTTAAGTTTCTCTATTGTTTCTAAAAAACCTTTCAACTTATCACGAAATGTTTTGGAAGAGCGGGATCTCCTAACACAAGCAAATCTTTGCTTAAAAGGAGATTCCAAAAATATGTTGTAACCTAAGATAAGTTATTGGAAATAAATTTATTTATTTATTTATTTATCTTGGCGTGGTTGAGTCTTGGTCGAAAGTAAGTAGCTTAAGTAAGCGAGTAGCATTGATAAACGCAGCATCTAAGTTAATAGATATAAACCTCCATGCAACAGAAAGTTGGGTTTCTTTTTCAGGTTCTGTGTCTGAATAACGTTTTAAGGTTAACTACCAGTTTTTGAAAGCCATTCAAAGTTAATCTCTCGTTGAAATTATACATGTCAATGATATGTGAAATGACAAAGACGGCAATAGTTTTGATTAGATTAACTTTGATTTGGCTTTTACTGGCAGTTATACATTCTTGATTCTGTCATTAAAAGTACTGATATTTATAAAGATCTGCGTGAATTTTAAAGATAGAGTAGTGTATTGATAAAAGTATTTCACATCTCATGGGAAAATATATGCAAAATTAATTTAAATTCCATAACAAAAACCATTTAGTTTACACATCCGGCTATTATGATCATAACATCCATAACCCTTATGCAACCCTCATCTGTTTGTCCATCCTTTCAATGACCCATCTATTTGAAGTTCTCACTCTTAATCGCTTAACACCCCACCGGTAGTGCTGGGTCAAATCGACCCGTAGTTTAAAAAAACAAAGGCGCTTTTGTTAATCGGTGTCGCGGAACTATAGGATCTGACAATTTCCTGATAAAACCGGTTTCGAACTGGTTTACGCCAACCGCCGTCTCATAATGCCTTGTTTATGGTAATTTGGCACTTTATTGTTTGGGGATGATTGTTTTTTATAAGACGTGAGACTTAGGGATGCTGTTGTGTCTCGGAAATGGGATTAGTGGTTGTGTTTTGAGTGTAACAAAGATTTTGTGATTGGAAAAAATACGTTCGCCCAAGATTTACTCTTGGAAGACACGAATAATCTACTTTATACAATCAAAATAACTTGGAAGATACAAAATTCAAAAAATACGCATCGATTGGACCAAATTAATTATTATGCCTTTTGCGGTCGAGACCATGGGACCGTGAGGGTCCGAAGCTGGCCGTTTTACTCGCACTTTGTCATCAAAATTGATCGATACCTCCGGAGACCAGAGGGCGGGGAGCTTTTTCCGCCATCGTGTCAGCTTGGCTATCCAAAGAAGAAACGCTGGCAGCCTCCTGGGAGCCTTGCTGTTAATCGGAAGTAGCGCCAGACTTGAAGAAATTTTCTATTTAGAGATTGTAATTTGTACATATTTGTTGTAAATAGAAATAACTTAGGTGAATGATAAGGTTTTTAATCAATTTGCAATTAAATTAAAGCCTAGATTTATGATTGATTCAACAAGAAAAAAATCAAAACTGGTAAGTGGTAAGTTTGAGGTTTCTACACGCAGGCTATGCTGAATACATATTTCTGTTTAACAAGGTTTTATAAGTACCTAAATTTTTAGCTTTCATCCCTTAGTTTCACCTGCATATTCAGGATAACTTCTTCGACTCTCTTTGAGCTATCCCCATAAAAAAAATCACGTCGATTAGTTGCTCCCATAAGTAGGACATAAACAAAAAACTTTTTGTTATAGTAGGTATCTAGGACTATTATACAATTTATATTCACATTCTCTGTAGCCGAGTCCAAATCATCATTTGCTAAATTCTTCGTCTATTTCAAGAATCTCTATCTCTTCTCACTCACCCTTTACCAGTATGACCACATGTAATTAATCATAGGAGCATCCTTGCGCTATACTATACTCTATTCATTTTTTGCCAACATCCCTCGAAGCATTTATGCAAATATTCGCAATTAAAAGATTGCACGTATAACGGTCTTTGCGATTCTTTTGTTGCTTGGACGGCAGATGGACGGTGGGTTTAAGGAATGGAAATGATGCTTTACGTTATAAATTGTAGTTATGTTTGTAATTTTAGCTTAGTTTTATTTTTTTGTATATGTATAGGATTTGACCAACCTATTCCTTCTTCAGACGAGAACTTCCTCAAAATACTTTCAACAAAATTACACAGATATAGTACTTACTTACCAATAAATCGTTGTGATAGACTGAAAAATAAGTATATAACTGAATTGAATCGGAGTTAATGAAATTAAAGTTGCTATTAAAAAATCAATCACAATGTTTGCACGGTTAAGATAATGCAAATGTAATCATTCTAAGCAAACAAGGTCCAGTGACTATAGATATGGAATTGTTAATTATACTATGTTTGTTACTCGTCCATGCAAATCTACAAGAAAATAAATCAGATTTTGGAGAAAAGATACAAACTTTAAATAACATCAGTTACACAGCTTCGCATAATTCTGACCCAACAGAAAAGGTTGTCACTAAAAATATATTCATTTTTTATGATGGAACTGTAAAACCATTTTTTGAACTCTTGGGACAGAAGAGATATAAAATGATTGAAAAAAGACTTAAACGACAGAAGAATAGTTTATTTCCTTAAGTGAAATCGGAAGACACAACTCTTTAATTATCGAAATTTCATATTGTGTAGTGGATTTAAATTTGTTAATAAATTATTTTCACGACTGTTATCCCGAGTCCGAATAAAGTTAATCCACATTCACTAAGGATTTTTTTTGTCTTAGCCTGCCACTAGGTGAGCCTCATATCATTTCTTGAGCATATTCCCGGGCTACATTTCTAAACTTATTTCTAAACTTTGGCGTTGTGATAATATAGGTTTTAAATTAGATAGGCGTTCTACCACTGACTCGCCGCGCCGGTTAATGTAGCCAAAGGTCCATCAGCATCATATACTAGCTTCTTTTATTTGTGTTAACTGTCTTCTTGTTTTTCTTTGTCACAAATTGGTTTTCTTTCTTTTTGCTTGCTTTCTTTCTTCCGCACGATATTTACCTTCACCGTCAGTCAGCTCACGCTCATTAATAAGAATCTTTTCGGCACCTAACGTCACTACTGCTGGCCATCTTGGTAACACAGTTATTTTTTAACATAAATCTTTAATCAGGTCTAGAAATGCAAAATAAGTACATAATGACACCAGTGAGTCATGAACTTTAGCTTACTCAACTCTCTCTCTTATTTTACCCCACCTCTCTGCTGTTTTTAACTGACCACTCATACAAATCTGCTTGACCCTTCTCAAATAACACTGTAATACGACCAAGGGGTCATCTGGACCAATTTCGGACAATGGTCAAAGTTTATAAAAAAAATCTGATTGGTCTAAGGTGACAAAAGAAATACTGACCCTTCAAATTAACGTGTGTACCTTTGCCTGACCTTTTGTACCTTAAAAAAGGGTTGCATTGTAGGGATAGGATTAGAGGTGTAACGGATGAATGTTGATGAATAGATTTCGATCAAAATGCCTTGTGTCAGATTCTTTACGGGTGTTTACAATAAGCTGTATTAATGTTCGATGCAGGACCAGTTTCTTCATAATAATAACGTGAACAAAACAACATAGTTTTTAGCGGGGAGTTAATTTCATCGAATGTATGATATGAATACTGTTTTTTTTGTATTGCTTATTTACTTTACGATTGGTTTATGGATAAGACAAGAGATGAGAGAAGGGATATACGAATGGTGTGGCCAAATTAAAACTTCAAACGCCACTATCTCCCAAAATTGACAAAAGATTCATTTTAAAACTATTGGCGGAATATTAATAGTTTTAAACATGAATAGTAAATTAATTTTGATGATCTTCAAGTGGATGGAAAACTAGCTTTCCGCATCGTGGTTTCATCCCGTGATCTCTATACATAAACTGGTTTACTACTTTATACCCTTACTTCCTTAATTACAAGACATAGTTTAATGGAAGTCTTTTATAAATCAGGTTTAAAGATAGCCCCCGCTCTTTTTATTATATGATATCAGAAAGTGACAGACAGACTTGACTTAAATCTCATGTAATAAGACACTATTGCTAAGGTCAAAAATTCTTTTTGCTCGTTATTTAACGTCGTCGTCGTCCCGTTCGTTATTTGGGAAACTCATGTCAAGTCCAAAATTGCAAGCTGTTAGACCCACATAGTCTAAGCTAATCGTTGCCTGTTAGTCAGTCACTGTTAAAGTTTTTTTAAATAGATATAGAGATTATTTTAAGAGAGGTAGAGTAAGACGTTATTTCGCTCAAAGAACAGCTCGACTGGGAAATACCTCCACCTAATAACCTAATAATTAGTTCCAAGGTATGTTCATACCTTGGAGTAAAATGAGTCGTAATCCTTTTTAGACATCTTAAAATATTACTGAATGTATTAATATAAGTAATTTTATCTGTTTCTTAATATGTTGCGTAAGTATTGTTTTGTAATGTTGTGTGTATGTCGAAATAAATGTTTTTCTTTCTTTCTTTCTTTCTAACAGAATACCGCAGCCAAATAACCCATGAGCAAGGTTCCCAGAGAGAGCATTGGGGAGGAGGGAAAGGTCGGTAACGCGTGAGTGATGCCTCGTGTGTTGCAAGCGTCCATATGGCTACGGTGACCGCATACCATCAGGCGGACCGTACGCTTACCGACTTCGTCCTATAAAAATTGGTATATGGTATAACCTTTAGATTTAATAAATGAAATTAATATCTTAGCAGACCTAAGGGCGAACCACAAGCTCTTAAAACAAGGTTAAAATAACCTTATTTGACTTTTGTCTTTCTTTGACATCCGTTGTCAAATCAGGACAAAAGACAAATAAGATTATGTTAACCTTGTTTTAAGAGCTTATGGTAGGCCCCCAGTTATTTTCTGTATCAAAAACTGTAACTAGCTCGTACGGTTTGCATAACATCCACGTATGTAGTTATTGCATTTCGCGGCCATTTCACGGTTTCGCTCGCTCTAAATGATAAGCAACCGGTTTCAAACTAATGCACTGTTAATTACAAATACATGAATGTACTTACTTACGTGCGTCAATTGTTATAGTTATTTATAGGCGTCCTTAGACAGACAGTTACTAATTTTGATTATATTAATTTAAATTACGGTGATAACTGCTGTAAATTGGGCCTCCAGACTTTAAAAAAAAACTTGCAGAATTTTCTGCTGGTTGGCTGACTTCGGAACAAGTGGTAACTTTGATCTTCATAAGTAACTTTCGTAAAGGGAGATGTTTGAGAGGTAGGTTTTAAGAGTATACTTTTTCTGATAATAAAGAACAATAATTACTTATTTTCATTTCTCCAGATGATTGGATGCTATTTAAACCCAATTAATCTACTCTCTTTTAAAATAAGCGAGTACGTTTCTTAAAAAATCTGTAATCTCTGTCTAAACTCATGCTTTTTAATTCGTTCTTCTCGATAAAGTCATTTATAAACGAAATCAACACAATAGTATTAATCACACATATTCAGAATTAATTAAAATATAAAGTTGCGCCGCTAGAGGTCGCTTAGCACTAGCCCTTGTTAATAGCGGCCCCGGTCCAATCTTGACCGTAACCAACACTTGCAGGGTTAAGTTTAACATTTTTTCAATTATTTTACTGCTTGAAGCCCATCACAGACGTAGCTATAATATATATTAATATAAATCATACCAAGGCATATTACGATATATTTTCAATACTAATCTTCGAGTGACCGCACACGCAGCTATAATATATATTTCTGTTTCTTCGCCAACCTGTACTGTAATTTATATTATAGCTCGGCATATTAATATATATTATAGCTACGTCTGTGATGGGCTTGATTAGCCCATATGTTCGATTTCGTGATTTAGTAATTAACATAACCAAAACGTATTTTTATCAGACAAGTTTTACTATTTGAATTAACAGCAAAACTATTTTTTATAAAAACTTAGTTGAGCATTATTAAAACTTGATTAAAACATAAAAACAGATAAAAAATGATACAGGGCTGTCTAAAAGTCATTTGCGTTTATTTCCCTCGGGGAATTTTGTATAAATCATCGTAGAGGCGTGTAGCCAATTATGGCGGTCACACCCCTTTCAGTAATTTTGTCAACATTCTCTTTTACCTTTTATAATTATATTATTATCTATCATATTTAAATTCAGAATAATCACTTATTATTTTTGCTATTAACTTTCTTTATCCATTATTTCTGTATTATCTCCTTTCTTATTCATATCCTCGCTGACAAAGTCTCCTAGAATAATCTCCATACCCGTTATCTGGACATAAACCTTCCCCATGGATTGCTATAATACAGTGTTTTTCAATCTTATTGATTTCGCGACCCCCTTACAGGTTGGAAAATTCTGGCGACCCCCTTGTCAGACAGACAAAGAATTTATAAATTAAAAGACTACGATAATGATTTTCTTTATTTTGACACCATTACTTATTAGTCTGCAAGAAGCCACGAGAGGTTTGCAACTAAGTAAGAGGTAAGTTGGACGCCCGCTTACGCGAAGTCTACCTTGCCGTTTTCCTTCTGCCGGCGACCCCCGACTAAGGTTTCGCGACCCCCCTAGGTGTCGCGACCCACAGATTGAAAAACACTGCTATAATAAAACCTTGGTTCCAGCTGCAATGACCAGGGGCCGTATTACCAACTCTTATTGTGATTCAGTTGAATCGTTTTTGTATCAAAGAATATCAGAATGTATCATAAAAAGTGACACTTAACAGAAGAACAATTCAATTTATTTGAAGTTAAATTGCTATTTATAGTTGTTAATCCATTGACTCGCAGTTTATGTTTTTTTTCGATGCGTATTCTTTTTATCGACATCGATTTTAATAAAGCCCCATATAGTTAATGTGTCTGTGTCAGAGACTGCCATGTCTTATTAATACATAACTTTTTTTTTTATACTACTTAATCGGTAAACAAGCATACGGCCGCCTGATGGTAAGCGGTTACCGTAGCCATATAGACGCTTGCAACACAAGAAGTATCGCTCACGCGTTACCGACCTTTCCTCCCTCCCTTATGAGCTCTGGCGACCTTACTCACGCGCAGGAACACAACTTAAAGTTATTTGGCTGCGGTATTCTGTAAGGTGGAGGTACTTCCCCAGTCGAGCTGCTCTTTGAGCGAATAAACGCTATGCTCTACCTCTCTCAAAACTACTTGATTATCAGGAAATCAGAGATGGAGAACCATGTTCTGTAGACTCACAAAAACATCGCAATATAATTCTGATTCCTTATGCTAATGTCTGCATCTATGCAACCACTCATCTCAAATGTTCCCATGCATGCGTAATGCAATGCGATCAACAAAACAATCGATACTTTTGTACTTCATGCATAAATCACTATGATTTGTAGGAAAAATTACTATAGTTCTTACTATTGTGTGTGACGCATCGAGTCTAGAAATGTATAATATACTTTATAAGGACATATTTTAGAGACATTTATATTAAATTAAGTAGGAATATTTTTTTTACTACCGCAACTATCAACTTAGTAACACACATTCCGATATTTTTTTTTTCAAGTTGCAGCTTAACTTTTTTTTTTATACCACTAAAGTGGCAAACAAGCATACGGCCCACCTGATGGTAAGCAGTTACCGTAGCCTATGGACGCTTGCAACACCAGGGGTATCACTCGCGCGTTGCCGACCCTAAAGGTCACGCTACGAGCTACTGCTACGAGCACTCGTAGCAGGCAGGATTCCAGGAGACTCCTGAAGTGGTTTAACTGATGGTAAGTTACGCACCGTTGTCTATGGACATTGGGGGATTGCCAATGTACCTGAATATATAATTCAATATAGGATATGTGGAATCTTATAGAGTTGGTGTTCTTTGAGCGAGTGTTAGAAAATATTTTTCAGGAGTTTATTGTATTGGTATTTTTAATCACAGAAAGTTTTTGTTACTCTTTGCTTTGACCTCTTTTCTAGGCACAAGGAGAGATGAATCATCACCTGAGTCAATATTATAACCAGCCAGCCAGACTCAGAGAAGTATTTAAATAGGCTTTTAAAAAAAGAACGAAGACTGTATTTATTTCCTAATTCAAACCGTTCGCAAAACGTTATCTACATAAAGGTGCGTCCACACCCTAACTAAAGGTAAACCCTCACATAATCTGCACGTACGTTGGTACACACATGCACTGTACATATTACATGAAGTTAACATCTATCTTGATATGTCTCTGTGAATACTCCCCCGAGAGGCGCGTGTCCTCGACGCGACCGGTGAAATATTAAAAAACAACACCTACTCACCGCTGAAGCATTGTGGGATTGAAACGTATTGGTGTATTGAAGCTATACAATGCTATTCTTAATATTGCAAAGATCTAATACACTCCAATAAGATTGTATGGTGACAATGCTGTTTACAAAACGTTGTTACAAATACTTTTATTACAAAGCTATGGTCTATTTAAAGTAACTTTTGATCAGTTCAACAATAAACTCTAAATAACATGACATTATAACTATTTCGGATCTACTGGTGATACAAATCAAATGCACTGAATATATAACCCGGTAAAATGTATATTTGTGTAATGTTATACTGAAGCATTCATTTATTTCGTTACTAGCTGTCCCCCGCGGTTTTACCGGCGTTCCCGGGATAAAGTAGCATATGTCCTTTTTCCATACCATGGGCTATCTACGTGCCAAGTTTCATGATGATCCGTTGAGTAGTTTAGGCGTGAAGGCGTAACAAACAAACAAACAAACTCACTTTCGCGTTTATAATATCAAAGTTAGGATTGTAATAATAAAATATAAATATCCTGGGACTATTGCTAAACACATGTCGTATAGTCCGAAAGTTTTTGCAAGAATGATTATCAAACCAGTACTATTTATCCCGGATTTTCACTTGGTCCTAGACCCGTGAATTTTCGCAAAAATACCAAAATTCTTAAAATTTTGAGAAAATCCAAAAGACAAAAAATAATAATAATAATAATAATTCATTTATTTCAGACCCATAGATATATACCTTACAAAATAACATAAATATTGTAGTAAAAATGTTTTGTTAGTATAAACACTTAAGCCTATGTTAATAAACACTAAACTAAAACACTATGTCTTTGTGCGATCGTGTGGCACTTGTCCACGAAAGCGAATAATGTATGGCATCCAGAAATAAGTAGAAACTCTGACTCAATCCACCTTTTGGAAGGCCCTTTAGCTCAAAAAATACACTGAAGTCAATTTCGAGATTCGAAAATTCACGAAACCAATTCAATACAATCTCACCACAGAGACAGTCGCCGCTGAGTCTCGCACGCACACATACATCATACACGCACACACATGCGAATACAGATAGTGTGTGACTCACCTGACGAAGGGTGTGTGTAGAGTGCCCATGCGTTTGAAGGGTGGGGGGATATTTTGATAACTTTTTATTTATGATAATATGGTCGGAGGTTATATATAATCACAGAATATTTTTACTTACTAACATGAATCACTTGAATACATACAGACATACCTACATTACAGGCATAATTTATCTTAAGTTTTTTTTATGTTTGTTATTAATAAAATATGTTAGGTCCATGTTATGAATAAAAAATATTTTATTTGTTTCTTTCAAAAAAAAAATACTTTAACTTGAACTATAGTGACATATATTAGTATTTGACTGATATTAGTCATAATTAATTTATCATAATAATATTATGAATGCAACCAAGCTTTAGGCAAAATATAATTAAATTGATATGAGAGTTATTATAAAACCAACATTGCTAATTGTTAGGTATAAGTACCTACGTTAAACCATTCATGATTCATTTTTTCTTCATACACTTTTTTTCTTGCCACTGAGTCATTTTTATCAAAACACAAAGCTTGTTCGAGACTTTTTGGCGGGAAGGAAGTGGCGATTTTTATTGAAAATATCTTTCAAGTTGACTTAAGAGGAAATGCTGGTGGCGTTTTTTCCATACAAACGTAATCCTTAGTTTCCTCTCTGGATAATGACACTAGAGCAATGATTATTTTACCATGTAATCTGTAGGTACCACTGAATGTCCCTCGGTTGTGTTTTTCTCCATAAATTAATTATTATAAACATTAGGAACCTTCTAAAATCCCAAAAACTTACCATTTTTAACGCCAGTATTACGATTTTTTTTTTAATCGAACCCTTTTTGGAGGAGGAAACCGGGGATTACGAAATAGTGATTTCGAATAATTAAAATAGGTATAATCGGTCCAAGCTGTAGTTGTCTCTATCGCCCTCAGGCGGGATAGCTCGGGCACAGCGCGACAGCAATAGATATGTTAAAAACCTATTTTTCAAATTTCTTGCAGCCATCCTCTTAAAAGAAAATGAAAAGGTTGAGTAGAACAGCCACCATTTTACTAAAACGTCAACGTCAGGTCAAAGTTGACTTACTGACTCTACTCAAAGACCATTTGAAAGTTATTTATCGTGACTTAAACTTATATACTCTTGACATTGGGATCCTTAATGGAAGATTGTTTATAAAAAACTAAAACTTATATCATTACTCGTTCATTACTTATCCGGAAAGTCCTACACATACCTATATCATGGTATCTACAGGTGTTCATTTTACTTGCATATCGATTTGGCGCACTCTCCCTCGCGCGGCCGTGCGGCCTTTCGGGGGAGCCTGCTCGTTTTATGTGCAGCTAAAAACCGGATAAAACCGGATAAATGCGGTCCCGACTTCCACGAAGTTAGGGGAGAAGTTCCACTGGAATTATATAAAGGCTAGACCTCCGTGATTCACACTCACTCCCTATTCTACCTACTTTCTTAGTGGATAAAAACGCCATACTAATAAAGATTAAGATTTAAACTGTTTATTTTAAAAAAATACAAAAAAAAATTGAATACAAGCATGTAATCCTAACAAGGATTGTGTGCACTTACGGTGTCGCACACTAAATAATGAATATGATATAGATAGCTAACTAAACTAACTACACGGAGGAAATAACAGTAGCAAGTAAGCCTGTCCGGAAGGGGCGAAATTGCGGCGATTCTCTCGCGCGAATGCATTGCGCGGAGATTGTTCACAATCAATTGAGCTATCTAATGCCAATATAATATAGAGGGTGGAAATTTGATACACGTCAGTAAGGGCAGCTACTTAAAGGGCTGAAGCCACGCGAATATATGCTTAGGAGATAGAGCTTACGACACCTGACGTTATCTTCAATACATTACTCATATAAATATGACTTATTATGAAGACTTACCAGTCTCCTAATTAAAAAAGTATAAGGTTCATTCATAGGTAAACTATATATGACGGTACCTAAGAAATTGCGAAAACTAAATATTGGGTATCTTTCTAATTGCGTTCTCCTTGACAGTCGCTGTGTGCATGATCAAAAGCACTGCATAGATTACAGTGAACGCAGAACGCAGAACTCTAGACCGCTCGCTTTGGGATTGTCTTATCTTCTCCACAAAATCCCAATAAACTAATCTGTTAAAATTCAGATTAACATCATTTATTTCAAATAGACCTTCTTAGGCACTTATGAAAAGTCTGAATCTAATACCGGTTCGGAAGGTTGCATTTGCTGAGAAGAGCCGGCAATAAACTCAGCAATTACTCATTTCAAGACAAGCTTAGATTCATTACATAATATTTACATTCTAATCGCACTGACAACATTTGCGTAGTCTTAATCGATATTTAATAAATAACTAGAAAACTTAAGCAGACCAGCCCCCACAAGCAGCACCTGTTCACGACTTGTTTTAGTAACTAGGTATTATTTTATGGATTCATCCAGAGACATTGAATAATGATACAGTGCCAGCAGCGTAACAAGACTACGTGATCAGATCCACACATTTTAATAAGTAGGTATTTGACCGACGACAACGAGTGAGTAAGATCATTCAATGGCTTATTCAATTGTAACCTATAACAATTGTATTATAATGACCACAAAGCTTTGTAGGGTTTGTTGCATACCTTAAATGTCCTGACGAAATATTTTGATGACCTTTTTAGTGAGCCGATGAACTGTGGTTGAACTCGGATTCAATTTGATGAAATATATTCAGTGAAATGTACCTACACTCTTGAAAATCAAGATACAAACTGCAGCAAGAAGCTAGCACGATCAATACCATCAAAATAGCAATGGATCTAAACTCTATAAGTAAAGATTTATGATTGTCTGTAGTTCTATAATGTATGCCTTTGGTAAGTTATCGTACGCAGGCCAAAGAAGGTTATTGTCATAGAAAACAGCAAAAAGATTCTCAAGAATCTTTTTTGTGTATTTTTTTAGACGACCTACCATCAGACCCTGGTACCATAGTCCTTGTCAAGACAAATCAAACGAGCCCAAACTCGTTGAGGTTGTGTCGTTTTATTACAGAGTTTCCCTGACCACCCTCCGGCTCCATAATCAGATCAGCTCCATGTCATAATAATATTGCATTGTTATTCGATTTACATATGCGTGGAAAATTTCAGCTCAATCGGAAACCGGGAAGCGGGTCCAACTTAACTGGCAAGATTTGATTACAAGCACCGGCGGGACAGGTGAAAATAAATAGAAGCTTGTAAAAAAGACGATTCAAAGCACGCCGAGAATTACGCCCGATTTTAATATTCAATCTATTATTGACATTTCACACAATTTTGTGTCAAAAATCAATCCCCAGTCAATGAAATTGTCTGGAGAAGGTTCTTCCTTAGAAAACTTAAAGGTAGGGTAGGATATCCCTCGGGTACGCGGGTGAAACTGCGGGGCGGAACTAGTATATAATCCGTGGTTTTCCAGTCTGACCACAATCGAATTCCAGTAATAATGAGCATACCTACTTACCTCGTTAACGTACTTTCCAAATCTCCAAATAAGAAGGTAATTCGTCAACAAAGAGCTTGATTGTAGGTAAATAATAACGTATGTATGACAATACAATTGGCCATGTAACCGACGCGTGGGATCTTCTCTCGATCACCTCTAATTCTATTATCTGCCCACACCAGGCTCTACCGTAGGATTTCTCTACAGATCCCTATATTTATTGTTTTCCATTACTGCCGGCCGACAGCAAATTTAAACGATACATTTGTTTTGTGAAGATGTAGTATAATTTTTCTTCAACCCATGACGATGACGAATATTAGCACCTTCAAAAAATGAAAATTAATAGCAAATAGATTATTCTTTTAAGAAAATCTTCACGTGGAAGGTCTAATTTGACTACTGTTTACAATCTTCATAGTTTCTTTTATTTTCATAGCGTTCGAAAACGATTTTCTTGTCGTAATAAGCAATAGGCATATTTACTTAAAAATAATACGACTAACACATATTTTTTTCGTATAATCGACACTAAATCCCTCTATCTTTCATACATCCCTCAATCTTTCATAAATCCCTCTATCTTTCATAAATCTCTCTAACTTTCATATACCCTTGTAGCGTGTCGACACCATTGGAACACAACATCAATAAACGGTAAACTACACGGTTTGCGTAAGCGCAGTGTGTCACTGCAGGTATACACCCCATCGCGTCCGCGTCGCGTCGCCCCGTCATTCTATTGTTACCATTGGTTACCATACACTAGCCGTGTTTAGATCATGGGAAATTAAGATGAATAGTCTCAAATGGACGTACCAACTAATCGTACAAAAATCATGTGTAAGTATTACAATAATAAAAAATTACTGTTAGGATTATTCAGCGACTAACAATGTTGCTACCATTATACTTATTAGCACAAAATGAAGATTACCATAAATCTCAGAAGAATTAAGTTTATATTTCCGCGTAAACGCCAGGATAATTTACTGAAGTTACTCCGGTTTGGAAGCCAGCCTTCCTAGAGTTGCAAAATTCGAACGCGAGGAGGGCAAAGGCTGCCACACGCGTCATACTTGTGAACAGGTGCTGCTTGTGGGGGCTGGTCTGCTTAAGTTTGCTATTTATTTACTTATTAAATATCGAGTCAGTCTACTTTATAGTTTTGCCGCCGCGCCGTCGCACGCAATTGTTGTCAGTGCGATTAAAATGTAAATATTATGTAATGAATCTAAGCTTGTTCTAAAAAGAGTAATTGCTGAGTTTGCCGGCTCTTCTCAGCAAATGCAACTTTCCGAACCAGTATTAGAGTATTAGAGTCAGACTTTTCATAAGTGCCTGCGAAGATCTATTTGAATAAATTATTTTGAATTGAATTGAATTGAACGAACTATTCAGTCCTTAACCCGTTGACTGCAAAAAGGAAGCGCGGCCTATCCTATCCTATAACTACAAATAAAATTCCAAGAACAATCCAGTGAGCGTAGCATTATAGTAGTAGCTTCAGTTTAGTGCTGCCTGTGCAGCTTTGAGTACAAAGACCAATCCACGAATCGTATTAGAAGTAAACATTTTCTAACATTTCTTGTAGTGTCGCTGAATGCCCTAAATATTAATATTTTAGCACAGCGTTTATTGGCTCAAAGAGCAGCTCGACTGGGGAAGTACCTCCACCTTACAGAATACCGCAGCCAAATAACTTTATGTTGTGTAAAGTTGTGTTCCTGCGCGTGAGTAAGGTTGCCAGAGCTCGTTGAGGAGGGGGAAAGGTCGGTAACGCGTGAACGATGCTTCGTGTTGCAAGCGTCCATATGGCTGCGGTAAACGCTTACCATCAGCCGGGTCGTAAGCTTGCTTGCCGATGGCCGTATATACAATAAAAAACAGTATATTCAGCGCAAAACGCCGAGGCTTATAGCAATTAAAGCATGCAGGACTCTACGGGACTCTACCAACCCATTGAGAGAGCCTTGTTAGTCCATACGTACCTATGTAGCTATAGCAGAAACCTTAAAATACAGTAGTTTATAACATCTATGCCTTTTATCCGTATTTATTTATAATTTAGGTATTACTACTAAAACATCATTTGGAAGGTTTAATCTTAAGCGATGAGTGTCGCCTCCCGTTTTACAAATATTTCAACAATACAGATAAGGGGATTGTCTGTCTGTCCGTCACATACTCGGGAGATGAATCCAACATCCAAAAGGTATGATTGCATAGACTTACAAAGCTGTACAACTGCCTATTATAATTTTGTACCTTCTTCACAAAGACTTAAACTTCAAAAGACCTGGACCTTATCTAGATTACAACAATGCTATGTACTCTACTGTCGTGGTTGGTACCTGGATGGGTGATCGCCCAGTGGTGTTTCAAATCGAGCTTGTCGTCCCGAAGCCGTTGGTCCCGGTTGTCACTTAATTGTGATAGTCGTTTAAGCTAGTCGAGGCCTTTTAGGCGGCCTGAAAACTCCAACAGTAGGTTAACCACTAGCCTACCGCCACCGATCCGCAGTGGGCACGCGTGGTATTTGCCTTTTACCCTGATTTGTGAAAGGAAGCCTCAGCAGTGGGACATTATAGGCTGATAATGATGATGTCTGTACCTACTCATCTCTTAATAGTTTCTTGTGGGCGACACCGCTAGGCTTTTTAACTTACTAGTTTTCCGAATTATGTGGAACTAGTTTTCATTTTAGCTATTCAACGTTTCTTAACATTATTAGGAATAAGGGAGTTAGTTTCAAATTTAAACATATTGGTACAAATCCAGAATGAGAAACTTTTTTAACATGACCCTTAAAATACTCCTCTATGACATTCCAAATTCAAAAACCTGTGACAAGCGGCGCGTGCGCACGAGATGATAGCGAGTGACATTCCTCTCAAAGAGCTGCTCCCGATAACGGCTAAAACGTTTCGACCACACCACAGATAACCGATCCACTTACCAATCCTTACCTCCTATGAGTTCATTGTTTTGTCTCTCCAGTTTGAAGTCTTTATATTTGAATGATGTTGATATAACGTCTGCTTATTTGAAGTTTTATCATTAAGAGAATAAGGATTTTAATAATGTCATCAATTTAAATAGCTGATTAGCTAACTAATTGTCTATTTTGATTAGAAAACCAATGCATCCCAACAAGATGCGTTTTGCATCCACATTTATAATGCGGACAGCAAGGGAGTGGAACTTGCTTCCGGCGTGTGTTTCCTGACGCCTACTATCTAGGTACTTTCAAGGCCAGAGTGAATAGGTTTCTTCTGGGTAAGCGTGTTTCATCTTAGGCTTCGTCATCGCCCCTTATTGGCGGATCAGTGGCCAAAAGCAAGCCCATTTAATTTAAAAAAAAAATGTTAACATTTCTAAAGCTACTGTAACCACTCTTATCAGGAGGAACATTAGCCTGCTTGGTAGCCTTCTAACATATAAATAAATGCTTACTTCACGTCGTAATAAAAACTGTAAAAGGTAGGTACTTTGGGCCAAAGAGGCACGATGTGAGGCAAGTAAAGTCGAATCATTATCTTTTACTATAGAAAGAATAGTTATTGACTACAACCTTGATATAGATGACCAGGAAAAGAAATGGATCTCAAGTTCAACTGCTGAAACACACCGGTAGGTGCTAAACGACAGATCAACTGATTGTGAGAGTGGAAGCTAGCCAGAAGAGTACTACAAAATACTCTTTTTCATACTACAACCAAATAAATTGCAAATGTCCGTAGGCGGCGGTGACCACTCACCATCAGGTGGACCGTCTGCCTGTTTGTCAACCTTTTGACATAAAAAAAAAAATATTGTAGAAAATCAGCATACGGCCCACCTAATGGTAAACGTCACAGTAGACTATTGACGATTGCAATACCGGGGTATCACTATAGCGCATTGTCAACCCTACAAAAATCTCTTTACACCTTTCTTGAAGTATCCTGAAGATTCATTCTATGACTTTAGCGTCCGCTGTAGAAAGCTCCTTTGAAAACGCACAGTGCAAGACCATTTTGATTCCAATGTGTGAGAATGGACTCCCCGTGCGTCGATGGCCTGAGCGAACAGTGTAAAATAGATTTAGTTAAATAGCGTTTATTAGTAAGGCCGTATATCAAAACTGGATAACTAAACCATGAGTAATAAATGTCAAAAGTTCGTTGATCCTGTCCTGTCCCAAGTTGAATGTAAATGTTAGTTCGATGTAGTGACGTGCATCTCTGCATTTGATAGTTGTCATCATGGAAACAGAGGCTCAGCGTAGCGCGGGGACTGAATACTAAAGTAAGCTGGATTGGGAGTTGGTCCATGTTTTTTTTACTACACCACAGAGTTATTTAAAATGTACTTAAGTTACGTAAGCAAGTATTATGTGGATATTTAGGAAAATCGAGGATAAATAAACAAAAATGTCATTAGAATTATGTAAAGGTAATTTGCATGAAACGTGACAGCGTTTCATACTGACTCAGATGTAAACTGAGAAGTTCCGCCATATTGTTATCAAAGCCAATGCCATTAAGCTACTGAAGTTACCACCAGTTCGGAAGTCGGCCTTCATCTAAGAAGAAACTCAGCAATGTTACATATTTCAAATAATCTTTGGACAATCTGATTATATCAGCTATATTTTGTTCCAAATACTACAGGGGGAATAATAACCCAAAACCTGGTGACCAACTCCTGCTCTATAAATAGCTCCTCTATAGCGTCTCATATTTGTCCACATAAGCGCCACAAGATGGCATCCTATAAATCTTAAATTGAGTTATTTGATTCCACTTATGGCCAACTCTAATCTCAAGTCATCACAAACACACAAATGGCATCTACCGTCTTTGTTCTATTTTTTCACTTCCAAATCTATTAGATACAATAAGACAATTGTTTGATCAAATATTTGCCGCTCGACTGAATCACTTAAACCTTATGTATAAAGCAATAAGAGTTATAATATTTGTTTTGATCGCATTGTTTGGAAGTGGAATAGATGTCAACGCTCGAAGTATAAAATCTAGCCCATATCTAGACTAATAGAAACTCGACGGGGAATGATCTGAATACTAATGATGATTTGGATGATTATTTATTAGTCATTAGAATTGTATTGCGTTATTTTGATTGAAAATGATGATAAGTACATTGACATCGTTCAACATGAACACAGAAGAAATACTTTTCTGAAACATTGGTGCCAATTCTGTTGTAAATCGCACTAAACTAATTTTAGTCACATCACATCTCTATCTTACACACATTATTGAAAAAGGATAGAGCATATTTAAAGCTGCCAAATTAGTCTTTGCCGTTTTTATTTCAGACGTAACAGCGATAGATTGGCGACTAAATTTATGTTGAAAATTGGACTAATTTGACAGGACTAAATTTCTTACATCCTTTTCTTATGTTCTTTGTTAGAAAGAGATATAGTGAGATAAATTTAGTTTAGTTGTAAACAACAGAATCATCACCATTTACTTATATACCATCAGGCGGACGGCATGCTTATTAACTGACTTCGTAGTATAATAATAAAGTTAGGCTCAACAGACCACAGTCCATAATAGTATAGTTTGCACTGTAATTAAAACAAATATTAATTGAACAAGTATGTATTAATTGTAAACAGTCATGGTCCCATAGGCACATAGTGTTAAAAATTATACAATTTATGCAATTGGCGTATAAACACATAAACCTAGGGATAATTGAGTAATTACATTGCTAAGTCTGTAGCAATTAGTTAAACCAACAAAATAGAGGCTTAGGCAAGAGTCGTTAAACCAGAGGAAAGGATTGCGAGGACATGTGTGGGTACTTGGTGAAAATTGACATTATGATACATGCCTGAGGTCCAATTTTACCAAACGTCGGATTACTTTTATCCGTATAATAAATCCCACCACAAACAATTTCATGCAAAATGTTGCCAAAACGAGACCATATGGCTCGCACTGCTAAAAAGTTATCAGATCTCATGTAGAGCCAAGCTTATAACTCTACACGTCCTAACTTCACAAACTCTACACTTCGCCAAAATATGTGGCTTGGCCGTTTCGCTACCGTCACATGGGCGTAAAGTGGAACATTTATTCACTGCTAACTTTTCTGTAATTTTTTTATAAACATTTATCACCAAAATTACAAAATTCAACATCGCCAAACTGCTAATGCTGCTAATACAATAGTTCTTGTAGATACCTATAATAGTTTGATAGATTCTCTATACAAAATCTGTCACACAGACATATTTACCTCGTGGCTATGTGCTATCCGACATTGGTAAAATTTGGCCAAAATAATGTTGGTATAAATATTTTGTGCACACCTCCAAAGTAGTGCGTGAATGTCGAATGTAGAGATATAGAGTTAGATATTATGTTCCTTTTAACAAATGAATGTTGAATTTGTTATTTAAATTTTGATTTATCTAGTTGTATGGTTAGGCAAAGGCACCAAGATTACACAGCCTAGTAAGCAGAGAAGACCAAGAGACCAAGAACTAACCAGGCCACATGATACTTATGGAAAAAAACTTCAAAAACAATACTTTTAGAAATGACTGCAACATATTAAATTATGATAATGAATTTAATAGTTATTTATGAATATTTTGCTTTTGAGGCCACGTTAGAATGGTCATTATTTTTAAAATCTGTATTTCTACAAGGTCAGAGATGTGTGAGGAGATTTGATGGGGCTACGTGATTAATGAAGAACGGTATAATTAGTTCTTGTATTAGGACTAGTTTTCGAGAATATTCCAAAAATAGTTCATAAATTCGAGGTATAGAGAGAGGCACCAAGGAGATCATGAAAGTACTAATAGTAGTCCAAAAGAGGTAGAAAGATTCCTCTTTACGTATTTAAATATAATTGACACAATTAAATTTTAATCCTACTTTTATGACATAATTTAAACAGAAATGAAAAATCTTTTCTTGATACTTCGCTGGTTTGCGAGAATATCGACGTAATTCAAAATTCTGTGAAATTGAATTATGTATACCAAACAATCATAAATCTTTGATATTTTATCGTGAACAGAGACGCAAATACGATAAATTTTCCTTTAAAATCAGCAAAGTCGATCCCTCAATAAAACATTTACATTTTGCGGTATGCACTAAAATATTTACGAAGAAATTAAAAAATGCTATTCTCTAAAATCAATCAATTTTAGTTCCGTCGCTATTCTCGCAAACCAGCGACTTGATTAAGTTTTGATTCAATACGAGCCAAGATTATCATCTTATTACAGGGAATTATCCCTGTTGAAATTTGAGAATTGAGATTTGAGTCGCAATATAAACTGTATTAGAGATATACACAGCAGTATTAGTAATAAATTCCTCCTTATGTAAAATTCACATTATTTTAGGACTCCAAAAGTAACAAAGAGTAATTAATCTTCGCGTTTGTCGTGTATTGCTTAAACGAAAAACTTAAAGCATCCATACTAATGTTATAAATGCGAAAGGTACTGGGTCTGTTTGTCTGTTACCTTTTCACGCCTAAACCACAAAGCCGATCACGATAAAAATTGGCATGCAAATAGCCTATGTGATGGAAAAGGACATAGGCTACTTTTATCTCGGAATCGCAAGTAAAACCGCGGGGAACAACTAGTATCTAATAGTATCAATAACACCTTCATTTCGTATGACCAACACAAAGCCCATAATATTCCTAATTAGTATATTATACAGGGTGATGTTTTGGTCGGCGACAAGCGACCCAGGAGCGGTAGTACAAAATATATATTCCCCAAAAATGGACTTAATGAGTAATACCTTATTCAATTTGAAATAAAATTACCGCAAAGTATGGTTACTAGGCACGTGCACAGACTAGAGCTAGGCGCAAGCCGCCATCGCTCCACCCCTTTACTCCCTTGTACTCCCGTTGAGTATTATGTCTACAATTTAGCTTATTACATGATTTTCAAAATTTTTATTTTTTTATTTTTATTATAAAAAAAAAAAGTATTTTTTTTATATTTTTTTTAGCACCAGTATCATTTGTATTATCGACCCTGAGTCGCTCGTCGCTGACCAAAACAACGACCTGTATAGAGGGAGATAGCGATAGGCGCGTGCGCATCAGCATCACACGTCCCTCACGAGGCCGAGGGTCACGACTGGAGACAATGAGCTCGTGCCGCCCAGCCTGAACCTGTGACGTGAATACTGGATCGGGATTATTGTTTATTATTGCTATATCGTGTATATGAAATGATAGATTGTTCAGTCGGTTCCGGGTTGGCTTTCATTGACATACATATAAATAACATGTCAATGGCTTTACTAGACATCTCCCCTCGGTAACAGCCCCGAGCCGAGGCTCGGCCCCAACTGGGGCACCCTCAGGCCATGTTACCTAAAATTAAACCAGTTGAGAGCTTGCTCGCCGAATTTGTCCGCGTAAGGGTGCTAAGGCAAAATTTTGGGTCTGCAACTTCAAGTACCTAAAAAAAAAAAAAAAACTAGACAATGCAACGTGCGCAGTACACGCAGTACGGTTTCTCGGTTGTGGGTTGTAAGCATTGAGCTATTATTACTACGTATAGAGAAGACGTCACACGTCACAACTATGTTCCGTTCAAGTGAGGCCATCCGGCCACGCTTGTTGTTGTAGAACGATGAACGAAACGCGTAAGCGCCCTGGTGTCTGCGAGAAAAATATTTCTAAAGCGATCTGATAGCGCTACATGTTTCTACTGCCTGCTCAGCCCTAAAAAGAACTTTAGTTGACTTCAAAAATGGGACATAACCTTTGCTTACGATAGCTTCTCTTATATACGTAGTAATAATGGTTGTAAGTGTGTGTTTAAATTCCTACTGTATGGAACACTTCTACAGGGATGCTTATTTGTGAATTGGTGTAGCATGATTAGCCGTTCGTAACCGATCGGCAAAGTTAAGCTACCACCGTCGTGGTCGGTACCTGGAACGGTGACCGCCTAGTGGTATTTCAAATCGAGCGTTTCCGTGCTTCGGAAGGCACGTAAAGCCGTTGGTCCCGGTTATCACTTAATTGTGATAGTCGTTAAGCTAGTTGGATGCCTCCTAGGCGGCTTGAAAAATTCCAACAGTAGGTTAACCACTAGCCTACCTCCACCAATCCGCAGTGGGCACGCGTGGTGGAGTATTGGCCATTCCCTTTCACCCTCATTTGTGTGCAGGAGGCCTGTGCTCAGCAGTGGGACATTACAGGCTGATGATGAATTACGTGCAGCGTATGGGTGGATGAAGTCTGAATTAAAATGATTAACTTTTTCTACGGGACATTGAAATAGCGAAAAAAATATGATTTCCGGGCTCCAAGTTCAGCCAGTCTCCGTCAAAATTGGTTCGATAATGAAGCCTGATAATGGAATTATGATATTCCATCTTTATATCAATATGTCTTCTCACGCAGGTTCACGATTCACGACTCTTCCCTTCCAACGGACAAGAGGCAGTGAGTCCATTTTTTAGTTTACTTTTGATTGAACTGAATTATTTAAAGATAGATTTATTTGATTTAGTTACGTAAGTTACTTCATTTTATTCACATCCAACCCCAATTTAAAAGTCGAACGAGATCAATGATCTATGATTAAACACAGATATAGGCGCGTGCGTCCGCGCAGGGGAGGTTGGGGTGAGCCGTCATCTCGCTAATGAAACTGATTATTGTTGCGCCACACCTTTGTATATGTGGGGTAACGGGGGGTAAGTCGGGATTAATTGGATGAAATGTAACTTTGTAATAGGTAAATGTACTTTTCATTACTTTGTGGCTTACAGATTCATTCGATGTAGCGAACAAGTGATGATGTTTAGAGCAGTCAATATGTCTACACTTACTTACTTACTACACTTGTCAGATTTGTCTTCACCACCAAGAGAGCAGTGATTGTAATCAGAGTAAACTATTATAATGCAATCAATAACCTTGTGTAGAATATTCCAACATATTTATTTATTAGCTATGAGCCGCAATTCAGTCACATATTTGATCCATATCCCACGTCAATTCAAACTTTTTTCTTAATTTCCTGTACGGTATGGTATGGTGTGGAGTGATTGTTTATCCCATGGACTAAGGGCGGGGGATACGATACCGATCTCACGGTGCTTGCGTGTCTCATTACAGTTTGCGTATAAACTTTATACGCTACTATTGGTTGTCGAAATAGATGTGTGGTGATATATTTTCGAGTTTACCAGTTTAAGCTTCAGGAAGTTAGGATATCAGTTTACCATCAACTGTCTGTTGATTAGCATGCAATGATACTACATACTTAAAATCGAGATTCTTCTACTTTCCTGCTCTTTGATAACCAGAGGTTGTATATTAGTGCTTTAAATACTAGATTTTTTTGTTCTATTGAGCTAATACAATCCTGTTCAGTAAAATTTTGTTTATTGCTCATACTTTTAGTAATTTAAATTCACTATTATTATAGCCTGGTTGGGGTTCATGCAATCTTTTGAAGATATCATTCATGTTAATAAACAAAAGAATCAAAAATACAAATCGCGACTAAATTATGAGAGTTCGTAGTAGCAGCACCCTCAAAGGTCGCAAACGCGTGTGTTTGTGTTTATATACACCAATTTACTGATTGTACGGGACGAGCAAATTGATGGGGAGCCCTGGGATATCGTGATATCATAGATTAATCTGGGGTAATGAAATAAAATGCATAAAAACTTCTTATTGAGGGGTTGGGATATAATAAATTCTGCGAAAGTAGTATCAGAGCAGAAAAAAATATGGCGAGATTCATTGAACCCGATAGGAACCTCTTAATACGTAAATCTGATGCGGAATTTCAGAGTAAGCAAAATCTGACTAACTGATGGACAAACAACACGCAGCCTTTACCAGTGGACCTAGAGATTTAGAGGAAATATTCCTTAAGTATACTAGGGGTGCATCAGGAAGGATTTCCTGTAATTTAGTCCCTAAGGGGGTGTCCATCAAGGGTGAATCCGTACGGTGGGAAGCTAGTAACCATAAAAAGATAGTCGAAAAGTGAATTATTCAGTAAGTATCTAGGCACTATCACAAGATAGTAAGTGATTAGGTACGTGACCGAAGTTATAATCAGCACACAAGTCACAACCGACATTGGAACTCGTTCTCAAGTGAAGCTGCCGGCACATCTGTGGTTTCCTCAGGATTTTGCATTCAACGTCACTGTATTAACGTACATTTAAAAGTATTCAAAGTAAAGAAAAAACTACGTTTCACAAACTTTGGCTACTAATAGTTTGGCACATCGAGTGATATTGACTCAACAAGGCAAATACAAACCCTCCACGGTACCCACACTAACAACCGCGCCGTAATGATGTTTGCCCACAATGCCCACTCTCCCCCGAGATATACCGTTGTTTTTACGGGAATTAAAAAGCATTGCCCTATGTTCCTAACCTCCCCTTGTAATCATATTTTTATTGAAATCTCTTTATGGAATTAAGATTGGTTTTGTAAGCTGAGTATATTTAAGTAATGAGATTTTAATTAAAATAACCACCTTAAGTAATGCGTGTCTCCATAGGGCTACGGTAACCGCTTACCACCAGGCGGGCCGTATGCTTGTTTTAAGGTTTGTATAAAAAAATTAAGTCGTACTTACAGTATTATAGTACCCAACTAATATGGCTTACCGATGTATCAGTGCAGAAGATACATTTTCAAAGCGCGGGAAACGCTATTGGTCGTCCGCTGCCACCATGTTAGCGCGCGCCGTGCGGAGGGGCGTGACTTGCGAGTGAGACGGAACTAACAACTGCAGTGTATTATGAACCTTATAGTAGTGATCTAAGGTTGATTGTAAGTTTTAAGCATTCTTTCGTTAATCTTCGGGGCCTTACTTTCTTTTCTGTGCGAACGAAGATTCACGATGCGCCATATCAGTTGGGTACTACTGTAATAAAATAATTATTGATGGCTTTTTATTGATTGAGTTTTGAATTGAGCCACTATCTGACTGCCACTATTTGACTGCCACTATCTGACTGCCACTATATGAGTGCCACTATCTGACTGCCGCTACCTGTTGTAAATTCACGCTAAGCCTAAATAAGATACCATCAAGTCCAGTGGCTGGAACAGCTATGGTGGCTAGCCAGATAATTGTAGCAACTGTGGTATAACGTCCTCAGGATGTTTTCTGAATGTCAAGATGTCAATTTCAGTGTAATTTGAACTAACTAGCTTAGCTGATGAGTCAAAGGTCAATATGTTAAATTTAGTGACATAATAATACATTTTAACTGTAAAACAACAGAATTATCAAAAAAATATCACAATAAAATCATATTACAATCAAAAACTTTTAAATCTAATAAATTGAGGGTGTAATTCACTTCCTGACCAGCTGTTAATCAGTGGAACAATGAACGCCAAATTTCCGAACAGAATAAAAAATGATCTGTCAAACGAGCAGCTTTCCCGCCAATTTGGCGGCTGTTTGCGCCCTCGCACTTTGTAGGGTTACCATCATGAAAATAAGTTTATTTTGAATTTTAAAATTGTTCACGATTAAAATAAATAGTTAAAGGTTTTGTTTTTATAAAAAAGAATTGAATCATGGATAATGTTATTTTATTGTCACATATCAACCCAATCTAAATCAGTTTGAACATTTAATATTAAACATATCAAATACGTGAAGAATAAAATTTGTAACCATATTGCGCGCACGGAGGAGTGTGAGATTTTATGGAGAAGAAGTGCAGAAAGTTATTTAAAAAAATATTCAAATTAAATTTTGTATAATAATAATATTAATTAATAAATGAATTATATTATCAAAATCAAAATCAAAAAGTCATTTATTCAGTTTAGGCCTTAGTAAGGCACTTATGAACGTTATGTACATACAGTTGAATTTACCACCGGTTCGGAATACACTTAAACTGAGAAGACTCCGGCAAGAAACTATGAATATTATTTGTATGTATTATTCAATTTGAAAAAAGAATGGAGTAGAAGTAATGCGTAGCTGAGGTAAGATGCACCTTCAATATACAGTCACTGAGCCGTCGGTGAGAATTTGGGTTTGGAATAACAGATTATATTGACTGGACTAAATTTCAGGTATGTTGAAATATGCACTATCTGTCTTTCACTGGCTCTCTAGCTATTAATATTATTACGTATATTTATTGAAAAAAAAAATGTTTTATCTCAATCAAGCAATATAAGCCCAAATTATTCATCTCAATACAAAAAATATTGTTCACCCTACTAATTCGACACGCCCTTACTTCTAGATTAATAGGGCTCGGTGTTTAGACTTCGGTCGCCATAGCACCAGGGGTGGTATTGTCAATCCGTCTGTCCACCCTCTGTGGGGCGCCTAAATACCACATCTCAGGGGGGACGTTACCTTATCTGGCAACACTCGCATTGTAATGGCGCCGAGAAAAAAGATGTTGGCGGGAAATGTCAAAGGTTAATTGTATTTTTGTGATTGTATTTTTTATCTTGTTGAGTTTGATTTGATTATCTCTTTTTTTACGAGATGCGTGGGTGTTTATTATTCCCTGATGATTAAACAGACATGACATTTTTATTTATTCAAATATCAACAAAGCAAGCAGAACGCCTAAAGTTTGGGATAAAGTTCGCGTTGAACTACTACTGTTAATTCAGATGATAGCATAATGCTGAAGATTAGAGTCTATATAAAGCAATGGTTCCCAACCGGTGGTCCGCGGTCCACCAGTGGTCCCTGGGAGCCAAAATATGGTCCGCGTACGATTTCAAGGGCGATGCATTACAGAGAAATCGAGAAAGAACTCATTGAATTTCAAAATGATTGAAACGCATTTGAATCTCATCCAGTTGACCGATCAAATTTCTGTTATACATTAGGATTGAATTACAAAATTTTGGTTATAAAAAAATTAAAAAGATTTTTTTTTATTTCAAACACTGTATTTCTTTTAAAAAAAAGATGTAACGTACTTAAACACTTTTGCTTGATAAAGTTAAATTTTAAAAATATATCTCCCTTTGCTAGTGATCACAAACTTTTTTTATGTGTGTATATTTAAGATGCAAGTGGTCCCTGCTAATAACAAAGAAATCTAAGTGGTCCCTGGTCAAGAAAAGGTTGGGAACCACTGATATAAAGAATGCATATAATAGAGCTTTATAGACGATTGGGTTTGGGAATAGCAGAAGCTGGAATAGTTTTCATGTTCTAAATGGTTTATTGTGAGGTATTAGTTTTTCAAGAGAGCATTTTAATTTCTCATACAATTTTGATACTGTATTTAATTTCTGTGCCTCGGAACTAAAATAATCCTAAAATAATCTTACGTCATCATCAAACCACCATACAATTCGGGAAAGGAGTCTGTACCGTCTTTCACCTATGTACAAACGCCGGGTCAACACGATCGAGGACGCCTCGCGATGGTCTAGCTATTTCAGTTGGTATTCATTAACATCATATACTATCTCTTATGTACTTACATTCAGGGCTCATTTTTCTTTCATTTACTCTGATTAGTTTTAACCTCGCAATTAGTCCTCTGAAGAATTGTTCTTAAATTCTTTGATTTTATGTTATTCTTAATTCTTATCTTAATTGTTATTCTTAATTGTTATTCCTAATTTATCTTTGACTCTATTTACCTTCAAGAGTGCTACTGGCGGCTAAAAGAAATTATGAAGAACAAGGAAATCAAGATGCATATCAAATCAAAACTGTACAACACCTGCGTGCTACCAGTTCTAACCTATGGCTGCCAAACCTGGGCTCTCACCAAAGCGCAAAGCAAAAAATTAGAAACTTGCCAGACAGCTATGGAGAGAAGCATGCTGAATTTAAGAAAATCAGACAGAGTACGAAACAAAGTCATCAGAAGACGTACTAAGATACAAAATGTTACAACTAGGATACGGAAACTAAAATGGCAATGGACAGGACATACAGTAAGAGGCATCGAAAAATGGAACAAAAACATAGTGTTTTGGTTCCCTAGAAATAGTAAAAGGAAACGAGGCAGACAGATCCGGAGGTGGGAAGACGAGATAAAGACGACAGCAGGAAAACTATGGACAAGGAAAGCTTTAAACCGAGTAGAGTGGAAAGAAATGGAGGAGGCCTTTGCCAATGTTGGGCAAACAGACGAAGTTGTCGATGTCATCGACTCAGCAGAGTCGTTAACTTAAGTTTGTAAAGTGTAAATTTTTGCGTCTGAATAAAGGCTATTATTATTATTATTATTACCTTCAAGAGAAAAAAAATAGCAAATACAGTCAGATGTTCCAAAAAAATTTATAAAAAATGTTACCTAGCTGAGTTGCTTGCCTTTTCTTCTCAGTTGAAGGCCAACTTACGAACTAGTGGTAACTTCAGTAGCTTTGACCTTCATATGCCCTAACTAGGGCCTAAATTGAACAAATGGCTTTGGCTTTGAAAATTGAGTGAAAATTACCCACCACCAACACCACTAAAATGTCTGTACCATTGCGAAAAGTTGTAAAATAGTGGTGCAAAGACTATCTTATTCTGATACAAAGGACGCACTTGTCAATGTTCGATGTCATACTACATACTGAAACACCGGTTTCGTTCGATGCTGTGATGAGGTGGATAGAGGCGCGTCAAGTTATGACCAATTTAAGGTAGCTTCGGGTGTAATGTGGGTAATTATGCAAGTAGAACCATTATAAATACTACTGTAACTTAGGTATGCTCAGTTCAGACAGAACGGAAAAAATCGCGAGCAGTTTACTGGCTCCATTTAAAATAGGACCGTGTTAAGACTACGTATAAAGCAAAATAACAATCTTAGAATTGAAATTTAACCAAGTAAATAGTATTTAAAAGAAAATATATTTTTATATGGGTATTTTCATTATATACGCGAGGGTTCTGCCTGAGCAAAAACATAATGGAATGAAATTTCCTCGATAGAAAAAAATCACAAAGCTACCTCTAATAATAATGAATTTTCGGTATTATTCGTTCATGGTGTATCTAATTAAGACAAAAATTCGATAAATAATATCACTAACATATGACCTAGGGCTGCTACTAACGATTTTTTAAAATATTCTATACATTACGAGTTATTTAGATAAAAAGCGCTTAGTTCATTTTTGATCCGCGGAACACGCTATCTCCATCTCATCTGCACGCGAAGATTAGACATAAGTTTGTTTCATCTGACATTGCCATATTTTTCTGGCTTGGTACGCACTCTTAATAGCCTAAAGTAGAACAATATCGACATTCGGCTCGCGTATGCTCGGGATTTGATGAAATCAAAACACGTTGAATAGTGATAATACAGAAATTAAATAAAGAACTCTTTAATTTTTTTAGATTAAATATCGCGCACGACTATGCAATATAATCATAGTTTCATTAAAAGAAATATCACCCTTATTACCACTATATTTAATGACGATAGAATCGATATTGGTATCATAACATGAAGATGCCATCGGACGACACGACTCAAAGTCAACAGACGCAAGCAATTTGCGTAAACATATCCCTGTGCTATTAGTATGACAACTATTACTATACTCTAGATTACGATGTACTGTGAACTGTACAGCTTATTGTCGCTTGGACACTTCAATTAATAAAGGTCATCTTCCTTTAAAAACTAATGGACTGTCTGACATTTTAGAGGACAAATTGCGTGCCGAGATTATTTAGCTATTATTACTACGTATAGAGAAGACGCCACACATCACAACTATGTTCCGTTCAAGTGAGGCCATCTGGCCACAATTGTTGTTTTAGAACGATGAACGAAAAGCGTAAGCGCCGTGAAAATCACGGTGTTTTTGAGAAAAATACTCCTAAAAGCGTTCTAATAGCGCTACGTGTTTCTACTATCTGCTTAGACGACTAATTATTGTTTCAGCGCTAAAGAAAACGTTAGTTAACTCTAAAAAAAATTGACATAACCTTTTCTTATGATGGCTGCTCTATACGTAGTAATAATTTTTTTTTAATTTTTTTTTTAATTTATTTGGCTCTCTAGCAGCTTTACATTTAAAACATACAACAGAAAAAAAATCTTACGTACTATTTTAAGCTAAAACGTAAAGCCTATTATAAGTAAGCACCTCATGCTATAATTAAAATTACAGTTCTTAAATATTTAATTAAATAGTAAAAATAATAGCTCAATGGGCGAGATTTCCCTTATGTTTTTGATTCAGTCGACTTTTATGTTTAAGTACCTAACTAATTATCTTAATACTATAATAGTGTGATCATCCATCTTATTTCAAGTGTGAAATGTTAAAGTTTGTATGTTTGTAACGCGTTTTTCGAATTTGGAAAGTCAGAATATCGAGATCTAAGAAAGCATTATAAGAGCTGTTCTCTACTCACTGTGCTGTGGTGGTATAGTGTACATAGAACTACTATCAGTATATGACATCGGGTGACGTGGCCGAACCAGATAAACAGCGACCTGAAGCACGCACACCAACACGCTGTGATGAATAGGCTAGAGGCACACTGGGACTGCATTATGGAATAATAAATCTATTTAATTTTAATCTGCAAAGTTGCGAATTGGTAGATATTCTTAAAACTTATTGATTATATTTTCATTTTAACTACAAGATACAAGAGGCATTTCACCTTGGTATTTTTTTTAACTCAAAATTTTATGAAATTTTTGTATCTCTTAAAATCAAATGGTTCGTTTTCCAACTCAATCATCTATCATTATTGTCTACGAATCAACTGTCATTTTTATTACTATAACCAAAGATTTGTAATAATATGATATGAATTGTAATAACGAGTCTAAATTCCTCTCCATCCTAAGGTTGTCTGGAAGAGATCGCTTTTTAGCGATAAGACCGCCTATTGTACTTACAGTAAATTTTTAACTTTAAGCATTTATTTTTATACTTTGTTAAATACTTTTTGTACATTAAAGAGTTATCTATATCTATCAATTTAACCATATCTCCGAGTCACTAGTATATTTATTAAGAAGTGAAGATTACCTATATGACTCAATACCAACTGCAACCAATATTTGCAGTATTTCAGTACCATAAAAATGATCTAACTTTCTCATTTATAAAGATTTATCTTAACCCTCTCAGTGCGCCCCCACCCCACACAGGTCACCTGGATATTCACACGTGCATGTGTCTGTGTGCGTGTACACTGGCGTGTTGATGCGACGCGTTGCCATGGCAACCGCCGTTCGCCTCGCTTCCCAGAAGAGCTACGGAATATTAAGCTTCATTTATCTGTATTTTTGAATTTAGCTAGAAATTTCATGACTAGTTTCAGTAATTATTAGAATTATTTATCTTTTGTATTCAAATTAATGATGATGCTTAGTTGTTAACGTTAATATTGAGATTCCTGAAAAGAAAACATGATGTAAATATGCATTGGAGGGTAATTACCATCAGGCGGGCCGTATGCCTGTTTCCTACCTTATAAAAAGCAGTATTCGCCTAGTTGGGCTACAGCTTTAAGTGTGAATTTTTAATCGACTTAAAAAAGGAGGAGGTTCTATGTTTGAAGCGTATGTTATTTTATGCTTGTTTAGCGAAATAAATTTCAGAAAACGTCGTGCTCTATTGCTGACTGCAAAACAGTATCAGATTAGAGTTCTTTCATACTTGAAGCCGGTACCTACCTACTTATATATAGGTACATCCCGACGTGATTCAGCAGCTAGGTTTTAGACCCAGTTAGTTCAAGTCTACAAGATTCTGTGGGCTTACATCCCGACGTGATTCAGCAGCTAGGTTTTAGACCCAGTTAGTTCAAGTCTACAAGATTCTGTGGGCTTACCACTTAATAACATACTAAAATAATCAATCGTAAACCCTACGTGCTAATTCAGACTGGTCTGTGGTCAATGGGCATACCTACATCCTAAATCGTGTCTAAATGGAGACTTGAGTAGATTTTCTGTAGAGATTCTAGAGAAAGTCTAATTCCTAGAATTTAATTATAGTTACTGGTTATTGTGCTATGACCTAGATACCTAGAAAGGAACACTAAAATGTAAGTACCCACATGTTTTTATTCTTACAGGTGACATCGGATATAGGCTCTACCTTAGCGTAGCGAAATCCTACGGCACCGATCCCACACAGAGAGTTCTAGAGTTCTGCGTTCTACGTTTCGCATTCGGATCGGTAGCGAATATTGCAGAACTCTAGACACACAATAGTGAATGCGGAACACAAAACTTTGAACGCAGAAATCGAGAACTCATTCTGTGGGATCGGTGCCTAAGAATATGGACTCTACGTACTTTTTAATTGCATAGAGCCATAGATCATATTTCATCATTTACACAGAGAAATCAAAATATTAATACAATCATTTCAAATATAATTTCTCTCACCTGTAACAACCAACTACACCCATAATATTACGGTTACAATAAATCAGAGGGGTGATTAGCAACACCCGTGGCCGCGGCACATATGTTTGATTCACTCTTTGTTATATTCGATAAGTCATTCCCCAAACCGTGACAAATTCATGAACAAGACAAACCACCCTAATAACCACACTATTCCGTGCTAATAACTATCTTTTATCAATATTTGTGCTGAGTGACTTATTGATTGACTATGAACATAGATTATACTAGCTGTCCCCCGCGGTTCCACCCGCGTTCCTGGGATAAATAGTAGCCTATAATTCGCGGGGATAATGTAGCTTCCTATCAGAGAAAGAATTTTACGAATCCGACTGCTTTTTTTTTTTTTTACTGTTTATAAACAGTAAAAAAAAAAAAAAAAAGGCCTATAGGCCTGTGTTTGACCGCAATCTCACCATGGCAAGTGATGATGCGGCCGAAGGTGGTAAGCACACAAAGCCTAGAAGGAACTGGCTCTCAAGTGCAGCTATCGGAACACACCGAAAGGTGCTTGGCGACAGATTTTCAACTTGAGGGTACTACAAAGTACCCTACCACCGTGCTATGGTTTCCTCACGATGTTTTCCTTCACCGAAAGCTCAAGCTCATTGTAGGATTCGAACCCGGGACCTTCGTCTCGGTATCCGACGTCACTACCACTGAGCTATCATCGCCCTAAAAGAGAAAGTTGTTCCAGAGATTAGCCAGATTAATCAAACGAACAAAAAACTACCGCTAAATTATATTGTTATTAATATAGTAGGTATGTATAGTATAAATGATAGTTTCTCTGCGATGCAAAGGCTTCAGTGATTTGCTCTATGGTGGGGTTTTTCTACCCCAGTTGAGCGCCCTTTACGCTCGCCCGATAGTCCGTGTAAGGATGTTAAGCTATCAGAGGCCTTCAAGTCAGTACCGAACAAGCAATAATTACGAAATGCTATTAAAATTCGTGAAGTGAAGGCTAAGATCAATTTACGATGACACTCACGCCGCTTTAAGATTTATTAATTTATTTTACTTTGGTTGAAACAGCCGCACGCAACTAACAACTTAAGATGTGGAATTAGCTCCCCATTACGGTTTCCCTTTTCTCAGAGGTCCAATATGGAGTTTTCAAAAAGGGCGTAAAAAGAGCTCCGGTCCGGGTGATTCATCTGGGAATGTGAATGTCCATAGGCAGTGGTAATAACTTAATTTACTTCTGTGATAGAGTTGGATTTATTCTTAAATCTTTCTAAATTCCAACATTCTTCCACTTAAGATCTACAAAAAATCATTAGGCTAAAAGCTATCAGCTTACCATAAAATCACCATAGCAACGAGGTGATTGTACAAGTAGTGGGTTCTCCCCTAACGGAAGGGTTCATGGACCGGAAATGAGGTTTGTATCCCTCCCCCGACCCCGGAAGTCGGTTCGAGTGAGTTGAGCTCGTGATGTCCGACTCGCAGATAACTGGATATCTTTGTAATGTATAGTTTTTTTAACTTCTAAACTAAATATTAATTGGGAAAGATCATTGAGGTATTGTTAAAAACTTGAAAACTATATAAAAATTTTATCTAAAAAGAAATAAAGTGACGGCGTGAAAATTGTATTTATTTATACATCATGAACATTAAAAAATAAAATATAAATTCAGTTATTCAAATACAACATTTAAAATGAGCAGTAGTTCTTGTTGACTCATGCCATTACTAGTATATGTACAAACTGTAATTATGCCTTCTCGCCATGTTTACAGAGGTTGATAGATTCTTTGATTATAACTTAATTCAATAAAAAAAACTACCAGCAAACCCTATATTAATTTAAATATTTGAAACAAATAAAATTGGGTTTTTTTTGTACCAGATTTAAAATAATCATATTTTACTGTCTTATGATTTTAGTACGGTTTTGCATTCGCCTAATACAAGAATTTAAATATTGATAAATCGATGAAATAGCCTTGCGATGGATGCTATGTCTATGTATTATTAAATACATAATTAAATATATTATGCTCGCACTTTGTCTTCAAAATTGATTGAAGCCTCCGGAGACTAGCGGGCGGGGAGCTTTTTCCGCTAACGCATCAGCTGGCTATCCAAAGGGAAACGCTGCCAGCCTTCTGGGAACCTTGCCGTTAATCGAAGCAGCGGGAGACTTGGCGAAATTTTCTATATATAGCAATCTATATAATATATAATATAACTATATAGATAATATACCTACTACATGCTGTATCTTACAAACCATGGCTCAGAGGAGTGACTATTATGATACGAATACATAAGTAACAATCATTCTTTCAGTCCTGTTTGGATTCGAGCACGAGTTCCAGTCATAACACTGCCTGTAAAGATCACAGATCTCAAAACATTTACACTTATATTACAAATGTTTATAATATTGTTATAAATACATATCAAGTACCTATGTGATGTGTGGTAGTGAAAGTACCTACTTAACGTATATTGGATATTGAGAGTATTGTAGGTATAGGGATGTTTCCTGCATTCCAGATAAATGATCAATAGGTAACCCAGCGTAAAAACCATAAAAAAACACAGAAAATCAAGTGTGCAAATTTTATGCTTTTAATAATTTTTAATTAACAATCTAATAGCAAAGAGTTGGTCATAATAATATGATCCTGTAAAATTATGACGTCATAAATCTATAGTTAAAAAATATATAGTTTTGAAATGTGTGAAAATGCTGCTATTTTGACTCGTCAGTCATCATCGCTATTCTCTAGATCCGCTGGTTCGTCTAAGATCCGCGCGGAGTTTTTTAACTATTAAAATCAACGAAAGTATCGTTAGTTATGATGGTTACCTTACCACTGTGGCGACGTCTATCAGCTCACATAGCAAGGAATAGCGGGTACCTAAATATAACTAAATAACCATGCCGTTAATCGGAAGCAGCGGCAGACTTGAGGAAATTTTCCATTTATAGATTGTATTTTGTACATATTTGTTGTAAATAAAGATTATATAAACTAAATAACCTACAATGCGCTATCGAAGTTGCCTCAAGATTTTGCATATACATTAAATGAGTTCCCAAGAAAGAACGTTGTGTTTCAGTCCCCGGGTATTGAGTGTATTGAAACCAAGCTCAAATGGATCCTTCATACCACTTTACTGTCTCAGATTTTGCTATTTTTAATGATAATGTCCGTGCTTAGAAGGCACATAATGCTGTTGGTTATGACTATATTTTATTATGATAGTCGTTAAGTTAGTTGAAGGTATCTTAGGCGACTTGAAAACTCTAACAGTTGGTTGACCACTAGCCTAACTCCACCAATCCGCAGTAGCATGCATGGTGGAGTATTTACACATTCCCCTCATTTGTGAAAGGAGGTATGCTCAGCAGTGGGACATTATAGGCTGATGATGATGATTCCTTTTCTATCATAAACTACTTAACACTTTTAAACTAAAACTCAAAAAGGTTATACAGTAATAATGGTTACAATCGACTCTACCAAAACGGTTCTAAAATATACTTAAACGAGAAGACACCGGCAACAACCTTTAGAATGTGATATAACAATAGATAATTAAGTAACAGGTACATAGATTAGTTCTAAAGAGGCGATGCAGTCGAATGATATATGCAGTCACGATAAACGACTAAATACTGGCGGTAACCGACGAAAATATTCAATTTATATTCAATACGTCACACTTGCCACCGATAAGGGCAAGCAAACACTCGTTCGGTTTAATTAGATAGTCTTTTTTACCTGTTTTCCTTTACGTAATATAGTATTACGTAAAAACTACTGAATTTCCTAAAGATACCTTAATTTATTTAAATTTGGCACAGTGTGGAATTAATTTTTAATTAGTAACGAATATGGGACTGTATGGTGTTGTTAGCATTTATATGTCGCGTATAACGAAATGCAGTCCTGACTAGTACCTAGAACCTTTCTAAATTAGCTATAAACTTTTGCTGATGGAAGATGATGAAATAGAATTGTTTCCGATGGACATGAATGCCGTTGGTCACTTCGATTGAGCAATAGTAAGTCATAACCTGACTCAATGAAAACAATATGATGAAAAACAAATAGAAGTATTTTAAATCGTCACTCGTTTCTTACTTTTTTAAGGTATACAGTTGACACAATTTAAAACCTGAGAAGCTAGCAAGTCCTTCAAAGCCGTTCTTATCTTCTATAAAAAGCAGCAACTTAATTGCTTGCTCTCTTGATATTACTACCAGTTACTAGCTTCCAAGTCTCCAAACGCAGTCCAGACTTGTACCGATGTGTGAGCCCCGTAATCGTAGCTGGCCGATTATATTTCCGATAAAAACTCCATCATGACACATGAAGGGGTCGCTCTCCCCCGCGGACGCCATTTTTTCTCAAAGGTGTCGTGCGCTCGCGCACCTGTCGACATAGAGTTATGGATGATTAGAAAAAATATAATGAAATTGAAAACTTATCATAAATTCGATTAATTCATGCGACAAAGAACCAAAGTAACCGATATAGCTCAACGAATTAGCAAGCTGAAGTGGATAGGCCAGTCACGTCCGCCGAAGAACCGATGGTCGATGGAACAGACGTGTCTTTGAGTGGAGACCGCGTCTTGGAAATAAAGTGTGAGATACTCCCGAGCCCGATAGAATGACGACCTCAAAAAAGAGGCCGGTCTAGGCTGGATGCGAGTGACAAGAAATCGGAAGGAGTGGCGCTCTGGGAGAAGCCTATGTCCAGCAGTGGATTGATAAAGGCTGATGATGATGATACGACCTACCAATAGGCTAGACATTTTCCTCTTTATTACAGAACAGGTGCTGCTTTACTTATTATATTATAGATTCAGTTTACTTTGTAGTTTTGCCGCCGCGCCGGGGCACGCAATTGTTGGCAGTGCGATTAGAATGTAAATATTATGTAATGAATCTAAGCTTGTTTTGAAAAGAGTAATTGCTGAGTTTATTGCCGGATCTTCTCAGCAAATGCAACCTTCCGAACCGGTATTAGAGTATAAGAAGTCAGTCTTTCATAAGTGCCTGCGAAGGTCTATTTGAATAAATGATTTTAAATTTTGAATTACTTGAGACGATTTAAAGCAAGTCTAGTTAGGCGCTCGGTCCCTGTCTAGCGTCATATGTCTAAAAGAGCTGGGGCTATAAGGTAGTCAATGCATACTGGTTCCATAAAGTGAACTAAAAAATATTATATAATATACAATAATATATAATATCTTCAGTGCCTATATGAAGGACTCTCTAGTAGAGTCAAAGGTCCCGCCACAGCCGAATGCGCACGCGACTAAACCCACACATACACACAACACATCCCTTTCTCCCGAGACAGTTGTAAGACCAGCGTCGACCGTTATTTCATTTGAACATTTAATAAATACAAAGTTACAACTCCTTACGTGTAGGTATAAGATACAATCGGTATATGCTTTCAAAGTTAATTATCCGAGTTAATCGATTAGAGTGCAATTGTATTGAAGATCGAGTTTTATTGTTTCAAGTGAAAATAATAATATGAGTTTTATAAATAGGCTAGTCGAGTCGAGACTCGATATTAAATATCTTTTAGTTATACAGGTCGTTGTTTTGGTCAGCGACGAGCGACTCAGGCTCGATAATACAAATGATACTGGTGCTAAAAAAAATATTAAAAAATACTTTATATTTTTTAATAATAAAAATTAAAAAAATATTATTTGGAAAATCATGTAATAAGCAAAAGTGTAGACGTAATACTCTACGGGAGAGCGAGGGAGTAAAGGGGTGGGGCGATGGCGGCTTGCGCCTAGCTCTAGTCTGTGCACGTGCCGAGTGACCATTTGCGGTAACTTTATTTCAAATTGAATAAGGTATTACTCAACGCATTTACAGTATTTAATGGAATTAAGTCAATTTTTGGAAAACGTATCTTTTGTACTACCACTCCTGGGTCGCTTGTCGCCGACCAAAAAAACACCTGTATAGTTAAAAACATATTTAAATGATTAGCTGCAAATTCCACTGTTGAAATGCGCAGGTATATTGTCTATGGAGCCAATGCTGTCAGCACCGCAAGTATCTTACTACAAACTGATAGCATGACTGAACAATAAAGCGAACTAACTACTTTTCTTTACTCCCCATGGTAAATGATGGGGGCCGATGGGGCTAGGCATATAAAAGCTAGACTAAACAGGCTTTGAGGTTTATTTTTAAATTGTTAAACATTTGAACAAAAAAAAATGCTAAAATATGTAGATGTTTTAAGAGAGGTAGAGCATAGCTTGATTGGGGAAGTTCTTCCACCTGTACGGTGAAACTACTATAAAGCAGCTAAATAACTTTATGTTGTGTTCCTGCATGTGAGTAAGGTTGCCAGGGCCTGTAGACAAGATGGTTAATCGTCATCGTTAGTAAACGATCAACCTTTGTATGGGATTGTGATCCCAAATCGAAATATCACGTGATTTTTAACAATCTCTTATGTCAATCCCATACAATGGTTGATCGTTTACTAACGATGACGATTGTCGACTACCTAACCTACCGTCTAAGGGGGCAGAGCTCATAGCGTCAGTAGCGGTGAGTGATGCTCCGTGTCACAGAGAATTATAGTAATCTGTGCCCGTGTGTTGCAAACCCCATGGTCTGTGGCTCCACAATTCCAGAACACCTCCTTGAACATCAGTCAAAGCATCGGGATCCTTGGTGTCGACATTTCTAGCGACGTTTTGTTCCGAAGTCACTTGGAAGACAAGGTTAAGCTGGCATCCAAAAAGCTTGGAGTACTCAATAGAGCGAGGCAGTACTTCACATCGGGGCAAAGGCTGCAACTTTATAAGTCGCAGGTCCGGCCTCATATGGAGTACTGTTGTCATCTATGGGCGGGAGCACCTGGATACCAGCTTGGGCCTTTAGACTCGGTTCAGCGACGTGCCATCAGAATTGTTGACGATCCCGAGCTTACAAGCGGTTTAGAGCCCCTTAGTCTGAGGAGAGACTTTGCCTCCTTATGTGTGTTCTACCGCTTGTATAACGGAGAGTGTTCTAAGGAATTGTTCGACTTGATGCCCACAGCTACTTTCTACCATCGCAACTCTCGCCATCGACGGGGAGTCCATCCTCACATATTGAAACCAGAATTGTTTCGAACTGTGCGGGCTCAAAGGAGTTTTCTTCCGCGGACGCTCAGATTGTGGAATGAGCTCCCCGCCGTGGTTTTCCCATTGGAGTACAGCATGGGGTTCTTCAAAAAGGGTCTGAAGAGATTTCTTCAGGGTCGGCAACGCGCGAGTGATGCCCCTGGTGTTGCAAGCGTCCATAGGCTACGGTAACTGCTTACCATCAGGCGGGCCGTATGCTTGTTTGCCACCTTAGTGGTATAAAAAAAAAAAAAAAAAAAAAAAAAAAAACGCCAATATGGCTACGGTAACCGCTTAACATCAGGCCGTACGCTTGTTAAAAAACATAGTCGTATTAAAAAATAATGAAAAAAGATTTCCAAAAAAAATATGCCTCTCAGTTGTTCTTGCCGATTCTTCTCAATTGAACACTGACTTTCAAACCGTTACTTCAGTAACTTCGACATTCATAAGCGCCTTACTATGGCCTAAATTAAATAAATAAATATATGGCTTTGACTTTGAACTGCAAGTGGGACTGGAAAAGATCATTTAGGTGCTAACAAATGTTCGACTTGAGGGTAGTTAGCTAAGCGGGTACAGAAGTCCCAATAAATATGGCTTACCGATGTACCTGCGCAGAATATTCATTTTCAAAGCACAGGAAACGCTATTGGTCGACAGCTGCCGCCATGTTGAGCGTTCCGTGCGGAGGGGCGTGACTAGCGAGTGAGACGGAACTGACGGAACTAACAGCTGCAATGTATTTTGAACCTTATAGTAGTGATCTCAGATTGATTGTAAGTTTTAAGCATTCTTTCGTTAATCTTCGGGGCCATACTTTCTTTTCTGTGCGAACGAAGATTCACGACGCGCCTTATCAGTTGGGTAATACTGTACTGAGGGAAACAAATGGCTACACTTCCCTCAAGATGTTTCTCCACCGAAAGCTCGAGCTCTCTGTAGGATCGCAGTTTAACCTACGACCGTCGCAACGGTAGGAATTTGAAATATCTATCAACTCCTATCAATAATACTATAATTCATTGTTCATTCGTGTTTATTTCAATTTCTTTTCATTTCTAAATGCCTTAAAAAAACAAATAACCATTAACTTAGTTAAACAAACAAATATGATATATCATAAACCAAATTAATATATTTACGATTACAATCATATAAAGAGGTGTCGAGTTACTTTGCGTGACAGACTTATTTATAAAAAAAATATATTCTAATCGTGAGCTTAAGTTCCCCCACTATCATAAGTAAGTAATTATACTTACTTCTAAGTTTTAAACTTACGGAAGAACTTACCATTGGTTTGACGGTGAAGGAAAACAAAGAAAAACTTGTAGCCCGATTAAACTAATTGAAAGACATATTGCATATCAGGTATTTGTAAGAACAGCCTATGATGAATCTCGGCCATATTTTTGGCCTAATTAAATTGATGCTACCATAAATCTCAAGAAATATACCTACCGTTTGTAGGTACCAACTTCTGCCACCAAAGAACTGTCTGCTGCAAATACCTACACACTTTTTCTTACGAATTCTTGATATCATACGAGTTTTTGTCTCCACACTCAACAACAATGAACAATGTACAGCCTTGACCCCATCGACCTCAGATGATGCATCAGATAAGGAAAATAGACCATTAAATGACATTACATTATACCTAGTAATAACCATACCCAAAAAAATAAAACAATACTTTCAACTTTCATGTCATTGGCTGTTCAATTTAAAAAGAAAACACGTTCGAACTTCGAAACTTGGAGCTTTCGGATAAAATTATCTCTGTTGCGTCTTGAAGCGAGACGATCCTGCGGACATGTCTAGAAAGAGATGGATGGGGAGAAAACTTGTGGGGGGATAGAGACAGGTGCTGCGCATCTCGGCGGGATGCCAGAACGGCAACGCCGCGTCGACCAATCGCCGGACGTTTATCTTGTTGTTTGTTTTCCAATTTTATTTTTGTTTTGTCGTAAGAATAATATGGAATGGACAATCTTACAACTCTTGCAGTAATTTAAAGCTTCTCGCTGAAACGATACATTACTTTCATTCAGCGTTCAATAACTTAACAAACATAGGATCAGTAAATTTACTGAAAAGGAATCAAATGGTTTCAGCATAGGGTTTGCCTAAGGGGTTTGCTAAGTTTTTTGTTTCAAACAATGGAAGAAAAATTTATTGTCACAGAACCATAGATAAAAAATCTTTTTTTTTCATGAAACAAAATAATGCTGACACGGAGGTCGCGTGACAAAACAGCACACGGAATAATAAAGTAGACAAAAAAATATTATTTTTAATCTACATCGGGTCGCGTTCAAAAACGTACTAATAATGGCATTAATTAAAATGTGGGTTAACTGTCTGCATAATGCGCGAGGTAAAAATTGTTTATGGCTAGTTATGGGCAAATGCTTTTTTTCTTTTTGCCCGGCGAAGGTAACATGAATAATGCATCAGGTAGGATGTAACATACGATTGCGTGTGAAATTGAAAACGAACGTAATAACAAAATTAATCAGGCAGGTGTAAGTTAAGCTCACAATATGTAGGTTCCGTATAAATGCAACATATAAGTAGATAAGTGATAGGTATCATTTTAAGAAATGATAAATAAAGTATATAAATAAGTTACCATAGACTATCATAAAATTGTCGTTAAAACATAGACAGAAGTACCCGCCTTATATTTTCATAAATTCGTGTATTTTGAGTTTTATTGCAATTTATCGGTAGTATTTTATCTAATAAAGATCAATCCATGTGCACCAGTGAAGTGAAATGAAATGAATTATGTGGCTTTTCAAACTGTCTCAAGAAGTCCGTAAAAAGTTTCAGTACAATGACCACCATTGTACTAAAACATGATTATCTATTATGGAAGATGACTAACTGAGGACTATGTGAAAGTGATTTATTGTGACTAGAACTTATAATACAGGGTGTTGTTTTGGTCGGCGACAAGCGACCCAGGAGCGGTAATACAAAATATATATTCCCCAAAAATGGACTTAATTCCATTAAATACTGTAAATATGTTGAGAAAAACCTTATTTAATTTGAAATAAAATTACTGCAAAGTATGGTTACTAGGCACGTGCACAGACTAGAGCTAGGCGCAAGCCGCCATCGCCCCACCCCTTTACTCCCTCGTACTCCCGTTGAGTATTATTTCTACACTTTAGCTTATTACATGATTTTCAATTTTTTTATTTTTTATTTTTATTATTTAAAAAAAATAAAGAATTTTTTTTATTTTTTTTTAGCACCAGTATCAGTTGTATTATCGACCCTGAGTCGCTCGTCGCTGACCTGTATAACTGGTAATTGGCAAAATAAACAAGCCGTATGACGCCAATGAAGAAAAAAAAAATAACCGCCTGACTTGCTAACGCTCTCGAGTTGAAAATCTGTCGCCAAGCACATACTTAGGTGCTAGATAGAACACATTGATAGCGATTTGTTCAGCTGTACTTGAGAGCCATTTCCCTTCTGAGCTTTTAGCTGACAATGGGATTTTGGTTAATCACGCACTCTCATAGGAAAATGTTTTTGAATGTTTATAAAATATTTAGGTATATAATTAAGCATCTGTTATTTTTATGCTTCATGTAATTGATATATAAAAAAAGCATTTCTTCGTGTAGGTAGAGGTTAATATATCACGCAACTTTTATGATTTCCTCTTCAGCCTTCCTACCTAGTGTCAAAGTTATTCGATTTTACTTACGGAACCCTAATAATGATCTTTGACAGTCAATGTTGTGGGCTTGCAAGTTTGTTGATTATTTTAATAGTTTTGCGCACGATATTCAATACAAATTTATTTATGAAAAGCGATATTTCAGTCTATTATGCAGACACCATAATATCCATGAATGATGATGATGATCCGAGATATATTGGCTTTGGTTTTAAGAAACAATAAAACATACAGAAAATTAATTTGCAAAAACAATATTGGTCTGTTTGTAATGTACGCATTCCTATAACATCCAATTCCGATGAAGCTTTGGTGAACTGAGCGAAGGCTTGGGAAGGTTTCTGGCAAAGATATAAAAAACCGAAGGGTTCCGTAAAAAAATATTTATATTCATTTTATAATTTATAATAAAAATGAATAAAAATAAAAATTTAAAGGGCCCCCATGAAACATTTTTTTGTTGTTATAGCGGCAATAGCGGAAATACACATTCTGTGAAAAAAATCAACCGTCTATCTATTACGTTTCATGAGACATCCCACTGACAGACAGGCGGACAGACAGACGGACTGACAACGGAGGCGTAATTAGTAATAGGGACCCGCTGACATCCTTTGGGTACGGAACCTCAACAAAAAAGAGGCATTGCTAAAGCGCGCAGGGCATAATCTACCTATAGTTCAAAGTACAAATTTTAATAGACAGGTGTCTATATTCATACGAAACTTTTACTAATATCCTTACAGCAAAGCTTTACAAATGTACATACATTAATAACAAACAATGGATCCTATACATAGGTAATATCTAAATGATATAAAAGCTACCTGTCGAGCTGGTACCCACCGGACCCTCGAGGCAGCCAACCGTGTCGTGGAGGTCTCATCTCGCCTGCGGCGATCCCAGACCTGTTATAAAGGCCTTGCCTTTGTCTTGCGAATTTGTATCGAGGAATAAAAATTATAAGGTTTTTTGTAATGAAGGAAAAGGTTACAGAATTCGATTCTGCGCATCACCAACGTGTAAAGGAAATGGAATATCTATCCGAGGATGAAGACTACATCAGGAATAGACTTAAAAAGTTTCAACTCAATATAAATAACTCAAAAATTCATACCAAATTTTTGCTTCCAAGTTTATTGAAATAAAAATCATAACCGTAAAGAAGCTATCATAAGCAAAGGTTAAGTCCCATTTTGAACCGACTTTAAAAAAAGGAGGAGGTTCTCAATTCGGTAGTATTTTTTTTATGTTTGTTACCTCATTACTCCGTCATTTATTAACCGATTTGGAAAATTCTTTTTTATTTATGTCCCGTTTGGTCCCATTGTTTTCAGATCAGGATTTGATTACTTCTTAGTGTACTTTGAAGTTCGGTTTAAGCTTTATGTAAAACAGTTCAATTATGTTAGAATCAACTAAAGTTCTCTTTAGCGATGAAACAATTGGTTAGTCTTCTTAGCAGACAGTAGAAACACGTAGTGCTATCAGAAGGCTTTTAGGAGTATTTTTCTCGCAAACACCGAGTTTTTCACGGCGCATACGTTTCGTTCGTCGTTCTACAACAACAAGTGTGGCCGGATAGTGAGGCTATCCGGAACGGAACATAGCTGTGATGTGTGGCGTCTTCTCTATAAATAGTAATAATAGCTTAATGTATCCAACACATCACCGCTCGATGGGGTTTATTATCTTTACACGTCACTTGCTAATATTATTATAAAATTTTCTCTTTCGCGATCTGTGCGCCTAGTACCAAAAAAGTCGTGTACTTTTATGATTGACCCTTTCCGTTACACGTTGTGTCTTTCGAACTTTTTTTTAAATTATGTCATATTTTTATTTAAATCATTACTAGCTTCCTCTCCGCGGTATTTCCGACGATTCAGAGGGATCTAAATGCTACACGGGATAAAAGTACCGTTGTAGAAGGAGCTATTTAAGGACCTAACGTACCAGGACACATGGTACTTAACAGTGATAACAAACAAAGACACACTTTTTCCAATTATAATATTTGGCAATAATTGAAACTGACTGACATAGACTGAAAACCAACTCTTTTTTTTTTCTTTCTTATTAACTACGCTTTCAAGAACAAAGAACACTCAACACTTTGAGATTTTCAAACCATAAACACAAGCCTTTATCAATCTTCAAGTAATAATGATATCGCTTCATACTTACCACAAGCTTTGTAATAAACAATTCTGTTGAATAATTATGCCGTAAGAATCTTGTAACGGAATAGATAAAAAATGCAATCTACACGCGCAGCGTTCTAAGATTTATCACAGTATAGATTATGCATATCCACTGGCTTGCAAACATCTTGCAAGACGGTATCAACGAAAGTAATCTTTACATAACATTCTATTTCATCTAATAAGCAAGGGCATTGGAGCGACAAATGATGCATCTTTTGAAACCGCAATGTTATGAATAAGGTAAACTATAGGTACAAAGTATGCTCCTTGCGAGAGGCCTAATATTTTTGTCGGTTATAACGTCATCTTTTTCGGCATAAGTATGTTTATTGCTCGTCATAGGCCTCCTGTGAAATCCTAAAGGACTTACGTGCGATGAAACAAATTAAAGCAACTAAAATGTCTTTTATTTCTTTGTTTTTCGAGCGTAAACGCTGTTCCATATTAGGAACCTATACCTACTGATTGTCAATCTATAACATAATTGATAACAGACTTCGATATCAACAAATGGAGGGAATAATGATATTTCCATCCAAAAGAAGTAGTGACCAGTACAAGCCGGGCAGTTACAGTACAGTTTCTCCTACCTTTAGATACAAATTCTCACGAATCATCACATATATGTGTATTATAAACTTATCCTCGGGCTACTAAACCTTCAAACAGAAGCAACCTAAATGAGACTTAAAAGTCAATCTAATTAGGGTTGTGTCTCGTGTGTGTAAAATGCAAATGGTATGACGTTTATTGTATGTGTGATGTGTAATTTATTTCATTAGGAGAAGGCAGGATACATGTCCCTCGATGTCTTCACGGGCGAGTGGTTCTGAGCTGTGCTGAGCATGTCGAGACGGGAGGAAAAAACATTTTAGACAAGGAGCTAGCTCGTCTACATTTATTTGTAAAGGCTTTTTAATGAGGAGAAAGTTTTTGGAATTTTTTTAGCAGCACCAATTGGGTACTTTCCTGGGTAAAAAATATAAAATTTTATTTAGTCCGTCTGTTAGATTTTCAAAAAATAAACATTTTTTCTTTTCGTTAGTCAATCAAAAAATTATGTATATATAAGCAGGTTAAAGTTCCGCGTGACATCACATTTCATTAAAAAATGTATAGAAATGTGACGTCACGCGGAATTTTAACGGGCTATATCTTCATCATTTTTGTTTGATTGACGAAACAAAAAATAAGTATCCAATATTTTTTGATAATCTAACTGACGGACTAAATATATTTTTTTAGGAAAGTAGCCAATTGCTTTTTTAAGAAATGGGCATAAATGAACGTAAAGTCAAAAAACTAGACATTGTACTAAAGGGGACTACATGTATTGATTAATAAAATGTATACTAATAGTATGTATGTAGGTATAAGTTAAGAGGACTCAATTCGTCATACTTTTCATACAAAACCTCTGTACTTATCATGGCGTTGTTAAACATTTTTCGTTAGATGTTTTGAACAAATTACTATCTTGTGCGCTATATCTAGCCGTGTATCTAGGCGTAATTTAAAAAAAGTGTGAAACAAATTCAGTCAAAGCCTCCGAAAAACAGCGTTTTTGCCTGAACTTTGGCCATATCTAATGTACCTATAAATTGTAAAAGTAAAGAAAACATTTAGATACCAGGCTTGCAAATGTATTGGAGATTCTAAATAACTAACTTTTTTTTCACAAACTTGTAAGATATTTTCACACTCCTGGAACAAGTTTTATGAATGCGAAATCATGAATGACGACCTAGTGAAGCGGCCGCGAGTGATCAGCGGAATTTACCGACTGATAACCGACGGCCCTGATGCTGTCTCTCTTTTTTCGCAGTCAAACATTACGTTGGATGAAACAATAAGCTTTTAGACTATGCTTGCGTTGAAGTTGCGCCGGCCACAGAGGGCCACCTTAAGGCACCTGCGCGCAACATTTTAAGTTTCTAGATTTTAGATTTGCGTTGAAATGTCAGTCAATCAGTTTTCTCCATTTATATTTATAAATAACTTAATTTATTCCTAACCAAAATTCCCAATTCTTTATTTATACAATTTCATTTTAATCATTTGTTATAATAATTCAACTAACTAAAAGTAAAGAATTTCCCAAAAAAAACACCGTTTCTTTATGTCAAAACTCCAGTGACATAACAACATAATACATAACACCAAGCTTCAGGTCTATTAATGGCCCCCACATCTTGCCGTTTATATTATGCGAAACCGCCTCGTGAGCCATTAAAGTCAATGGAAGAAACTCGTCGCGTTTTATCTTTTGTTCAAGTTATTTCCGCTGGAATATATTAGACTTTACGCGGTTGACAATAAATAACACGGCTCTAATTTAGATGATGCGATCGTGGAGGCGGGGTGACTTGGTTATATAACTTAAAGTTCTGATAAAAATTTTAAGCTTTTTGTTGACGCAAAAAACTGTAATAAGTCAATTAAGTTTGAGGTGCAATAAAAATATTGAGCTTTCTAAATTATTATTATTACTAATCGAGACATATACCGGGTGACTGGTAATTAGTAAACGATACTTAGAGACATGATTGTACTCATGATAACAAACAACTTTCCCAAAGAAACACATGACCCCATAATATTTAGTACCTAACAATAATAATAATACGCCATCAGCTTATATTTAATTTAGTTATTTATCCTTGTTTGTTTCTTTGGGAAAGTTGTTTGTTATCATGAGTACAATCATGTGTCTTAGTATCGTTTACTAATTACCAGTCACCCTATAGAAAATATATTGAGTACGTGGGCATAACCAGTTATCAAAATTGTCCGATGGTTCAAAATTCACCCAGGCAATGAAAAATAGAGCACTCACAAGTCGAAAGCAGGAAATGTACAATAAATTAATTTATGTTTGTGTAACATTTAGCATTTAACAAATGTTTTACTTTTATGTTAGTAACTTGACTCATAATAGTGTTGTTTAATAAATAATTCAAATCATATAACAAGTAGTACCCAACTGATATGACTTACCGATGTACCTGCGCAGAAGATACTTTTTTTTAAAGCGCGGGAAACGCTATTGGTTGGCAGCTGCCACCATGTTAGCGCGCGCCGTGCGGAGGGGCGTGACTTGCGAGTGAGACGGAACTAACAGCTGCAGTGTATTATGAACCTTATAGTAGTGATCTAAGGTTGATCGTAAGTTATAAGCATTCTTTCGTTAATCTTCGGGGCCATAATTTATTTTCTGTGCGAACGAAGATTCACGACGCGCCATATCAGTTGGGTAATACTGTACTTTGTTTTATTCTCAATACCAGCTCATGTTAAAACCTAGATCTACCGGCATTCGAACTTGTACAGTAAGATATACATACAAAAGGTATGTGTAAAACATAAAATATAGACTTTATAGCCCCTAAAAATAAAAGATCAGGAACATGTGTAAGCCGCGGAGCAAAAAATGGTACCCTTACTAATATTATAAATGCGAAAGTGAGTTTGTTTGTTTGTTACACCTTCCGCCTCAACGGATGATCATGAAATGGCACGCATATAGCCTATGGTATGGAGAAGGACATAGGCTACTTTTTATCCCGGGAACGCGGGTGAAACTGCGGGGGACAGCTAGTAGTTATATAACTGCAAAATGATAATGAAGATACTCATCTCAACAGAGCGTTGAAACAATTAAATCAAGATTGATTCTCAAACTCCAAATCTTCCTGCTATCTGGAAAAAGAACCAGAAGGCCTACTACGAAAAACGATACACGATAGGCCGATCATCGTTGTCAATGCGTCTGCTTAGGTATATCTTTTTTATTGTTAATTATTTGGAAAAAAAAAAGCCAAACATAGTCAGATTGTCCAAAAAATATATAAAAAATGTAACCTTGCTGAGTTTCTTGCCGGATTCTTCTCAGTTGAAGGCCGAGTTCCGAACCGGTGGTAACTTCAGTAAATGTGACCTTCATAAGTGCCCTTCTGGGGCCTAAATTGAATAAATGCCTTTGACTTTGACTTTGAATCAATTAGCCAATAGAATTGGTCAAAATTTACGTCTCGTCAGTTTTGCTGCAATTCTATTTGTTAATATTTGACAACGATGATCGGACTATCGTGTATCGTTTTTCTATTCTAGGCCCTCTGATCCTGCTATCTGGAAAAAAAACCATGTATCTATTGTCTTTTTATTAATGTTAGATTACGTTTTGCAATATGCCAGTACCAATAAACTCGAAAAATACTCACAGATCACCAACCTCTCCACTCAAGCAAAGTTAGCATAGGTACATACCGGCAAGTCAGCCATTAAAATGCCACCCGCCACAAAACAAACCTATTCTGGATATCATAACCTCATCAACCATCTCGATGAGTATAGTGACTAACGTATGGCGAGTGTTTAATATTCACGGGCCGTCCGCTCGCCAGTGATCTCTCGATACGCAGAATCCGCATACAATGGGTGCGCGGGCGCAAGTGAAATCGATGGTGCTGCCCGCGCCCGTATTTTGACACAGTTAGCCGTTTGGGGGACAAAGGAAAATATTTACATTAATATATAGTACGTAAGTATTTAATAATGTTTATAAAGTTTTATTTATAGGCTTCTTATACTATTTTTTTTTTGTTGCGATGTAATAGGCCTGTGTTTTACCACAATCACACCCACCAGTGGCCGAAGGTGGTAAGCACACAAAGCCAACAAAGGAATATACATAAAATGCTATAAATACGAGTACCTAGCTGTTTTTTTTTATTAGGACCATTTTCAGAGATACGGTAAGAAGAAAACACAAAATAGGCGACACATACACTTTTACTATTTAGGTATGAAACTTTAAGATCGATCTTACATAACAATTTTAATAGAACCAACCACACTATGAATCTTAATAACAACACTGTCAAAACGAGGTCGTATTAGCATCGTCATTATTAACTAGAATCGGTGCATTTCTTCATTTAAACGGAAAATTGTGGTCGGTGAACGGTTGAACGACTTTTTGGAACTAACTTATAGAATTGTGACTCCGGATTTTCCCGTGACTAATCTGTTTCCTCGCTTGATCAATACCCAAAGTGTCTAAACGGTTAGATTCAGTATTCTGAAGGAAATTTGAGTTTGAACACGGCTTTCAGATTATACGAGACAATGATGGCTAATTGGTAGTGGCATATATTGAATACCGTGCGAAGGTAGGTTCGAATCCTACTGTAAGCTTGAACCTTCGATAATTAAACTTTTAGTTGTTGTTGTTGTCGTTGTTGTTAGTCACGTTGTTTTTTTTTAATAACACGAAGGTAGCAAACAAGCTTACGGCCCGCGTGATGGTAAGCGGTTAACGTAGCCTATGGTAATACCAGGGGTATCACTCACGTGTTGCCGACCCTGTAAAAGTCTTCACAGCTTTTTCGAAGAACCCCATGCTGTAGGTACTCAAAAGTCAAAGTCAAAGCCATTTATTCAATTTAGGCCCCAGAAGGGACCTTATGAAGGTCACATTTACTGAAGTTACCACCGGTTCGGAACTCGGCCTTCAACTGAGAAGAATCCGGCAAGAAACTCAGTAAGGTAACATTTTTTAAATACTTTTTTGGGAACTCCCTTGGGAAAACCACGGCGGGGAGCTCATTCCACAGCCTGAGTCTAATTCTGTCGCCAAGCAAGCACTATTATATGTATTTCGACAGCTGCACTAGAGTCAAGCCAGTTTTCTATAAACTCACCACCTTTGGTCACATTATCACTTACCGTGGCGAGATTATGGTCAACATTGCCTATTGAAACTAAAAAAGGTTCTTCAGCCCTTTCCTCATCACGGAGAATGAAATCAAATAGCCATATATGCAGTTTAGGTCCGATAAGGCACTTATGAACGTTACAGTTGAATCTACCATACCGGTTCCGACTGAGAAGACTCCTGCATGAAACTCATCAAGGAAAAGCAAAATCACAAGGAGGCTATACTTGGGCCAATTTTGACAGCCCTGTATATCTTTGTGCCAGAAAATGCCAAGGAGATACACATTCCTGACAAATATGGCACCTTAGCTTTGTCATAGATTATAAATATTCTGTAGTAGCACAGATTACTAAATAGTTACTACGTGTAGTAGTATGACAAAATGTGACAATATAATAAAGCGGAAAAGCTTTTTTTTTTTGTTTGTTTGTTACTTACGGGCTAATCTTTGGAAATACCAGTCGTATTCAAAAAAATCCTTCACCAATAGGAAGCTACATAATCCCCGAGTATTATAGGCTTTTTATCCCGGGAACGTGGGTGAAACCGCGCGGAAAAGCTAGTTTATATAATATGAAGTTCAATAACCAAATCATCACATTAAAAGATATTTTTCCTGAGATATGTTTGCTCTGGTCAGACGCATGCGTGGCGTTCGGTGTGAATGCACAATCGGCGCGGGCGCATCCAGTTTGTATTCACAACGCGTGAGAGTGTGATGTGAACCCACCGAGATGTTCATTTGAATATTCCCTTTGAGAATGCAGCGGAGGGCGAATTCAATTGTTTCGATGTAAAAGCTTTGGATGGACTTTTGAAGTAGTGCTTTTATATCTTAAGTATAATAATCAAATTATTCAGTTTAGTCCCTAGACTACTTATGAAGGTCAAAAGTATTGAAGTTGCTACTAATTCGGAAGTCAGCCTATATCTGAGAAGAACTGGTAAGAAACTCAGCAAGGTTATTTTATATTTTTTAATATTAGCAAATTCTTTGCAAATGTTTATTTTGAAAAGATACTGTGCAGCTTCATAAACGCATTGTTATAAATACTCAACTAAATACTAAAAAACTAAATTGATAAATACAAAAAAAAATAACAATAAGAAAATTTTAGTCGAGTCGTTAACTTACCTAAATAATCTAAAGACTCTACATGGCTTTCGTACATACAAGCCTGATTTCGTACAATTTTATAAGCATGAACAAGTGCACCTTGTTTTAATATATGAGCTTTATTTAATATGAGCTTCCATAGAGTACCATAGAGTTTTATTTTATGTTTTTAAAAGGTTTGTCGCCTCATAAATCAAAAGTACAAACTTAATTGACAAACAAATGTAATAAAATGTAACAGTTACTCGTATGGACTTAATCATAATTTAAGTACTTAGTTTGTACAAAAAAAAATATCGACTACCGTATTCTTTATCAACTTGCTTCGCTACTGAAGAGTTTCAATAACTAACTTTGTTTTGATATTCACTCCAAGGCTTCTGTCTGCCACAGATGCGTTTCCTCAGAATAAAAACGAAATAAAGCTTCTGGGAGTAATTCTAATAGTAAAGATACAACTGAATCTCGAAGCAGAGAAACTTGAAATATTTTTGTTATTTTATTAAATAAAAATTCGTAAAGAAAATTTCTTTGATTTAAATAGTTACTTACTATAATAGTATGTCCATATAACACAAAATATAATGTAAAAAATAAAGATTTACAACTAATCACAACAACAAATTTCGTCTCGGCTATGGCCAAGCTTTGCAGTTGCATTTCATTGGAAACGCCCATTATTATCATATACATTTTACAGTCACGACAAACACTTTGTAATTTAAATGAAAACTCATCGTTCTTTACAATCTAACGCGAATTAAGCATCGTGTCTCATTAATTGACGCTTTGTACCTAAACCCTGTGCTTCATTCATCAAGTGTTATCCATTCAATCGATCTGTAGTTTAACTAGGTATTCAAGGTATGTACTTCCCGTGTCGTGTACGCAAAGTGGCCCATTGATAAGGAGTGAGATGGGACACAATGTCGCATTATGTGATACTGAGAATGTTGTGTTTACTCCGTACAGTCTGGGTGGTGGCCGCTTTGGCCCGAGTGGTTTGATCCTGTTGATGTTTCGAGATGTTTATCTACACTAATAATAAAGAGAGAACATTTGGATTTTTGTATTTTTGTTTGTAATGAATAAACTCAACAACTCATATAGAAATAAGACATAAGGCTGACCAGCATGCAGGCCACCCACCTAATGGTAAGTGGGCGTGGGCACCGTTACCTACGGAAATTATACGAATATCATGGGGATTGCCAATGTGTTACCAATCTACACAGTCTAGAATGATGAAACTGGCTCTCAAGTGCAAAGAACTGACAGAATACAACGCTAGGTGCTTGTCAAAGGAATACAGCTTGAAACTTTTTGTCATCTATCGATCTATATTTCATTAAAAAAAAACCTCGTTTGATGTATAATTCAGGCAACAAACTTTTGGAAAAATCAATGACAAGGCCAAGGAAATTCGGTGCCTAGAAAAAGCTTAAGACAGAGTTTCTCAACCACAGCTTTTATTATCAGGAGTCATGATATCAAAAATTCAAAAAATTCAAAAATTCTAAATCATTTATTCAAATAGACCTTCGCAGGCACTTATGAAAAGTCTGACTCTAATACTCAAATACCGGTTCGGAAGGTTGCATTTGCTGAGAAGAGCCGGCAATAAACTCAGCAATTACTCTTTTCAAAACAAGCTTAGATTCATTACATAATATTTACATTCTAATCGCACTGACAACAATTGCGTGCCCCGGCGCGGCGGCAAAACTACAAAGTAGACTGAATATATATTTAATAACTAAATAAATAAATGGCAAACTTAAGCAGACCAACCCCTACAAGCAGCACCTGTATCGTACGTATGTATCGTACGTATCTCATAATAATCCGCCGTTTATAAAGTTTGGAAAAGACTTGCCTGAGAGAATATCAGTAGAATATTAAATTTTAACGTTTATTCAATGGTGATATAGAGAAGGAACCTTTCAGCTCCTCTTGGGAACGGGTTTGAATAAATCTCGTGAACAAATATTGATTTTCAAGCCGTCTGATCGATCTGTTATCGACGTTCCTTATCTTTTGTGAGAAATAAACGGCTTTAACCTTTAGATTTCGAAATAACGGTCATATGAAGGTGGAAACAACATTTTAAATTATGGTATCCAGTGAGAGTTTATTTAGTATTCAGTTTTTAGTAGCTATTTAGTTTTTAAGTACGGTTAATTTACCTCTCACAGTTTTTGCAGTCAACTCTAAACACTTCTGCAGCTGCGCGTAGCGTAGTAAGCGTGTCTCTTACCTCAGTCTTGTGACCTCTTACCTCAGTCTTGCGATCTCTTACCTCATTCTTGCGATCTCTTACCTCAGTCTTGCGATCTCTTACCTCAGTCTTGCGATCTCTTACCTCAGCGCAATGTATGGCGCTGTAAAATATAGACCATAATCCTGCATTGTCTACACGGATTTAGCATTTTGGGCCGCGACGAGGAAGTGAGACTTCTGTCTTTGAATAGATTTACTATGACTATAGACGAATAAGATGCCTCAAAAGGTGAGAATCTTATTCAAATTAGAATAAATTATTTGCAAAAGAAAACTACATCATCTAGGTAACTCAAAACTGGTACAGGGAAAAACACTCTCACAGCAACCGCTTGCGCAACAAGTGTCACAAGTCACAACCATCTACCAACTGTTTATGAAATCCTAACATGCACCAACAACAACAAATCCAAAGGCATATGTAAATTAGATCATAATAGATACAAATTACACAATTATGTGCTATTAAATTCAGATTTGCACAGAAATACATCTATTTAGTGTTCGTGAAACGTGTCGCCTGAGTACCTGTATCTAATGGAGATCCGGCGTGTCGATCTCACTTATTTACATTTAAATCTCAGGCTGTGACAGCTTATTGGTTGATAATTAGAAACAACGTATTTTTATCAGCGGACATAACGGGTTTTTCACGTACTTCCCTAGTTGGGCTCCTCCAAACTGAGCGGGACTCAAAGTTTGGAGGAGCCCTACTAGGGAAGTCCCTCCACCTTACAGAAGATTATAACGTTACCTACTTTAATGGGGTGTTGTGTTTCTGCTGTGAGTAAGGTCACCAGACCTCCATAAGGAGGCGCTGTGCTTCCAGTGTAGTACCAAATTGTGTTGTGGAATGATCTCCCCGCCGTGGTTTTCTCAAGGGAGTATAGTATGGGGTTCTTCAAGACATATATAGAGAAATTTGCAGGTTCGGCAATGCGTGTGATACCCCTGGTGTTGCAAGCGTCCATACGCTGCAGTAACCGCTTACCGTTCAAGCGGGCCGTATACTTGTCTGCTACCTCAGTACCACAACGACTCATCTCAAACCCTCTTCAATTCAAACTCTCTGTAACGCACACGTCACTCTTTGTGTTGAAAGCGTTAGTAGGCTACGATAACGCTACATTTCGGCAGATTTTATTTTTAAGGTTTCTTTCTAGAATTAGTTTGGCCTTGTTTGGCCTTACATCTTTACTTGTCACGGTGCAATTGTGGCGAATACAAGCTTGTCCATAATATTAATTTCACTGCGATTTCTGTCAGGGGATATCCCCAGTCGAGTGCTCCGAATTATGAAGGATACCTAGAACTCGTTTGTAATCCTATCCCCTCTTGAAACTTTAAGATTCCCGTCTTCGAAAGGCGCAAACTTTCAGCCAGTATGTACAAACATACCCATACACACACACAAACGTTCGCATTTACTAATATGATAAATCTGAAAGTTTGTATGGATGTGAGGATGTGAATATGTTTCTTGCATTTTCACGCAAAAACTACTGAATGGATTTGGATGACAATTGGCACACAGATAGAGTATGTTCTAGATTAACATATATAATACTTTTTATCTCGAAAAAACAATATATCCCTCGGGAATGTGGGTGAAATCGCGGGGCACAGCTAGTTTATATTAGTAGGATAGTGGAACATATCCTGAAGCTATTTCGGTATATCTTTTTTCTAGTTGCAAAAACCTTCTACGTGCTAGATAATTCCAAATTCATACGTCAACTTTTCTGCTGTTCGCTGATCAATTAATCAGTACATAAAATAGGTGAGTTATTGTTATCGTTTACACATCTCTGTGTTTAATCTCACATATGTATGCCTCGCGTGTGCTGCAAATAATCTCTTCTCGGTAGCATTATTACGTATATCTTCGTAGGGTTGCCAGTCACACAAAATTATCCTTCTATACATACACAATAACAATATTTTGATATAAAGGATCGTAAATAATTTGAAGCTTTTGTTGCAAAAGAAATAATGTTATTCTCTGGATCCCGAACGCTGGGATCTTAGAGATAATTAAAAAAAATGAGTAAAAAATTTTCTTCTGATTTTTTTTTTATTCTCGAAGTGCATATCAAAATCTTAGAAATACTACAAATCTTAACGCTCCACAATTCAACAAAAACATTTCGATTGCTCACTAAAAACCACGTCACCTCAAGTTGCATACAAAATCACTAGAAGTTACTGATTTAGAGCAGGTACGCTAGATACGATTAGTTTGCGACTTGAATTTAGGCACGCCATGGCAACTGATAAGTCGTGTCATTGAAAACCTAAAAATAACAAATATTGCCATCATCAACCTGTCAAAACTCTTCTTCTTTGGCTATACCAAGTCTATAGGAATGCGTAATTTCATCGTAGGTGGAATAAACGCTCGGTACTACTTAATGAATTTATGGCTAATTATGGATAAAGTTAACCGTTTACCACCAAGCAGGCCGTATCCTTATTTGCAGACTACGTAGTACATAGAAAAGCGGTATCTAGCTGACTCTAAATCTATGCTATCTATCTAAATCTATGCTAGAAGTTGTAAAATACCAGACACGTATAAAACACGTCGTCGTGACAACCCTATAAACAAATAGCTTTTATATCCCTCCTGGGTAATACGAGCAAAGGTACATGAGATTTTATCACAAAACACTTCGATCATATATTCCAGAGGCCGGTTATATTCAAATCACACTTTGTCCACTCGGGGCCTGACACAGAGGAATTTAAAGGAATTTGATGGACTTACTTGACCGTACATCTTGCTGTACCAAAGAGTATGTAGGTTTATCTAGATTAGTCAAATGCTGTAATTCAATATGTACCTACCTAATAGCTTTCCTCCTAGGGAAGTTCATATATGTACTCGTAGTGTCAAAATATTAATCCTCAATCGTAAAGTCAAAGATAGATCGAATATTAATTTCGGGCATTAGGGGTCGAATTTTATAAAAAAAACTTCTTTAGTGGGATTCTAGGTTATTTAAGGAACTGTGTGTTTTAAGATTCTAGAGGCAATACAGTTAAGGTGCAGCGCAGACTACAGACCGCACCGCACCGAACTTTTGAGTCCGTGAAAATAGAACTATACAATTCTAAGCAGTAACGCATACGTCGCGCAAAAAGTCCGGACAACCCTTCCTTTTCACACAGACTCATCTGCACTGCACCTTAGACTGAGGGTTGATAAGTCAATCAGTCAGTCAGAACAGGACAGGACAATTATTTTTATATGTATTTAGGATATTACACCCTAAACAAAATATGAGATAATGATATTCACATAAAAATGATTCTGGCTTCGTTTGTCTCTATCTAGATAAAGTTTTGTATCTATATAGAGTAATATTTAAAATTTAAGTTCGTTCTTATAATAACATACATTACATAGTTGACAACTGCATCCAATTTATTAGGATTTACACGTTGCAGATAAAGCAAGATGTACTTCCTCTTGAGTAGCTTTGAAAGGGCTCCTAGAGCCGTTTCAGAACTGAAAGACTTTACTCAGACTGTTACCTCAATGCGATAGCAATATAAAATTGCGTTCAATATTTAAGCGATCCACGGTGGAAAATCCGACCCTTTTTCTATTTTACATCTTCTAGACCAGCATGCATAAGTAATTATATAATTACCGAAAGTAGAAACTTTTAAAAAATAGCTCTTATAATAAATGATTGCTTTTCTATGTTGCCTAGAAGAAATCAATATGGCTGACTAAATTGTATGCATTCCTGTTGTTTTTTTGTTTTTTTATACCACTAAGGCATCAAGCATTGCATACGGCGCAAATCGTAAGCGATCATCGTAGCTTGCAACATCAAGGTTGCAAACTTCAACTTGCTTTCAACTCGCGCGTTGCAAAAATCTCTTCACACCCTTTTTGTACTTACAACCTTTGAGTCCGGTTTTACCCGCCAGCCCGCTCCTGTACCCCCATATGAGTCGTTTTTTATTAAGCCGTTCCTTCGTGAATTTGGCTACGTTATAGAAGAAACCTAGGCTGGGTGCAAAATTTTAAGTTTCTAGGCCCCGATTTAACATTTTAAATAGCTCCGATGACAAAATGACCTATCTGTATATCCATACAAAATCTTTGGCAATATCCTCAACACAGCTTTCGAGTCACGCTTCTGTTTATGCTAATTGTTCAGTGACTCCTCTCACGAAGCCCACGATCGATCATTTGCATCTCATCGTGCGGAGAGCTTGCTTAAAGCTCAGAGCTTCATCAGTATGGGCACCGCATTCTGGTGGCAGTGACCGCCGCTTCCGCGCTCACGGATTTTTTCACTTCCTTTCGTAAAACATGTGAATTCGTTGGTTAATAGATCTTTTATGTAATATTTATCTGGTGAGTTTGATTCATTCTTTATTAATATTAACCCTTTTGAAATGATTTCAGAGATACCAGTCCTATACAAATGATTTTTCTGTGAGTAAGAATGATTGACTTGAAATTGACGAATAAAATGTTTGTTCTTTTTTTCCTGGCGTTTGATCATGTACTAATCTGAAAAGATAAACTCACGTCATTATTGAAGCTGTATTTTATGTAGAACAAGCAGTCGTTAATTTAATTTTCAGAAACAAAAATAAGAAGACAAAGCAGTTACTTATGTCTAGCTAGCTAGCTAGGTACCTACCATGACATACCTACCTTTATAAAGCGAATTCAGAATTTCTGACCTACTTCAAAAAGGAGAGAACTTCATTAACCATGGCGAGATTGCGGTCAAACAAAGGCCTACGCAGTAAAAAAAACCTCCAAATTTTTTTCGGTATGTGATATAATACCGTATTTTTTTTGTATATTCACCGAATTTTTGGATACGACTGGCTTTGTTTAAACGATATTGAACTGGGTATGTTTTTTTTTTATTTATTTTTTTACATGTTGAAATTCCTCAACGAAAAACATAACCCTCCTTCCGGGTCAGTCGGGTAAAAGGAGCACGAGTATCGCTACTAAATTTCTTATTCGACATTGTCGACAATTTATTAATGATAATGTATCTCCTCGGTTATTTACAAACTTCGAGAGGTTAATTTCATCTGTTTCAGACTGTTTTAGAATATGTGAAGTGAATACCTGCTTGGGATAGAAAATCAGAAAGAGACAAAAAACAAGCCAAACTTCCTAACTTGACCAGATGCCTCCTGAATTTAGGATCCTAAAAACTCAAGTGCATTTAAGAAGTAAAAGAATGACATTCCGCTGGAACGCATGACGCCAGTGTAAATTGAGAACACTGTTTATTCATTGGAATTTTCAAACAGCCGTAGTTAAGCTATGTACTTACTCATTCATGTACGGGTAGACTACGTGTCCACATTGCATGGCTTCGAGGAAGCGACACGACGAGAGCTGAATCCAAACATGTCTTCTTACATCAGCCACTGTTACTTGATACACCCTGCCTCCTTCCCATCCTTCTTTTACCTTTCTCAAAGACGTCAGGTGTGAAATGTCGAGGGTCATGAATGATTGGACGGCGATTTGATAGACCAATGTTACCGTTATCCGACTCGATGATTGGACTCGAGTGAATGAAGCTATTCAATTGTTTCTGTGAATTGTTAGCGGGATATTTTGTTTTGGAGATGCTTTGGTTAGGAAGTGATGGTTGCTGTATGCTCAACTGAATAGCTTTAAGGTTATATTATTGTAATAAATGTTATAATAGCTGAAGCAGTTATAGGTGTACCTCAGGGGCTTAATTTGGGTCCACTACTATTTAGTAATTATATACACGTACCTAGTTTTTTCCCAATATGTAGGTTACTGGAGTTTTCAAAGGGATCTCGCTTGCAAATTATCTTCAACAAACAACAAGGTTAAAAACGGTTAAAAACAACGTGACCAGATTACAAAACATCGAAAAATATTATTTTTCTCAAAATCGTTCGCTTTGCTGACATCATTATCTCAGTAAATGGGTTAGGTCCGTTATCTTGATAATGGCTCAATAATTCGTTTGAAAAGATAATCTGGCTCGAACTGTGTTTGTTGAGCACTCGAGATGTACGAGTTCTGTCGCTTCCTTTTACTATTTATCTGGAATACGTAATCTTGGCACCATAATCATAAATACTAGCCTTAAGTATATACGTACATGTTCTTACTCATAGCCAAGTTATAGTCTTTGATGAATAGATGACTCTATGAGTGTAACTATATAGGTATTTACCATCATTATCATAGTGTATCTCTGTTATGAAGCCTAGATTATTAAGGTTTATTTAATACCTACATACATATTATTTTAGAGGATTTAACAAACCTCAAGAATTGTAAGACAGCGGTGATTTATTTTCACTCTATATCATTTTTATTATTTTGTATTTTTCAATAACTTCACCAATAATAATGCAATTAATATCAAATTTTAAATGTTATTCTTGATTCGTTATCATTTCCTTCTCCACCTCAATCTTCAATTAGCTACTTGCCAGTAGGTACTGCGACTTATCTAAAGTGATGGATGTTCCAAATGTTTGCGATATGGAATCAACTCGAGCGACACACTTTCAGCGCATGCTTATTCATGTCAACTCGATTCGATACTACAGTACCTACTAAGTAAATACCAATAGTTTTTCTGACAGTAAACTTATAATAAGTAGTATATAATACAGGTCGTTGTTTTGGTCAGCGACGAGCGACTCAGGGTCGATAATACAAATGATACTGGTGCTAAAAAAAATATAAAAAAATACTTTATTTTTTTTTAATAATTAAAATTAAAAAATTAAATTTTTGAAAATCATTTAATAAGCTAAAATGTAGACATAATACTCAACGGGAGTACGAGGGAGTAAAGGGGTGGGGTAATGGCGGCTTGTGCCTAGCTCTAGTCTGTGCACGTGCCTAGTAACCATACTTTGCGGTAATTTTATTTCAAATTGAATAAGGTATTTCTCAACATATTTACAGTATTTAATGGAATTAAGTCCATTTTTGGGGAATATATATTTTGTACTACCGCTCCTGGGTCGCTTGTCGCCGACCAAAACAACAGCCTGTATATTAATACACAATATAATCGATGACAAACTATGTTTACTATCAAATTCAATTTCAAAAAACGTTTATACAATATTGGGCTTAATAAGGCTCTTACGAACATTACAATTGATTCTACCACCGGTTCGTAATACACTTGAACCATGAACTTGAATTGAGAAGACTTCAAGAAACTCAGCAAGGGCGTAATGACTGAAGGGAATTAAATAAAAACACACTCATAAAATAGGATGCGGAAGGCTAAAAAGCCCTAATGGTGCCCACTAGTTGCATCCTACACTGATCAGTCACGTCAGCTTCAAGGCACCTTCATGCCACCGATCAGTCACGCGAAGTGCATTGACCAACGAGACATACCGTAACGGTGACTGACGGGTGAGATGACGTCCTAGGTACAACTTTATTTGTAATGTAATAAATGTAAACATACGTAATTATGTAATTATTCTCCCACTACCACTTCATTTATAGATTGATGCAAAATCTTTGACTAATGAAGATTTGACCTACTTAGTTCATTTGAAATGCTAAGTTGAATGCTAAGTCTTACCACGGAATCATTAATATAATATTCTCAGACATTGGCAGTGGTAGCAGACTTCATTGCCTAATACATGAATACAATAGTGTGATTATTGAGGATTAAAAAAAAAATGATAAGTAATATATATAATAGATGTAAATCATAAGATCTTTAAACCGAAACTCAATGATGAGAATAAGTTAGTACTAAGGTAGAAAATCTATTCTCTTCTAGGCTTTATATGAAAGAAAGAAAGAAAGAAGAAAGAAAATAAGTTTATTTTGAGATACACACAACACCACATATTACATTACATATAACAGACACAAAGCGTAAAAAACAGAGTAGTGTTGTGTGACATCAAAATTGGTCAGCGACTCAGTATAACACTGCTATACTGAAACCGGGTAGCAGCACTGATTTTCTGTCGCTGCCATTTGTGACATCACGCACAACCGGACAAAATACAGGAACAAGAAATTAGTACATAATATTAAGACAAACATAAAACATAAGAAATTAAGAACTTATTAAAAAAAAAATACTATAATTAAAAAGCACACCAACAACAATATTTCCTTTTTTTTTTTAATCTGTGTTACAGCTATACTTTATAGTCTGTGCCAATTCAACACAGAACGCTAACATCTAATAAAAAAACAAAACAAAAAGCAAACGTGCAGCAAAAATAATAATAATAACGGACACAATCATTCTTACAAACAAGCTTATAATATGCTTAGCTTATGATCCTGTGTCCCATAGATGAGGCAGGCAGAGGGCGACAGAATCACACCATACCGATCGGTCTTGAGCTTCGCGCTTGATCTCACTCCAAGATTTTCCGATCTTCTTCGCTTCGTCAAGCACAGTGCGTCGCCAGGTTTGTTTGGGGCAGCCACGGTTTCGCTTCCCCTGGGCATTCCAGTTGATTGCCTGCTTGGGTAATATGTTTGGGGAGTGTGGCCAATCCAGTCCCATTTGCAACGCTTGATCTGTTGGCTTATATGCTTGTCTTCAGAGATATCATCACTCGGCCAACGTAACTAAGGCTGACTAAGGCTGTCCAAACCGTTGGTAACTTCAGAAGCTTTGACCTTCATAAGTGCCCTTCTAGGGCCTAAAATGAATAAATGGCTTTGACTATAACTACGAGTATACCAACACAAAAATAAGAGTCCACTTTGGTAGCATTTAGGATCAATCTTCATTTCACTCACTCCTTTCTAGTTATCAGAATAAGGACATATCCCGCAATCTTACAATCCCAAATTACCGATAAGAGCGTCCTGGATTTCATACTTTCAGAGACTTCACAAGTGGCTTGATATGTTTTTCATTGGATATTGATCGAACGATAACACGAAAGACCTGATTTTTACAGAATTTTATCTAAACGGTTTGTGACTAAGTGTTGTTATCGGAAACACTTATCGAAAGTGATCATTTCTACGATATTTTGTATGATACCATCGTTCTATGATTGGCTCAAACGAATACACTAACGGCATCAATTAGGTAATTAACGAAAATCAGAGGTCGGGTAAATGAGATTTACTTACACGGAGTGTTTATAACCCATCTACCACTTTTACTTATAAATCACTGATGCCACCTTTTTCATTAAAATCTTAGGTATTTTAATTATCGTTACTGTTGTGTAGTCGAATTTATAGTAAACGAATGGATACCTTTACTGTATCAGAATAACATATATTTTACCGAACCCTACTGGGGTAAGTTCCATAATTTTCTACCTACTACCTCTCCTCTCTCAATAATAATTTTTATCCTATTTGTTAAAGCTCTTTATTTTTACTAATAAAATAATAACGATGATAGTTTATCTTTTTTCTTCTTCTATTTTCTATGTTGCGGCAAAAGCTGAATGCTTACGACATGACAGTACTATTCAAAAACTAATCAGGAATAGTAAGGGTGCATCGTAGACAACATCACCTTTCAAACAAAAATAATAATTATATAATCTGTATCACATCAATACTGACGTAATTACAATGAATTTACGTACGTATGAGTACACGTATGTTTCTAGGGAACACCGGAACCCGCATGGCGCAGGCGCGGTCCTGACTCACATTATCACGTGACGTATTCTACAATTATAAGAATTGTTTAACATTTTATTATACTGATACCTTATATTGTGATTGTAAGGACACTTCCCAGAATGTATCAACAGGGCCAGTAGACAAGATGGTTGTCGACAATCGTTACCTATCGTTAGTAAACGATCATAACCTTTGTATGGGATTGACATTTCAAATCGAGATATCACGTGATTTTTAACAATCTCTTATATCAATCCCATACAAAGGTTGATCGTTTACTAACGATAACGATTGTCGACAACCATCTTGTCCAGCGGGGCAGGTAAATCAATCGATTCTGATTGTTGTCTACTCTGCGTCTAACATCTGCATTATAGAAGGTTTAATCTATCAATGCGTGACTCAAGTTTCGAGATTGAAACAATAGGAATGATTCCTGAGTAAAAAAATCTAATTAGTCCCTCAGTTAGATTATCAAAAAATATTGGACACGTATTTTTTGCTAAATCAAATCACAAAAAAAAATACAAAGATAAAGCGCTTCAAAGTTAGGGAGTGGAGGCCGTAACGTCATACAGTAAAAACTACCATAAAGTGACGTCACGCGGAAATTTAAAACACGATATCTTCGTATATTTTTGTTTAATGCACAAAAGAAAAAAAACATGCCTTAGAATATTTCAGTCATTGAATTTGAAGCCATGATATAAATATTTCACAATTTATTTTTGCGATTTCTTTCTGCAATACAGGCTACGTTACTACGTCTAAGTTTCAATAGATTTGAAATACTTGATATTTATTATTCGAGGTATTGTCGGTCCACAGAATTGTGCTTATTTTATCGCCAGAACAGAGGTCACTAGCGGATCCAATGGGGCTATAGAGGCTCAAGCTACCCCAAAAGCATATGGGTCTACCACTGATGAATCTTAAAAAAAGCTACCCTCAGCATCCAGCCACGCTACCCCTCCCTACCAAAACTCCCTAAGAACCAAAATCCGGAGTCCTATGTTGGACCAGAAAGAAGGAAGCCCTGTCGCATAGTCTTACGATACTTTTTATCCCGGGAAAAGATATGATCCCCGAGAACACGGGGGAAATAAAGACAAAAACAAAGCTGCATTTGTACTATATATTTGTGAACGGTGTGTCAGAATAGCCCACAATCCTTATCACCAAATGAGTGTAACTTCAGGACCATGTACGCATCCACGCCTCAGTTCACGCTACATCGTTATCACATGCCAGTGACGATAGTGTTTACCCACTCTTAAACTAAACTAGACCACTGACCTTAAAAAAAAGCCTTTTATTTCTTACTGAAACTAAATAACAGATAATAATATTCGCTGGTGTGGGATGCCACTTGTGTCGATACACTCGCGCCATCTCACTTACCGGCGACTTGTAACGCTGCAGGGGCAGCTGCGGCCAGTGCGGAAAATTCAAACTTCAAAAAATACGCATCGATTGGACCCAATTATATTTTTGTGCCTTTTGCGGTCGAGACCATGGGACCGTGGGGGTCCGAAGCTTGCCGTTTTGATCGCACCTTGTCATCAAAATTGATCGAGACCTCCGGAGACCAGCGGGCGGGGAGCTTTTTCCGCCAACGCGTCAGCTTGGCTATCCAAAGAGGAAACGCTGCCAGCCTTCTGGGAACCCTGCCGTTAATCGGAAGCAGCGGTAGGCTTGAGGAAATTTTCTATTTATGGATTGTATTTTGTACATATTTGTTGTAAATAAAAACACGGCTATAATTATAACGATAATGTTTTAATATTTTAGTACTACTTGGTCTACTACTTGATCACTCACCTTATTCACGCTTTGAACTAGGCTAACGTTAACATGAAAGAGGCTGTAGGACTAAAAAGACGCTGAAAAAAGACCTGAAGAACCCGTAAATGGAAAAGGCTAATGAAAGTAAAGATATGATGTTAAGGATTGATGTAAATGAGGATTTGAAATGTAGGTAGAAGTGGAGTGGTATGATATAATGCTGACCTTATGTAAGGTAAAGGCAAAAAGATTTGGAGAATGCTGATGGATTCTTGATTGAAAAATTCAGTATTCAATTTGATTATGGAGGCTTATACTTCTTTTTAAAAAAAGGACCTATTCAGAACTATACAGGGTGGAGATTTCGAGATGTCATATTTTCGTAACCTATGTTGGGTTAGTCATGCTGAACAACTTTTACTATGGGACCAATAGTGAACTCTCAAAAAATTTACGATCAACCTTGCTCGAATCGAATGTACGAAAAAACATATTTTTTCGAGATTTCTGTGTTTATGCCCTAGTAAAATTTGTTCAGAATGACTAACCACATAGGTTTCGAAATTTGAAATAATATGTGAAATACATTGAATGAAATATATACTAGAACAATGAACCTAAAACTAAAAACCTTAAAAAATATAATATAATAACTTCTTTGTGTGTTGTTGTTGTGTAAATAAAGTTTCGATTAGTAAAAAAAAAGTGGCCATTTAGGCAAGGTTCCGAAGATACTGGCAGCGTTCCCCCTAATACATGCCATCTCGAAATCTCCACCTGGTATAAGTGTACAATTAATTTTAATTAAGTTTGAACCACTAAACAAGAGAAAATTATCAGCAAAATCATGTTGATTTATACTTACCGAGAAGCAGTCTAAAATTTTAAGAAAATTCTCAATAAAACGATCTAAATGTGAAATGATAGATTTTTCAATATCCTGAAATTCCAGCCTGCTTACACTTTCTTCTATAAGAACACTACAATACTACTACTACCACTACAGTACTACTTATACCTCAGAGTATATAAATACTACGTACAACTTATACTATATAGTAAAAAGACACGTATACGCATTATAATATACATAAGTCTATGTATATGTGGAGGGCGCCGCCGCCGGTCGGGCGCGAGAGCGCGCAGATGCGAGGGCGGCGCCCTACTTCTATGCGCGTTTAATATAGCGAATGTGCTTACCATACTGTACTCTTTGTTTGTACCCGTGTATACGATTATTTTCAGGAAATACTTTTATTTGCTATTATGTTTAGTGTTATTTAGTTATTTGAGAAAAAAACTGTTTCACGTAAAAAGATATCCGGTAAGAACAGAGGTAAATGTAATATAAACCTTATAGAAACAGATTATCCTTAAAAAAATTATAATCCGATATTATGTTTCATGAAATTGAACTTACTTATGTCTTTTTCTAAAAATCACTTATTACATATTCATTAAGGTTCAGTCTAAAATATATAAAAAAATGTCCAACAAAACTATTCAAATCAATGTATAGATATTTCTATAGTATCCTTAGAGCAAGGTCATATTATTATTTAAAAAACCGTAAGTACAAATGTCAATAGATACAATGAAAATCCTCAACAAAAGAGCACATAAACAATTTTCCAGTCACAATATCTGCCTTGGCCCCTCTCTCCCCAGATTAAATCGATCTTTCCTCACTCACTCGCCCACCACCACAAACCACCAACATCATGGGAAAACCACCCATAAAGTCCATCACTTAACAGCGCTTGTAGAGAACAAAACCCCTTGCATGCCTACTGGATTTTCCCTAGAGAACCATCTTTCAATGTGCCATATTTAAATTGGTCTATCATTTTATGCCTTACAGTCTAAATTCAACCGTAACTATAGAGTATACGGCTGAAAGTAGCATCTGAGTATCCTTTTTAAGAGAATCGATCTCGTTTTCCACCGAGTCCAATAATGTCTAAAGTGTATTTTATAGTGGTCATTTGAAAATGGGCTTTATTATGTTGGTGCAATTGTTGAATTTGGATTGGGGAAGTAAAAACAGGGAGTAGCGTAGTATCTCTGCAGGAGAAAATGCTTATTGAGATTGTGTTCAGTGTATTTAAATTGCCATTGGCTGAGATTCGCAAAGGGAAGGATGTTATATTATGTACGACTAATTTATATACTCAGATTGTTTTTATTCAATTCATTTTCAGTAACAAATGCATCTATAAAATAATAATCGAATTATAATTACCAAAATACAACAGACAAGAAAGCCTACAGTGGGGTTGAGCTCCGATGAAGGAAAAAATCGCGAGGAAACCATAGACAGTTCATTGGTAAAGTACTACCCTCAAATTGAAAATTTGTCACTTCACTTCAAGCTCTGTGCGCTTATCGCTTTCAGTGAGATTTCAGTGGACAAATCTCGAAATAACTATTTCATTACCAATGTAAAAAGCATTAGAAAATTAATTAATTCAACTGACGTAAGAATGCTGCCAGCCTTAGAAATAAAAGAAACACATATTTCATTTCTATGCTGCCAGCCTTCTTGGCACGCTTCCGCTTGGCAGCGATTTGGGGCATTTTTGGTGTAAATCTAGTAGGTTTATTTTAGCTAATAAGTGGTTTTGTTTGGTATTATACAGGTCGTTGTTTTGGTCAGCGACGAGCGACTCAGGATCGATAATACATGTGATACAGGTGCTAAAAAAAAAGAAAAAAAATACTTTGTTTTCTTATAATAATAAAAATAATATTAATTGGAAAATCATGTGATAAGTTAAAGTGTAGACGTAATACTCAACGGGAGTGCGAGGGAGTAAAGGGGTGGGGCAATGGCGGCTTGCATCTAACTCTAATCTGTGCACGTGCCTAGTGAACATACTTTGCGGTAATTTTATTTCAAATTGAATAACGTATTTCTCAACGCATTTACAGTATTTAATGGAAATAAGTCATTTTTTGGAAAATGTATTTTTTGTGCTACAGCTCCTGGGTCGCTTGTCGCCGACCAAAGAAACAACCTGTATACTAGCTGTCCCCGCGGTTTCAAATTTGGAATCTGCATGCAATAATATTAGGTTTATTTTCGATAAACACGATCTATTCGTGAGACTTGATCTTAGTTTTGATCTCGAACTCGATCTCAAAAGAAAGAAAAACGTTTATTCAATAACGAACGAACTATAATAAATACAGCAACAAAGCAAAATACAAGAACATTTTCAGGCTGTAATCAGTATTTCTTTGAAGTTATTTTAATAGAAACTGACTTACAACTTATAGTTTAATGTTGAAAGAAGTTTATGAAAATTATAGGACGACTCTGGGAATTCGCATCCGTTGTACTAGCTTAGTCATTACGTGTAAAGACTTTCGCGAATGTTTTTATAAGCAACTATCAATTATTGTCAAACAATGTGTCGCTAAACATAATAGAAAAAAAAAATTATTTTTTTATTTTTCGGTATTTTCCCCTTACTTGTGCTGTAAGACGTTGCTTTTTGCCAAAATAGTTGAAAATTAAGGTAAATTTTGGTACTTACCAGATTTCGCAAAAATCAAAATTTGCCAATATCTTAAGACCTTGATTTTTATACACCTAATAGGGACTATAGACCTCAGTATCTGGTATAAATTTCAACTAGGTCCACCCGTTCCTGAGAAAATCGGTGGTGACACACGGACAGACGGACAAGAGAGTGATTTATAAAAGTTCCTTTTGTGCCTTTTGAGGTACGGAACCCTAATGATGTTGAGTTTCGATAAAAAATATACCTACCCCTTATTCATAATAAAGTTATCAAACGTTGATTAGCTAAAATTCCGAAGTCTTTATCTGACAGGTGACATTTGGTGATCGAAAGAGTGAGACGGGGCACACTATTACACAGATTTAGTTAAAAAGCGATTATGAATAATGGGGAATATGTTTATGTGGTTTTAATTTGGTTAAATTACATCTGGTGATATTATAAATACAAAATTATAACAGTTGTCTTAATACATGAGATGAACTTTGCACACTTATCCAGGACCGTTGACAATACAATAATTTGGTACCATCGTTACCAAATATTTTTTTTAATACAGAGCTTTATGATTTTTTATATTGAACTATAATTTTAGATTATTGTTTGATGGCGTAGACAGTGAAAGATATATTTAAAACCTGGGTTTGCTAGACTTGCTTTAAACCACGTAATAAGGTGGAAAGTGTGAATGACAATGCGTGTACTGAATTTCAAAAATCATTGGACTCGTACAGAACAGTTTATATAGGTTTGTTTTAAACATATCGCGAAAAACTAGAAAGAATAAATTGTCTGGAGACACCATTCTCATATTTTTCCAATAACTACCGTATTTTTAAAGACATAAGGTGAAAACCCATTTGTACATCAATCTTACGTACATGAAAGAAAAGAAAACTCACAATATATTGAGTGTATCATGAAAATCCCCATCAGACACACCTTTATGCACAAAGCCTTTGTCCCGTGCTTTGTTGTCGAAATCTTATATATAGTCTAGGAGCTGTTGTGCTCTTTACTATATTTAGTAAATTATTTTACCAGCGATGTTTTTTGTTAGCTCCGATATCGGGACTAAACTTCTACGCCAATATTGATACAAATTGACAATTTGAACTCCGGAGATAATAATAAAAATAAGCATTAATTATCTCCATAAATACATAACGGAGAAATATATGTCATAAAACATTGTAAATGCTTAGAATATATTTTGTGCAGACTGGAGTCCGTACTAAGTATCTTGGACCCAGGGTACAGTTTGTTTTAGACAATAGGCACTTAAAAACCAAAAATCAGGAGGGAGAGAGGATTTTGAGAGAGGTAGAGCATAGCGTTTATTCGCTCAAAGAGCAGCTCGACTGGGGAAGTACCTCCACCTTACAGAATACCGCAGACAAATAACTTTATGTTGTGTAAAGTTGTGTTCCTGCGCGTGAGTAAGGTCGCCAGAGCTCATAGGGGAGGAGGAAAGGTTGGTAACGCGTGAGCGATGCTTCTTGTATTGCAAGTTGCAAGCGTTCATATGGCTACGGTAACCGCTTACCATCAGGTGTGCCGTATGCTAGTTTACCGACTAAGGCCCGGTTTCAATAATTTACGGACCGGTATCGGTTAAGATTGAAACCGGGCATTAGTTGTACAAAAAAACAACAAAAAGCGAACCGAGCGGTACCGAGTACATTTTATAGTTTGTGTCCTTGATATTGGAGAATAAGTAATAATATCTTACAAAAAGCTATAAAACAACTGTTTATTATACACGTTTTGTAAGTACATCATTAATCCACACAGAAGAGTAAGTAGTCGTTAAAAGTATAACTCAATTATACTTTAAAATTGTTCGTAACACTAGATAAAATGGGACGCAATCCAATCAGCATTTTAAATATGTAATTAAATAGATGTTTATTAGTTCACTCGTAAAAAATATGTATGAAGGTTGCGATATATACACACACATACACACATTTTTAATGGTATATGTATGCTTTTATCTCTTTTTTATCTTATTTAATTAAAGGAAACAGTTGAGACAACTATATATCTTATCTAGTTTTAACAATACAACTCTTTATAATTTTATTGGATCAAGATTTGAAAAGAGTATTCACTGTTCATTAATTTTCTGTTATACAATTGTTCTTGTAGTAGTGAAACGGCCAAGACACATATTTTGGCTAAGGTGTAGAGTTTGTGAAGTTAGGGCGTGTAGAGTTATAAGCTTGGCTCTACATGAGATCTGGGACCCAAGTCTGCTATATCAATTGTGTTCCAATGAACTTTCAGTGGTGTCAAAATTGTGACGCCATTATGACGCTATTGTGTTAGTAGACTACCAAAATTGTAAAATGTCACAATTTTGACACCAGTGAAAGTTCATTGGAACACAATTGAAATAGCAGACTTGGGCCCCTGATAACTTTTTAACAGTGCGAGCCGTATGGCCTCGTCTTGGCAACATTTTACATGAAAATGTTTTTGGTGGTATTTTTGTGCGGTAAATAACCACAGTAGGTAAAGTTCAGCTCCCTGTCTTACTAATTGTAAATCTTGTCTTGAAAATCTTGAATATTTGAAAGAAATTCTCAGGATATTGTTTTTTGCGATATAAATTTAAATTGAATTGAACTAAAATAGGTACCATTTACACTTTTTCAAAAAACAATTATATCTAATTAGTTTGTAAAGACAATAAGTCAGTGATAATAAACAATAGATTCCTTACGGATATAGATTAGTAGTTTTGTTCTGAATATCCGCCTTTTCTTCCTTTTCCTGTTAGATTATGTCAGAGCTGGCTCATTCCGGAGTTTAAATACAAAAATATACATACAGAGGCGCACTTTACGCTGGAGCTGACGCGTCCGAGCCATTGAGAGGTCCACGTCTGAAAAAGATAGAGCTATGCGATAGAAAGAAGATGTTACGAAGTGAGCATTCTGTACACTACTACGATTACTTATTCCATGGTTATGTTATAAGTGAATATTAAGCTATGTATTATTTTAAACTTTGGTGATCCTGTTAAGAAATTTAAACGTTTTACTACAAACCTGCTATCTCTCTCCTAGCCTAGGAGTTTTGGTACCAGGCGCTGACTGAGGGCTCCCTCACCACCCTCCAGCCGAGGGTGACGGATTTGGGGGTGGCGATAATTAATATTCGAGCCCCTTTCACCTTCCCAGCTTTCATTGTAGGTTTTATAGTCCAATCTTTAGATAGGTACGGTAGCCTGAAAGAAATTGGAGAATGTTGATATTGGTAGTGTTTCGTAGTCTCGTAGAGTTACGAGACAAATACGCGTCGATTTTTCTGTATAAAGATGTCTGGCGGTTTTATGATTTTTATTTTTAGACTAGTTACATTGAATGCCATAGGCTTAATACCCATACCAACCCTACCCATACCCATACCCATAACCATACCCATAACGAACGGTCAAAGAAAACATTATAATAATAATAGAGTCATTTATTCTCTCTTCACAAATTATATGTAAATAAAAACAATAATGAGCATTTTAGTATGGCAAAAGATACAATTTGTGAGAGACTGGTGTCTGTACTAGGAAAACCTGTACCATAGATCACCAGGCTCCTACCCCGCGACAATGATGTAGTAGCTCATTCAGTACGAATGAATGAAGAGAAAAGTATTGCAAAAGCATTGATATACAACTAGCCTTGTCATGATGCTTCTAGCAGTGTACCTGATGGTGAGCGAATAAGTGTCGTATATCAATGGTTTCGCGTATATAAAAATGATTATGAACATTTTAACAATAACAAATGGTTAGTACTTAAGTAAAACTAAAACAAGAGTTATGACAATTCTTGTGGGGTTGATGGTGAGTGTGTGTGTGTATGTGTGGGGGGTGAGTATATGTGGGGGTGTAATTGAGTGTATGTCCATATGTGTCCATTATGAGGAACCTTTAGCATGGTGGCTGGCTACCACCCTCGAGATGAAAATCTGTCACCAAACACCTAACAGTGAATTCCGACTGGTTGATTGTAGGGTGAATTCCGACTGGGGGATGGTTTATTGTACCTACTTTGGCTGGCTTCTAGGCAATATCCGAATATTGAATAACTAGCTGTCCCCCGCGGCTTCATCCGCGTTCCCGGGATAAAAAGCCTAGCCTATAATACTCGGGGATAATGTAGCTTCCTATGAGTGAAAGAATTTTTCCAATCCGAATGGTAGTTCCAGAGATAAGCACGTTTAAACATACAATTAAATTCTTCAACTTTATTATATTGGTATGATATATATTAATTGAAGTTTTAATTATTATTATAAGTTCAAAGCAAAATTTTGGTTAAATATAGTTTTCAAAATACTGGTGGATATATCTTCAAGATACAGCAGGTACCCGCTGAGGGCAAACCTTGGGGCAAACAAAGTTGATTGAAGATAGATATTAAAAGGAAAAGAACTACAATCTTATTTGTGAATAACAAAGATAACCATCCTTTATCTTATCGTGAAATATAGAACATAATTATAAATACTTTACTCGAAATTGATAATTATCTTGGTGTTCGGATAGATTTCTTTGTTTACAATATTGGTCAAATTAACATCATGCTAATGGGGGCTGATCCGGCTGATGCTCTTGAATTCGCCTAGTCTAGTGTAGAGTGAGGTCTCTAGAAACCTCAAATGTACTAAATTTACAACAAATATGTACAAAATACAATCTATATATAGAAAATTTCCTCAAGCCTGCCGCTGCTTCCGATTAACGGCAGGGTTCCCAGAAGGCTGGCAGCGTTTCCTCTTTGGATAGCCAAGCTGACGCGTTGGCGGAAAAAGCTCCCCGCCCGCTGGTCTCCGGAGGTCTCGATCAATTTTGATGACAAAAATGTACTAAATAAATAAATATCCTGGGACATTCCTCACACACGGTCATCTGATCCCAAACTAAGCAGAGCTTGTACTATGGAAACCAGATAACTGATATAATACATATACTAACTTTTTGTTTGCAAATACATACTTAATATATATAATTACACCCAGACTCATGACATACGGACATGTTCATGCACACAAATGCATGTCTTGTGTGGGAATCGAACCCACGACCTGCAGCGCGTAAGGTGAACCTTAACCAACTGCACCGACTGGCCCGTCTTGACTGAATGTTTACTGTTTGCAAGATTTTCATCACGGATTTTCACCATTTCATTATTTTTATAAAGATTTTGCCATTCCTAATTAATCATGGCAGTCATACCTACAAATCTTTACCAACCACTGTTTTAGGCGATTTTTGTCTGTAGGATACGTACTTCCTCCTTTTTTTACGTATTTTCTCCTTTTTTCGGAACAAAACGGGACTGCGTATCACTGAGGCATATTAAATATTTTATTTCTTTGGCTATTATCAATTAAATTGGCCCTGCCGCGATAAAAATACATTCCAACGACAGCGATAGGACCTTACTCAATAGTTGCACCAACTGGTTGCCACAGAAACGGTAGCCCTTAATGTGGGATTCGTTTTATTTTAACTATGATTTGCAAATTGATACGTTATAAACTTAGAACTGTAGATTCGTTTTGCGATATCAAAAGTGATACGGGAATTTCTGTTCACAATAACAATGTATGCACCTTATAGATATATGACGCGTGAACTTAATAAATAAAAATATAAAATATGCGAAAAATAAAACAATTTCCTCCAAGTATTACCCGCGTTCCCGAGGATCGTGTGTTTTCCCGGGATAAAAAGTAGCCTATAGCCTTCTTCGATAAATGGACTATCCAAGACTGAAAGAATTTTTCAAATCGAACCAGTAGTTCCTGAGATTAGCGCGTTCAAACAAACAAACTCTTCAGCTTTATAATATTATTAGTAATATTAGTAATTAGTATATTAGTATTAGTATAGATTAATTTTAGAATAGGAAAACGTTTATTGTTTCCATTTCGTATCAGGTTATTTTTTAATATCTACTAAATCTCGCCAAGACAGCCAAGCGAAGCGAAAGGGCACTACCTACCTTTTCTCGAAGCGCTTCGTCGTTTTTTTGAACCCTCATAACTTGGGTTTGGCTTATACCAGATAAACAAAATTCTCAGGACATGATGTCAATAGTAAACTTATTAAACATATTAAGTTTCAATAAAATAGCTTTTATACTGATATCTAAAAATCCCCGATTTCGTCACTGACTCACTGATGATCATCAAAACTCATAGGGTACTTCCTGAAACAACAAAAAAATTATAAATTAGAAAAAGAAATGAAATCCCACCAAAAACATTTTTATGTAAAATGTTGCCGCCAAGACATATGGCTCGTACTGTCAAAAAGTTATCAGATCTCATGTAGAGCCAAGCTTATAACTCTACATGTACTTACTCTACAAGTTCTAGCTTCACAAACTCTACACACCGTAGACAAAATATGTGGCTCTACATGAGATCTGATAACTTTTTGACAGTACGAGCCATATGTCTTGGCGGCAACATTTTACATAAAAATGTTTTTGGTGGGATAAGTAATTTATGCATGAAACACCTACACTTTACTGAATAAATTGTTAAGGCCGGGTCTAAGCTCAAATCTCAAAAATGGGTTTTTTTGAGAGTCGAGTATGACGTAACGCAATGAAATACCTAACACAAAAAAATACTGTGGATAGAAGAGGGTTTTGAGAAAAATGTTAACCGAATAGAATATTAAAAAGTGCTTTGATATTCCCAATAAAAAAATCCTAAGTTACGTCTAAAAAAATCTTTCGCGTCGAAATTCTCCGTATTTTCAGCGATGACAACAATTTTATTTTTAAGAATATATAAGATACAGAATTATATTAGAATGTTAACCGGACACTTATTCAATTTAATGCGTATATTCTGTATAATCTAAAGAAAACCCGTAAATAACAGTCCATTTCATAGAGTCGACACATTTATGATTTACCATTTTCAACCCTATTCCAGTGAAGAACGAGTCCTGTCAAAATCGTAGTCAGTCCGCGCCTTAAATATTCACATACAAATATTTATTACATGATTTTAAATATTCACTTCCAAAACAGAAAAAGGAGGAAATCCGTATAACTTATAACAAAACTATCTATATCCGTACGGAACCAGTTACTTATTATCACTGAGTTATCAACTTTAAAACTTATTATCATTGTTTTTTGAAGAAGGTTAATAGGTAGAAACTATTTGGATAGAAAGGAAGGTCTTATCACCAATATCGCAAAAAAAAGTTAAATAAATCAAGAACTACAAACAAAATCTCTCTTGTAGAAATAGAGCTGAACTGTACATACTGTGTAATTATTTACTAGTACAATATACCTACACATCTCACAAAATCTACCTACCAACCACCGCCCTATTTTCCCAACCAAGAATAAAACTCAAAAATCAAAGGAAAACCATCCTTAACTTATCCGAATAAAGTGTTCAGAAACCGCAAGATGAGCTTGGCACATCCGCATCTCAGGCGCGACAAGGATGCAAGATGCCCGCGAGATTAGAAGCAGAAGCCATTTCGTCTGGAGTATTGATCGTGTTTTCCCGCCCGCCCTGGCTGAGGGGTGAGGGAGATGGGGAACCTCGAAGCCATTTCGTTAATCTCATACTATGTCTGTTAGGGGTGGACTTTAAATGGGGTTTTCTGTGAAAAGCGGGTACCTATTCTGTGGGTACTTTATGTAGAATGGTGCTGAATACTTAAAGTGCGCCATTTTAGTTATTTGGAGTTGTTGACTCATTTGGGATTTCCAATGTTGATACATATTCCGAAATTGGAGTACATTAATATACCGTTATGGTAAGTTCAATTAGTAATTAGGATTATTCAGTAATTCTTCCCTAAAAGAAACATCCGCGTCACCTGAGTTTCGATTAGACGGAAAATACCTATCGACGTTCCCTACGTATAAACAGACATGTCCCATACATCATGTATGGGACATGTCTGTTTATACGTAGGGACCGTCGATATGGAAACTTTAAAAACCGCATCAATTAGATCGCCTAGATTAGATAAGAAGATAGAGCAAACGTAGAGCAAATGTCAAAGTCAGGCATCGTTTCCACAGATATATAATATAATATGCATCGTTTCATATTGCAGTAAACCTTCATAAATCAAAAATATTGCACTGATTGAAATAACCAATACATTATCAACATTCTATTGCGTTCTCAAATCCCGTTTTTATTTTGCAATAATCAGACTCAATCAATGTTTATTAGATCGTGATAATTGTTGATGCGCGTTGCTCAGGATATATTGCAAGACATCACTCCTTTATCGATGTGTTCATTTATTTCTCGGTACATTTTCACGTCTCGTTTTTTATCAGTATTGAGCAAGTAATTTAGCATCCGTCCGAACTACTGTTATAGTATAGTAGTATAGGAACACGCTATCCTAATTATTTATTTCGATATCATCATCAAGAAACAGGGATGTCCACTGTTGATTACATCTCATAAAGATCTCAAAGATTTCCACGAATTTTGTGCCACCCCTCATTGTAATTATTTTCACTACTATGTTATGTCTATTGACCTATGTTTTATTTATAATCTGTATGTTTATATTATTCAGTATGGATAGTTGTCTTTGACTGCAATCTCAGTCATAAATGATTATGAAACTGCAGGTAAGTAACTGCAAAATACACCGGTGGGTGGTATATGTGCGTACTGCAAAGCAACCCACCTACCCCTCTTTCTATGGAACGTATTTGACCGAAAACAACACAAGTAATAATATTGATATATAATGTTCGTAATAGACATAACTGAATTGAGTACAACGAGTCAGTATCGTGCATATATTATTGGTGCGCCGGCGCAAATTTGCATCGCGCGCTCAACCGCTGGAAAACTGACAAATGATTTATGCAATTACTTGCAACGATTGTTTGAGCTTCGGATTATGTATCAACTTGGTTTGAAAATAATGGTAACAGGTAATAATGATAAGCTTTTCCATCTTTACTGTGTGGTGTCACACTCTTAAATAAAGTTATGTAACGTTGAATACTTAGTTCAAATTCGGAACTCTTTTTTTTTTAAATTAAATTGGCTTGCGTTTGTCCACTGACCCGCCCATAAGGGGCGATGACGAAGCCTAAGATGAAACACGCCTACCCAGAAGAAATCTATTCACTCTGGCCTTGAAAGTACCTAGATTGTAAGCTTCAGGAATCACAGACGCCGGAAGCAAGTTCCACTCCCTTGCTGTCCGCATTATAGATGAGGATGCAAAACGCTGTGTCCGTATATTCGGTATGTCAACAACGTACGGGTGAAAATTTTCCCGGCGTCTTGTGGTTCGGTGTAAAAATGGGGATGGTGGAATAAGGTTGAACAATTCCTGCGCACACTCTCCAAAATATATCGTGTAGAAAACCGATAAGCAAGCAACCCTTCTTCGATGGTCAAGGCTCGCCTTAATTAAAGACTCATCTCCAATTAGTCTCCTGGCTCGGCGGTCTATTAAGTCGAGGGCCTCAAGCTGGTACTTAGCTGATCCATCCCAAAGATGGCAGCAGTACTCCATGCATGACCGGACTTGTGCTTTATAAAGTTGGAGCAACTGCCCAGGCGTGAATTCTTTTTCTGACACATGACATTTCGGGAACGGAAGAATGAGACGGAGGCCATATTGTGTACACACAGATATGTATACTTAGTAGATAGGTACCTTTTTCCGAGAAAATGGTTCATACATACATATTTATTTATTCTAATTCCTTTCATAATTCAATTACCGTTGAATAACTGAACGATTGTAAAGTTTATCAACACATATAGTAAAGTGATTGCTAGTAGACCGTGGGTTCGAATCCTGAAATTAACATGAAGAAAACATCGTGAGGAAACTATACCACGATTGTATAGCATATTTTTATCACCCTCTAGCTGAAAATATTTCGTCAAGCGTTATGTCAGCCATTATACTAAATTCCTGAATAAATCTATTTAGTTCGTCATTTACATTATCAAATAATATTAGACACGTATTTCTTCTTTTTTCAATTTAAATACGAAGATATGGTATTCAGATCAAACTCCAGTAAGACACCGTGACTTTTTATTCGTCTTAGAAACGCAGCCCACATAATGTACCCAATGAATAGGTACTAATATTTTTTTTGAACATTTTTATCATTAAAAAAAGTCAAATATTATTCATTATGACGCATGACGTAGTTTTAAACACCCTGTTACGAGCGCAGTGTACTCGACTCATGCTCTGGGTTGGTATTTTCTACCATTTTATACGTAAACTTTAATTTATTAACTCGATTTGTCATAATTATAATAAATTTTAATTTTTTTTTTTACTTAATGATTAGTACCTAGTCATTGGGTACATTAAGTGGGCTGCGTTTCTAAGACGAATAAAAAGTCACGGTGTATAGATTAAATGTTTATCACCATGAAGCTAAACAGTCGTTGTGATTGTCACTGAGTACAAATTAATAACCGAAGCCTTATCTCCAACACGCGCACATTATCTCCACAACTCGCTCGTGATTCGCACATTGCAGATCACTCCGCAGATAAGACGCACATTAAAATTCTAGGGTATTTACAATTTTTATCAGATACTGACACCTTTTTTTACTAACTTATGTCTGACTAATCTAGCCATACTTAGAGATGATGTCGCAAACAAAGCCGGGAAAGGAATTGGATGTCATGTGAAGTGTAGCTGCCAGGATACAATCGTAGATGATTGTTTTAGTATGGATAGGCATCTAACCACAACCTTCTAATGATCTTATGAGGTTACCAAGCCTAAAATGGAATAGGGATGTTTTCTGGGTAAAAAAATAATAGTTCTAATTAGTCCGTTAGTTAGATTAAGAAAAAATATTGGACACGTATTTATTGCATTATCAAATAATAAAAAATTTACAAAGATAAAACGCATTAAAGTTCCGGGGGGCTCGTGACGTCACTTTTGAATAAAAAGTGAACCACAACGTGACGTCACGCGGGAATTTAACACACAATAATCTTCGTATTTTTTTATATAATTGCCAAAAGAAAAAATACGTGTCTAATATTTTTTGATAATGTAAATGACGAACTAAATAGAATTTTTCAGAAGTCTAGCCTATTTAAAGAAATTATGGTCCAATTTCGACCACTTGGCCACGTTAAATGATAAGTATTATTGATAATGTACTAATATTATGTTAGGCAAAACCCAAGAAAATGTTATTCTAATTTTGTAGGAAGTAAGTAGTTGGATTAAACACGCATTGTTTTGATCGATAAAAACTTATAGGTAGTTACGTAATTATTCAAATAATCCCTTGAACAATCGACCTCAGAAATTAAAACATTGCTTATACGTAAATCAATTAATGTTAAAATAGGAGTATCTGGGGGCACGGAAGTGCCCCCCGCCAAGACAGCCAAGCGAAGCGAAAGGGCACTACCTACCTTTTCTCGAAGCGCTTCGTCGTTTTTTTGAACCCTCATAACTTGGGTTTGGATTATACCAGATAAACCAAATTCTCAGGATATGATGTCAATAGTAAACTTATTAAACATATTAAGTTTCAATAACATAGCTCTTATACTTTAGATTTTATTGATATCTAAAAAACCCCGATTTCGTCACTGACTCACTGATGATCATCAAAACTCATAGGGTACTTCCTGAAGTCCTAGAAAGCTGACATTTGGTATGTAAACTTGTATTAGTACTCAAACAACAAAAAAAATATAAAACTTGGAAATTTCAAACAAAAAAAAACATAAGCAACTTACAAAAAGAAGTGAAATCCCACCAAAAACATTTTTATGTAAAATGTTGCCGCCAAGACATTTAGCTCGGACTGTCAAAAAGTTATCAGATCTCATGTAGAGCCAAGCTTATAACTCTACATGCACTTACTCTACAAGCCCTAACTTCACAAACTCTACACACCGTCGTCAAAATATGTGGCTTGGCCGTTTCAATACTACAAGCATATTGAATAACAAAAAAGTAATGAACAGTGAATACATTTTTCACCTTACTTCACTGCGACGGTAGCGAAACGGCCAAGTATTAGAAAACCTTTAAAAGAAGATGGGTGAAACCGGTAGTCTTTTTCAAGTTATGGCGTGACCAAGGGAAATAGGGATTAATTTTTATATATAGAGATGTATTTATTCTTTAGGTATATGGTTCACATGGGCTATGGATCTATCTTCGCATTTCAGGGTCGTAGAGTCCTACAGACTTATCACTGAGACAGCCCTAAGCTCGTTCTGTAAATGATCGAGTGCTAATTTAGCAGTTGACGCAGACGAGGCGACGGGTCAAGTGAACCGATCCCGAGCGGTCGATCGACCCGCACATTTGAATACAATGGCGATGTGAGGCGCGCGCGCACCTCGCGGCTGCCCGCTGTCGCTTCGTGCCTACACTAAGTAGATAGGACCAAAAGACCGCTTTATACAAACACTCGCTAAACGTGCAATTACAAGACAATACAGCACTATATAATTAGCATTTTTACATGGTAAAAATATGGCTATGTGATAGAATTTGTATAGAGTATCTGTCAGAATGACATATTTATAGTATCAAATTGGGCCTAAGGTAGCAGACAAGCATACGCCTGATGTTAAGCAGTTACCATATCCAATAGACGCTTGCAACACCAGGGGTATCACTCGCACATTGCCGACCCTGTAAAATCTTTTCACATCCAAGATGGGTTCGAAGACGTCGTGAAGCGAGTCGCTGTGCCGGCAGCAGATGGGAAAAAGTGTAGTGTCACCACCAAAGCGCCTTCTCATGGAGTTCTGGGCTACACAATACTCTGACATATAAAAGGCATTTATGTGTGCATGCAACGTATTTCAATAATAAATGGAAGGAGATTTCTTCGTAGATTTCTCTCTGTATTTTGCAGCTAGATATCCAGAAGCACATAACACTCAACACACACAAAAGGTCACATGCACACAAACAATACATCGTATACACCATTTTTCAGTAAAACTGCATGTAAATATCGATGTGTGCGTGTGAGTTCGGTGCGAGCGGACTTCTGGTAACTATTTGTTTAGTGAGAAGTGTTCGTGATGTGTAAGCGACTGCCGACTTGACTTGATGACTGGATGGTTTTATTGATTCATTATGGAGGTAGCATCTGCTGTTCATATCCATATTACAAGTTGGTGAAAGTTAGATATAAATACACCCTAAGCGTTATACACCTGTCTGTCTGTCTATAGAGCTACAGTTAACACAAATTCAATGTATACTTTTCAACTATTGTTACATCCACGTTTCTGAATAATAAATAGAGCATTCAATTTGCGTCATAAATAATTAAATAATATATAAATTTTTATGGATTGAAAAAGTGCAATAATTATAATTACATTTATATTTATTATTCTTATGAATCATTTTATATATATGTCTGGCTGTTCATATGTCAAGATGAAATTAATAAGACTGTCTTATGGTGTTATTAAAAAAATTAAGTTTCTACGTTCGTTCGTTACTTTCGTTTTAAATTAGTGTGTGAAGATCTAACAGTAGGTACCTACAGACATAATTAGTTTGTCATATATTTTTTGAACATGGAGTAACGTGTATACATCACTCACTGGAGTGTGTGGGGGTGTGTGTGTGTGTAGATGGCTTTTTCACCCTTACGCGTATAAATCGGCGTGTGCAGAGAGCTCTCAAGCGGGTTTCACAGAATCTTGTCGTGATTTAGATGATGATAAAGGTCTTACTCAGATCTGGGAACGTTCTGTTCAGTCATTTATTTGTTATTCATTTTAGTAATAGGAAGGAAGTACGCTTCTGAAATGCAGGGTGCAAAAGTTTGTGGCATGTCGTAAGAACTGCCCGAAACGCTCCAAGGTTCATTATCATTCAAGGTATCATTGATCATTGGTATTCTATATTTGCTTGTTTTTCTTATTTTTAGCTTTTACTCCAGGCACTCTAGATTATAAGTTTATCTCATTGTTTTTAACCAATCCTTTTTAATCTATCGATGATGCAAAATCCGTCAATCATTTTGAGAAGCTAATTTGGCGATGATAACTAAATGGCGAAGTTCGTGCATTTTAATCAAAGAGCTTTAAAATAAGAAGCCATAGCACAGGGGTAGTTAATTTTCTACCTATACTTATACACTTTCCTGTATACCACCCTCGAATTACAAATCTACAGGACGTTAAGAACCTGTGTCAAGCAGTTATTGATACATGCCATGGAACATAAAATGAGTGGAGCATCAGACGTCTCGTAATCTCCAGATGGTACCATTATGTGGCAACGTTCCGTTTGAGTGGCGTGCGTGTGGCGTGTGGCGGTTGCGTGTCGTCGCCACGCTGCGTATCCTGATTGTGAGCGCGCCACATCTTCATTAGTGCGCGGATTGGTGTTGCTAGAGTTAAAAAATCTGCTGAAGATATTATGTAGATGAAGTGGTCTGAGAGCCGTAAGCCAAATGGAGGCAAGCAGGGCCGTAGCCAGGACCCATGCTCGAGGGTGACGAATTTTTTATAAAATTGGTTAGTTAAATATTTATATTTCACTTAAATTAAATGTTAGGTACCTACTTAGGTATAAATGCTTATAATAATTATGCATAGGTGACCTAAATTAACAGTCATCTATCCAAACATTATTTAAAGATTTCAGCGGTTGATTGTATCACCCATTTCACCTTCCCTGTCTTCAAAACTAGAGTAAAAATTCAGTGGGTAAATTGGCATTTTCTTAGCAATATTCGCAGCTTCGACATCGCTCGTCTCGGAGTGAGTCTGAAGCCAAACGCAAGCTCATTTTATTAAAAAAAACAGCAAAGATGTTTCGATAACTATGTGAAAATTTTTAGAAGAAAAATTCTCAGCTTTAGCGGATAGAGAAGTCCTCTCAAAAATGTAAAGGCATATTTTTGATGCACCTACCTAATCTTTTCTAGTACTGAAGATGTGACTAACTATTGAGTGTAGCGTAAACTTGACATTGTATATGAGGAAACCTAAGATACCTATTATGGGAGAGCTCAGGTAATAACTGTTGAAGTCACAAAGTCTTAACATAATATCTGAATAAAATTTTCCTGCTTTAATAAAATTCTGAATACATATATTCTTGAAACAAAAATATCATCAATACAAAGGACTCAAACAAGATTTTAAGGTACAGTAGTACCCAATTAATATGGCTTACCGATGTACCTGCGCAGAAGATACATTTTCAAAGCGCCGGAAACGCTATTGGCCGACAGCTTCCGACATGTTAGCGCGCGCCTTGCGGAAGGGCGTGGCTTGCGAATGAGACGGAACTAAGAGCTGCAGTGTATTATGAACCTTATAGTAGTGATCTAAGGTTGATTTTAAGTTTTAAGCATTCTTTCGTTAATCTTCGCGGCCGTACTTTCTTTTCTGTACGAACGAAGATTCACGACGCGCCATATAAGTTGGGTAATACTGTAAGTAGGTATGCATAATAAATTAATTTACAAAAACCTTAAAATTATTCATTATTCGTAATAAATTACGAATAATCATGTATTTTAAATAGACTTGATCAGTTTTGGTACATTTAAAATGGTATAAAATCCATTCGAATCGATCATAAATAATAGATTATTTTTATTCAAAGCAAACTTATTCCTAACACATTTAAAGTTGACTACTTACTAAAGAATACCTAAATTCCTATGCTAAATTAAATTCCCAAACCTGGCAACACAGTACGTCAACCAACAAATCATGAGAATCGATCGGCCGGACGGCGCGCGGCGTTTATTATGAAAACGGCACGGTTTTTTTCTCGCCAGTTTCGTGTTTGAAACTATCGCTATTTCGTCACTACTCGCACTGGAACGCACAATCATTTGGTATCCGACCTGTATACATTTAATTTACACTTATTAAATCGTGAATAAATTATTTGATCGCTACAGGATCTCCCAGGCGGGTAAATTGTGCTAATCGAGCCCTCTGAATTAATAGTAGAGTCAGAAGTTTCAAGAATAGGTTGTGCTGAACGAAAATAAACTCTATAATCTAGATTATAAATCGAAATTTAATTGTTGCAGTCTTATCTTATCACTGACGTACTGTAATTTAAGCTAATAAAATATTTTTTAAGAGAGGTAGAGCATAGCGTTTATTCGCTCAAAGAGCAGCTCGACTGTGGAATTACTTCCAACTTGCAGAATACCGCGGCCAAATAACTTTATGTTGTGTTCCTGCGCGTGAGTAAGGTCGCCAGAGCTCATTGGGGAGGGAGGAAGGGACGGTAACACTTGAGTGATGCCCCTGTTGACGACAAGCTTGTTATTTCGAGTTGCTCCGTGCTGTAGGTAATGGGGTCATTAATAAGCTGAGATGAAAAAAGAAATATTAGGTACTCGTCTGTTTCTTGCATTTTATTGAACACTTCCTATTTCAATCACAACGAATTTCATTTTATCAAATAAAAAATATAATTAGGTACATACAATCACAACCCTGGACAAGTACAGTAGTAGTAGTTGTTGATGTTTGGCAAGCGTCCATATGGCTACAGTAACCGCTTACCATCAGCTGGCCATACGCTTGCTTACCGCCTGACCATGACAAACAAACAAATTGAAAATCAAAAAGTATTTATTCAATTTAGGTCCAGATAAGGCACTTATGAACGTTAACAAAATGACTCTACACAAACTTAAACTGAGAAGACTTCGGCAAGAAACTCAGCAAGCAACAACATAAACATAAAAAATACTCTTAAGTGAAAACGACTACCATAAGATTAACATGCAAACAAACCATAAAATCATCTGAGTAGATTACAAAAAAAATAAAAGTAAACAATAATTATAATCTCCACACACAACTATCACTTTCTATTTAACTCTACTATAAAAGTTATAGTTGCGTGAAATATAACGTTCACACATACGTACTAACAGCCTGCGTTGTTTCTATAAAAAACAGCAAATTGCTTTAGTTTTCGATCTCGGCACTGCAACCATGACGGTGTGGTAATTTTCACCAACTTTATGGAAAAAAGTAAGACGTTATTGTCTATATCTGGCTTAGCCTGTCCTTGACCACAATCTTACCATGGTACCTAAATTATGGATTATGGTGGTAGAAACACAAAGGTTTGTAGAGAACAGACTCTCAAGAGCTCACAAGCGGTTTAGAGCACCTCAGTCTGAGGAGAGACTTTGTCTCCTTATGTGTGTTCTACCGCTTGTACAACGGAGGGTGTTCCAAAGAATTGTTCGACTTGATGCCCACGGCTACCTTCCACCATCGCAACTCTCGCCATCGACAGGGAGAGTCCATCCGCACACAGTGTAACCAGAATTGTTTCGAACTGTGCGGGCTCAAAGGAGTTTTCTTCCCCGTCGTTTCCCCAATGGAGTAAAACCCCATGCGGTTCTTCAAAAAGGGTGTGAAGAGATTTCTGCAGGGTCGGTAACGCACGAGTGATTCCCCTGGTGTTGCTAGCGTTCATAGGCTACGGTAACTGCTTACCATCAGGCGGGCTGAATGCTTGTTTGCCACCTTATTGGTATACACATAATAATAATAAAAAAAGTGTAGCGGCCTGAACACTCCGAAGGTGTAGATCCAATTTGAGGTGTCTCACCTGTATCCCTAGACAAAGTACATTTCGTTGCGTTTGCGAGAATAGAAACGTTACAAAATGTATGAGATGTGATGACTCGTCAGGTCGGATAAAGCCTAATGTCAAAGGCATAAGGGTGACATCGGCATGTTTCGCTTTTTCTAACCGGCTTAAGCCAATACCACGACAATATATGTGGAGCGATCCTAATACGATGGTTTACAATTCCAATCATATAGTCGAATAATTATCCTTTCCTTGTATAGTAGATATGTATCTATTGTCTGGTAAAGGCAGAGGAGTAAGCGAAAAAAACAAGCGCCATTTAATAAGCACATAAAAGAATTATATTCTCAATGTTCCTCATAAAACAAAACAAAACTTTGAACATAATAATTAGTGCTAATTATCTCTTAAGAACGTAAATGAAACAAATAAACAAAAGAACTATTATATCTCAATTGACGCGCGTGCGCTGCTGAGCGGTAGTGTACGACCAACATACTTTTTACACAACAGCCAGGGTATTATACACCTTATTGTGTGGTAATAGGGTCAAGTAGGTGGCAAGAGTAATGTTGTAAGCGTGCAGTGATTCGCACGCAGAGTATTCCACGACCAATGACCGCGCTTTCACTGTCGCCCATCTTGCGATATGATTTTGATTTTAAAATTGGAACGCCTTCGACCAACGGTCGTGTTATGCGCATGATTGGAATTTTAAATGGCGGTACAGGAAGGTATTTTTGCGATTTTTCTTTTCTATTACATGCAACATCATGTCTGAAGCATCGTCACATGCGATTCGTCAGCCCGAAAGACCTTCAGCTGGTTCTTTCTTACTTTAGGAGATAATGGTGCTGATTCTGTTGTAAATCGCAACCTTCCATAAAACATGGCCGGAAAAGATTTAAAAAATAAAAACTGGCGCTCCCAAACGTATATTTCTAAAATAAGTTTACGTAATTAAAAAAGACGAAATCGCAATACAAACACATGGAAGGTTAGTTTTTTAGTTTTTCCTTGGTTTTATAAGTGTTGTGACAGTATTTTAATACGCAAGTCGGCATTTTTTATTTAAAATCAGTACAGCGAGTATGACGCAGTGACAGCCGTGTGCAGTACGAACTGAGAGCGATTTGCTCAGGAGACCCTCAAGCGGAGTGAATTTAAATGTCATGCTTTGGTAAGGCGAACTAGCCATCTGGGTAGAGGCACGGTGCCTATATGAAAATCTTTGATTCATATTGAAAACAAGCATTGGACTAATTTGACAGGACAACATTTCTTACATCCTTTTCTTATGTACTTTGTTAGAAAGAGACATAGAGAGACTAAAATTAGTTTAGTTGTGAACAACAGAATCAGGGTCAAATGTTTATCTTAAGAAATAGGCAGCACCATGTTGAGGAGTTACATTCAGCACAAGCGCATTCCCTGAAAGTTTCATTAAGCTAATGGAAAGTTTCAGTATTTTTTTAACATGAAACAAAAAACATAAACATTTTATAAAGGACAGTCAGAGAATTGTATTACAACACAATTGTGTCTATTTCCTACATGAAATATTTTCCCCATTGTAAAAAAATCTTTCTAGCTGACAACGAAATAGATGAAAAAGAAATTCCTTTACATTTTCCATGAAAAAAATTGTAATAGGAGACCCACAAAAAACTGCCTTGCTGAGTTGTCTCAATACGTGTATTTCGAACCGGTGCGCGGTGATACAGTCAAATTGTAACATTCGTAAATTGCTTACCAGTACGTGGATTACGTAACTTTATTTCAATGAAATTCAAATTGAAATAACCTCTGAATCGGTGGAAATATTACGTAATCGGGAATGGTTCCATTTCTAATGAACCACTGTTTGTATTCGCAGTTATCAGAACGTAAAAAAGTTATCAGAAAACCGCTATATTGAACAGATTTCAATTAGAAAATGATTGAAATTAAGTTACGTAATTGCCCCACAGGACCTTACGTAGACATTTAAGATACTTCACCATGCTAATATTCTGTGAAATTTATTAATAATACATCCAATTGTTCATTAGACAACGGAGTATGTAAAAGTGTATATTCCCAGTTCCCAGAGATGTTTACTTATCTACGTGCTCAGGTGTTCGCCTTTATATCGACCGCTTGTTGACTGTGCACAATGATAGGGCTGCCACACAAAAGTTTTAAATTTTGTCATCCTTTTCTTGTTTTACGAGTGCAATAACATCTGTCCATATGTCAAAAAAACACAATCATAGCGACATAACTAAATACGTCATGTGTGCCATCATACGGTACCGCTCGTTTAATTAGTATGTGAGAAGGAGCAGTGTTTATTTGGAGCTTTTCGTACGTTGCTATTATTTTTGCTACTAATATTATTCAACTTATTTTCTGTATAATATTCTGTGTCTATAATATTGTTTATTTACTTTTTTTACAACATCTTGAGAAACTTCAAAATCTCACACTTTGATAATCAAGCTGATGATAGTATTTCGTGGCATGTTTTTGATCCTAGCATACCTACACCAATAATTTCAGTATATTTGCATAATCTAATTAAAACTTTTTGAATTTAGACACCTACAGATTAATTACAATACGGTTCCAGTTTACTGCCACGCTGTATAAAGCACATTAATATTGCTGTATCGGTTGCACTACAGTCGTCTCTATTATTATCAATTTGATAATTTGGCTTGCGGTTAAAAAAAAAAATTACATCAATCGTTATTATAGGACGCGCGTCCCTCACGAATTACGCGATGTAACTATAAGATGTAAATAAGCAAATACGAACTAATATTGTGACACCCCTAGCCGAGATCATCTCGCAAATTCCAGTAAACAGAACCGTGGGAAATATTGGTACTGGACCGCATCCACTTACATGTTTATTTTACATCAGTAAGACCTATTCCTTTAATCAACTGTTATCCTTTCTACGTGGTAAAGGCTATTGTTCACAAACAAATCAGTATTCACTTTATGATACCGAATCTGATAGTCAGGTTTTTTCTTTTTTTTTTTTTTTTTTTTTTTTTAATTTTTTTTTTATTTTCATTGGCTAAGCATTTTTTAAACTACAATGTAATGTTGTGATCGAAGGTGGTAAGCAGACAAAGCTTTAAAGAGAACTTGCTCTAGACTACGGCTGCTGAAATCCAACGGTAGGTGCTTGACTGATATTATGATTGGGGATGCCACCAGCCAGGCGGGTGACAACAAATCTTCAAGCCATTGTAAACAACATCCGACCATCGTCACGTCATAAGCTACCACTGAGCTATCTTTGTCTAAAAATGAGTTTTACACTGTAAAATCTATCTGTCTATCAAATCGACTTTCCTACGATAGAATAAATTTTAGAATAGAGGAGAATAGAGCAGAACAGAACAGAAAAGAACTGAATAGAAAATATTTTTGACACCACAATAAAGATAACAAAAAAAGTTGCAGTATATAAAATAACAATCCAGTACATAAACAAAAAAGCCCTGCTTAGTATAGCCTTCTATCTCTAGCATAGAGTAAGAATGCGCGTGAGCATAGAGATGCATTCAAGAAGCTGGATGCATTCATAGATCGTACACTAGTGATTTACTGTCAGAAAACAAATCTCCTCGATAAAAGTGTTCTTTTTTTTTATTTAAATGGGGTTGCGTTTGGCCACTGACCTGCCCATAAGGGACGATGACGAAGCCTCAGATGGAACACGCTTACATATAACAAACCTATTCACTCTGGCCTTGAAAGTCCCAAGATTGTAAGTATCGATAAAAAACGAGAAATTGACATTCATCATCTACGAGTAATGAACGCGCAGTTTGTTTCAAGGCAACGTAGCACATACCCTGCTCTCGGCACATACTCTAGTACAGTCTCTATGATCTCTTGTATTTTTATCACTAAACAGCTACTGAGCTATCAACAAAAGCCGTCTAGCAAATGTCTATATTCATCAGAACATTTTAAATGGCAAATATTTAATGCAATTCTATTCCAACACAACAAGTCAAAACTAGAACCAAAAATACTGAATTGGAAACTAAATACGCACACTTAATAAATCAAACGGAGTATCAGTTTTATGGTTTATGCAAAACTGTTTGAACTGAATGATCATCTACCGCTCGCCGACCGCTGCCGCGGCAATCGCTCGGCTTGCGCGCGATATTGTTACAGTTCTAACCTAACCAACTGTATTTGGAGTGAACGAGTCGGTTCTGGATGATAGAACATGTTTTGATGAATAGGTAGTTTAATGGTACAACAGTAATTTTTAAGTAAATTAGAGGTGCAATAAGTAAATTAGAGGAGAGTCTTAAGTTTACGTAATTTTTAAACCGAGGTGCAATTATAATTATCCCATTTTAAATACAGCCACATGATTCATATGAGATAATCTCCGTAAGACGAATCAAGCGTGCGAATCATTATTTCCATGAAATGTACCTGAATAGATTGTTTGTTCACATTGTGATGCTCTTAGAAACAGATAGTGTTGAGATGCGATGTGATTGACAGTATTTTGTGGTTCCCACGCGGTAATTAGCTAAATATATGCATTTTTAGTTATATCTGAAAGCTGTAGTTCCTAATTAGAGTTTTTCTATATAGCACTAGGACATACAAGCATACAGCCTGACTGAGGGTAAGTTACCGTAGCTTTGGAGACGTTTCCATCAGGGGTAGCGAACAGTCATACGACCCGACTGATGGTAAGCGGTTACCGTAACCTATAGATATACTCGAGGATAATGTAGCTTCCTATTAGTGATAGATTTTTTCGAATCCGACTGTAAGTTCCAGAGATTAGCGCGTTTAAACAATCAAAAAACTCTTCAGCTTTATTATATTGGTAGTATATATAAATAATAATAATTATATATGGATACGTAAAATGTAAAAAAAATCTTTACCCTTTTTTTATCGTGACACGAGTATAAAGTCATGCATAAATACTTCATAATGTAATCTATCTATAGATCCACAGCGGACGTGGAGTCAAAAATGTCACGATCGATTCAGTATCGATGCATATTCATAATCGATCTTCATTAAGTTCGCTTCAACAATACAAACATTCATCTACCTACTTTACACGTAAATCACAATTTATATACAGTAGTACCCAACTAATATGGCTTACCGATGTACCTGCGCAGAAGATACATTTTCAAAGCGCGGGAAACGCTATTGGTTGGCAGCTGCCGCCATGTTAGCGCGCGCCGTGCGGAGGGGCGTGATTTGCGAGTGAGACGGAACTAATAGCTGCAGTGTATTATGAACCTTATAGTAATGATCTAAGGTTGATTGTAAGTTTTAAGCATTCTTTCATTAATCTTCGGGGCCATACTTTATTTACTGTGCGAACGAAGATTCACGACGCGCCATATCAGTTGGGTACTACTGTACCTGATTTTAATACCTATAGAATGTTCTATCTTCCAACATCTCAATCATCACTGTCACTGCTGGGGCACCACCCTGTTCTAACAACTAGGGTTTTGAGGCCAAACTCAATGTGGGCCCAGAGGGCGAACCACAAGCTCTTAAAACAAGGTTAAAATAACCTTATTTGACTTTTGTCTTTCTTTGACATCCGACGTCAAAACGGGACAAAAGACAAATAAGGTTATTTTAACCTTGTTTTATGAGCTGAAAAACGTGAAGTAAAACTTCTTTGACAAGAGCCACAGAGACACTATTCACACACATAACCACAGTTTGACCACATTTTGCCGCGACCATAGATTCGATCTCTATGGTGTGAACGACGCTGTGGTGTGGTTGCGGTACGTGTGAATAGACGCTAACTTGGATTATCTATTCTTATGATTTTTTCTAATCTAGAAGCGATAATCGATATGGACAATAAACTGTAAGTAGAGTTAAGGGGTGTCAGAGGCCAAAATCTTTTGGCTGCTAAACCAATAAGTAAGCCATAAGTAATGATAAAGTAGAGGTATCGCATAAATATATTTATAGCAACAAAAACTATATTAACTAGATTATGCAGAAAATAAATTCCTGGATAGACAATAGAATACTATGACGTCAATAACCTATATTAAGCTAATTACAATGTGTAATTATTTAATTACTTCCTGTAAGTAAATCCCTTACGTAAAAGATTTGACAGTTTGAATTTTGAGAATATAATTTCCGAAAAAAAAAAGAAGGTCATAAGCAAAATACAGATTATTTGGAAATAAAAGGAAGTTTAAACTTTCGAGGCAAGATGGACTGCACTTCCTGACCCCATTGGCGTATATAGAGGAGATGGAGGGGTGGCCCAAAATTCTACGTACCAAAAATCGATGGCCGAAATATGACTGAACACCTCAAAAAATACCTTTCGAGTATATTGCATCGGCTTTTAGGGTTCAGGCCCTTTTGGAAAAACTCATGGGTACACTAATGCCTGACCATTAACACCAGAGAACCTGAACCAACCACTTGCTTAAGGCACAGCGTTAGCTCAATCCGACACCAACAGTGTATTAAGTTAATAACGAAAAGGTTACCCGGAGGCCAATCCACCAGCCCTTAAATAAATTATAAGCTTAATGACTATCCAATGAAGAAACGCTGCGAGCCTGCTGGAACCTTGCCGTTAATCGGAAGCAACGACAGACTTTAGGAAATTTTCTGTATATAAATTGATGTTGAATTACCTTAATAGACTTTTTTAACATTCGACGTAAGAGGTGGAACAATATTGCTGATTTGGTATTCATTTTACAAATGCATAGCACATACTTTTCAATTCATCAAATACGTACCTGTTAATTAATTGAATTGTATAAAATGAGTGACTATTTTTAGAAAAAAGTATTGTAATTATGTCTGAGAATTCGGAAAATGAATTCTATTGGTCGAGTGGCCTTTTTAACCCTGGGTACCCTCATTAGACTACCACATTATTATAGTCCTACAAAAGATAATCAATTCCCAACAAAGCAATTATACAATCAGGCATAGATTAAGGACGGGAACTGATAAGAGAAAGTGTATTACTTAATTGTCAGAGGAGCTGTCACCGAGAGGAATGTTAATCATCGCCTGGGCTTGCGCAACTATTGATCATTATCGCAATGCTAATTGGATACATGACAGCTATCAGATCGATCACAACCATGATTGGAATATTTGGCGCAAATGTTTGTTATAGCCTAACCAACGTTTGATTTAGATTTAAGTTTACACGTGTTTGTGCGACACCACGGATCATATCAATTTATGGCCGATTCCTATAATTGGTTAAAATTAAGATTCTTGTATCGTGACCAATAATGAAGCAAAGACCTAAATTACCTAAAAGTAGCTATCACAGGTAAAATTAGCTTACGAATCTATTTATATGGCTAGTTTAGCAATAAGAAATGCTACCATTGGTAAAAACATTCGTTTTTGTTTATAGAATCCGAGCATAACTCTCTTTGTAGTAAAACTCAGCCCGTGACTACTGTTAGTGATAGCTCGATTTAGGGAAAACTAGGGTAGGTAATTCAGGAAACCAGGAAAGAAACGATTCATACATAACTTGAACCAAACTAGCTTTTATGACAGACAGACAAAAAAATCATATAAAAAACAATAGAATGACAAAATAATAAAAAAGGAAAATATCAAAGTAGGTCAGTTAGCAACATCCTCCCATTTTTCAAAAAAAAAAAAAAATCTAATTAGAAACAAGAATCAATTTTTTAAGTGGTCTCTTTAACTGACCCGCAGACGTAGCCACCTCGGCCACACGAGGAACCCCATCCTTGCCTTTGAAAATATTTTTTATTCGTCCCTTTGGCCACATTCCACGCGGCAAGTTATTATCAGCGATTAAAACTATATCTCCCAATTTTATCTCTGGATATTCTCCGGCGCTCCTCTTCGGATTTAAAAGTGGTAGGTACTCTGTCAACCAACGGCGCCAGAAGTGGTCAGCCATTCTGGCTGCCCTTTTCCAACGAGCCCTTCCATGCAGGTCGCTCTCCTCAACCTGTGACGGTACAAGATTGTTGGACGATGTTCCAATTAAAAAATGGAACGGAGTAAGTGCTTCGGGGTAATCTGGATCTGGTGATACGTGTGTGAGTGGTCTGCTGTTTACTATGGCTTCTGCTTCTAGGAGGAGCGTTAAAAGTACTTCATCTGTTGGTGATTTATCCTTTAGGGTCACTTTGAGAGCGGACTTTATGCTGCGTACTAAACGCTCCCAAGCCCCGCCCATAAAAGGAGCAGCGGGTGGAATGAATTTCCATTCAATCATTTCATTCGCAGCGAAAGTTGAGATCTGTTCTTCATACAATTTCTTAAGTTCTCTACTCAGACCCACGAAGGCAGTTCCATTGTCCGAAAAAATTTGACGTGGTAGACCTCGTCGTGCAACAAATCTTCTTAGACTCATCATAGCTGCGTCTGTAGAAAGGTAGTACACTACTTCTAAGTGCACGGCTCTTGTAACCAGGCATGTGTAAAGAGCGACGTACCGTTTTTCATGTCTTCGGCCAACGGAGACTTGGAGAGGGCCGAAGTAGTCGAGTCCAGTAAATGAGAAGGGACGTTGATGGTGCGCGAGTCTCGCTTCTGGAAGTTGGCCCATGGGAGGATCGAACGGTTGAGCTTTCTGATGTCTACAAAATAAGCAGTTATGGGCAACGGAACGAACTGTGCTTCTTAAATTTATGATCCAGTAAAGTTGGCGGAGCTCGTTCACTACAGTTTCAGTGTTAGCATGGGCAGCCCTTTGGTGGTAACGGAGTACAAGGAGACGAACAGCTGGATGTCTTCCATCGAGAATGATGGGGAATTTGGTTGACGTCTTGACTTCAGCAGCAGCGGAGATGCGTCCGGACAAGCGAAGTAAGTTGTCATCGCTCAAAATGGGAGATAGTTTCAGCAATTTACTGTTACGTGGTAGTGGTGTGTTATTTTTTAGGCATGTGATCTCATTTTTGAAACAATCTAATTGACTTTGCCATAAAATATGAACTTCGGCAGTTTGTAGATCCAAGGCTGTCAATTGTAAAGGAGATTGCTCAGTACTGTCTACTCTACCGCGTAAAATGAGAAGTTTGCGAGTGAATAAATGTGCTAGTGCCGTGGCTCTAACTAAACACAACCACCTACTAATACGATGTGAACTAGCTGAAACGGGATATATAGGATGGGAAAGCTCATCAACAATCGCATGAGAAATAATTCTGTGCTTTGGTTTTAGCTCAGACTGATCAATGATGATTTCACCCGTTGGTTCAGTTGGCCAACGACCTAAATATAAAAAATCTGGGCCGACAAACCAGCGAGACTCCATGTTCAAAACCTCACTACTAAGGCGAGTAGCATCGTCAGCCATATTTAAAGCAGATGGAACCCATCGCCATTCATTGACATTTGAAAGTTCTAATATTTCGCCTATGCGGTTGGCGACGAACGGCTTAAAGCAACGTGCGTCATTACGAAGCCACCCGAGAACATTCATAGAGTCACACCAAAAAAGTCGTATGCGTGGTTTTAACTTGTGAGCTTTACAAATAGTGTCAGCTAAGCGTGCAGCTACTAGTGCGCCTTGAAGCTCTAGGCGTGGGATTGAGGCTGGTTTTAATGGAGCTACTCGAACTTTGCTACATATTAACACTACTTTAATAGTTCTGTCTGAGAGAATTAAACGCCAATACGCTACAGCGGCGTATGCCGACTCACTAGCGTCGCAAAATATGTGAAGCTCTCTTTCTATAGCTACGTCATCAAAATCACTGAGGTTGTACCGACGTGGAATTTTTAAATTGTCAATGGAACTGATGCAAACTGCGTGCCATGCCTTCCATGCGGCGGTATCTTCCTCAGCAATCACATGGTCCCAATCAACAGCTTTACGCCAAACGTTTTGAAATAAAATTTTAGCTCTTACAATAAGAGGTGCTAATAATCCTAATGGATCATAAACACACATCATGAGAGACAGCGCTTCGCGTTTTGTAAACTTAGAAGAAATTGTCTTCTTAAGAAAACCTTCGGCGTTAAAACTAAGACAGTCTTGGGAAGGCTGCCAAACTAAGCCTAAAGTTCTTACTGATTTGTCTACTTTACCCAAATCGACGTTAGCTAAAGATGGATCATGTAAAAGCTCCGTTGGGATGAGAGCTAGGGCTTTAGGTTCGTTTGATACCCAAGACCTCATCTGATAACCAGCTTTTTCATGAATATTTATAATTTCAGCAGCGAGACGCGCTGCTTCGGCCGCTGAAGGTGTAGAGACTATACAGTCGTCCATGTAATGATCATTAATGATAGCATCCACAGCTTCAGGGAATTGAGTCTGAAAATCAAGCGCGTTTTTATTTTTAATAAACTGCGCAGAAAAAGGACTTGAAGCCGCACCAAATATCATAGATGACATTCTATAAACTTTAATTGGTTCATTAGGAGAATTTCGCCACAGAAAACGTTGAGCATCCCTGTCATCTGCGCGTATTTTAACTTGAGGAAACATTTCTCTAATATCAGCAGAGAGTCCGACTTTGAATTCGCGAAAACGAAACAGTATATCCAAAATAGAGTTGAGAAGGTCCGGGCCGGTAAGTAGCATAGAGTTCAAACTTACGCCATTAGACTTCGCTGCCGCATCGTGAACAATACGAAGTTTACCAGGCTTATTAGGATTAGTAACACCAAAATGCGGTAAGTACCAGCGTCTATTTTTTGAGTGCTCCAAACTGACAGGACCTTCTGCGTACTTTTTATCGAACATAGCCTGCATATTTAATTTGTATTGTTCGGCATAGGCAGGTTCTTTGGTCATCCTCCTTTCCAAACTTTTAAATCTAGACAGGGCATGACTAAAGCTGTCTGGAACTTCAAAATTGTCATCTTTCCACGGAAGCCCTACCTCAAACTTGTCATTAGGTAGACGACGTAGAGTTTCTTCCAAAATTTTTATAGCTCTAATATCGTTATCACTTAGGCATTCTTTTTTCGTGATACCTATGGAATCTAATTTATAATAATTTTGAATAAGCTTGTTTAAGTTGTCAGAATCACAGTTATCGGAAAGATTCACATTATTGACAAAAATTACAGGTTTACTCTTGCTGGAATTAAAACCAAATAATACCCAACCTAAGTTAGTTTCGATCGCAACTGGCTGAGACTTCGTACCAATCCGAGAAGCTTTAGAAATCAAAAGGTGCCAGTTATCGATTCCAATAATTAATTTGGGTTCAACAGTTCCATAACTAAATACGTTGGCTAAATCTTTAAGATGACGAAACTGTGTGATGTTATCAACACAAACTTGTTTTGACAAGCCTAGATTCTCAATCGATCGAGCATTACTAATAGAAAATATATTAGTGGAGTGACGGCCTTTTATTTTGAAGTTAACATGCTGAGCCGTGGCCTTTTTGCCTAAACCACCAACACAGTCCAACTTAATCTCTGACTTAGGTCCTATGATGCCTATTTGCTCACATAAAGCGGAATCAATTAGTGTAGCTGTTGAGCCATCATCCAATAAGGCATACGTGTTAACGCTGCCTAACGGCCCCGTGATAGTGACAGCTATGATTTTTAATAAAGGCCTGGAGTAATCTTGTTGGTCATATAGTTCAGAAAAAGTCTTCTCAGATGAGTAAGTCGTATGTGAAACTATCTCATTTGACAGTTTATTAGAAATACAGACCTGATTTTGTGAACTTGAGTAATTGTCGGGTTCATTTTCACCAACTGTGCTCGTAATAGAAATCTCTGCGTTATGTAAAAGTTTATGGTGCCTAGGTTTGCAATCCGCAATGTCGCAAATCTCTTTAGTGAACTTGCAATATTTATAACTATGGGAACCTTTTTTGAGACATTTGTGACAAAGTTTATTTTCTTTTACAAACTGCCATCTGTCAAGGACAGACATTGCTACGAACTTGTCACATTTTGATAAAATATGGTTTTCATTGCAAATAAAACAAGGTTTAATAATTTCATTAGTTACTCGCTTATTAAACTTTGTTGTTGTAGGTACTTGGGAACATTCTGAAAATGATACAGCATGAACTTTATCAGACCTTTTTGTAAGAACTAAGGGATCTGGAATTAAACCAAATTTGAGCTGCAACTCGACCTCCCGAGATAAAAATTGTGCTAATAACTCAAGTTTAGTTTGTCCCTGAGGTAAGGAATGTTTCATGCCAAATTCAGTCCATTTGTTACGCAACAAAGGTGTAAGTTTAATAAGAATGGCTTGAAAAAGCTCTGGAGATTCTAAGTAACATCTCTGATCGAGGAGCCTCATAATCTCTACACAATTTCGAACTCTACAAGCAAATTTATTAAGATCGTAACTATCTGAATTTAATTTAGGTAAAGAGCGAACTGCGACTATTTCGTTGAGTACTATCGATTCAGACCTGCCAAACCTCATTTCTAAAGCATCCATTACTTCTGCAGGATCACTAGCTGATACCAGAAGGGCCGACACTTCTTCACGGGCCACTCCCTTGAGGCTCATTGTGATGCGTGTCAGATTTTCGGTCGCAGAGAAGATAGCCTTGCTGTCTTCAAAGACACGCTTGAAGGCCAGCCAATCTAAAGGCCTACCATCAAAAAGAGGCAACTTTTTCTCGAACTTATGCTTGGCACTTCCACTGGCAAGCGTTGTGATTGCCTGCGCTAATAAAGATATGTCATTGTTAATGGGTTGTTGTGTTTTTAATTCAGTAGTATTGTGTTGGATATTAGCAGTGGGAATGTTCCCTGTGGTAAGACATTTTTTTGATGTATTAGGGGCGATATTATCACCTGGCTCTACAGTGTCTAACCAATGTTGTACTGAGGAACGTGAGCTTTTGCGGCTCCTACTGCATTCCGACTCTAGTGACGCAAGCTGGGCTTCCAGTTCCAGATTTGCGGCTCTACGCTCAGCGTTGGCAGTTATCGAAGCTGCTGCTGCTGCGGCTTCTGCTGCTGCAATTTTTCTTACGTGCTCCGCTTGTATGGCGAGCTTTTGGGCTCGCACGGAGGCTGAAGAATGGGCCGTCCTGGAACTTTCCGAAATTAGATCTGCCGCGGGCTTGGATACACTCATTTTTTCCCGAAGCTTTTGAGCCCTAGTTTTCACCATAAAAATTATTTTTAAAAGAATGGATTAAAAATTATAGGGATGAGTTCTAATTTAACGGAGAAGGACCAAAATGTTAGTGATAGCTCGATTTAGGGAAAACTAGGGTAGGTAATTCAGGAAACCAGGAAAGAAACGATTCATACATAACTTGAACCAAACTAGCTTTTATGACAGACAGACAAAAAAATCATATAAAAAACAATAGAATGACAAAATAATAAAAAAGGAAAATATCAAAGTAGGTCAGTTAGCAACAACTACATTTGAGGAAAATACGTTGTCTCCTTATATATTTTTATTATTATAATTTTAATGAAGTGTTCTTAAGCCCCCTTATTACAAACATGGTTTAAAGCAAACCCAGGTTTTACTGTCGTTCGGTCACTTTCTAACGTCATACAATAAAAAGAGACGAGGCTATTTTTAAACCTGGTTTTACTTTAAACCATGTTTTGTAATAAGGGGGAAGTAGATAATCCATCTATTATCTCCTTAGATGAATCTTTATTTCCCATGGTCACGCCATTACTTGAGAACAACTTTACCTATTTCATCCATCTTTTTTTAAGTTGCGCAGAAAGTTTAAGAAAACTTAACAACTATATAAACTTTCCTAATGTCACCTTAGCGCGGTAGGGCAGGGTAGCGTAGGGTAGAGTATAGAGTAGGACACCACGCAAACGAAGTCGCAGAAGGCAGCTAGTAATTATATAATTCTTTCTTTCATTTCTCCTCAGAGTCAGGAGAGGCTCGTGGCCATGCAATGGCGATTAGTCTGATGATCAAATTGGTCATTGAGACTTAAACAAATACATTTCAGCAACACAAAAATGTCGCTAGACTAAACCCGCCTCTTAACATGAGATGGTTGAAAGCAAGGCTATAAGTCGAAGCCATTTATCCAATTTAGGCCCTAGTAAGGCACTTGTGAAGGTCAAAGCTACTGAAGTTACCAACAATTCGGAAGTCGGCCTTCAAATCTTGTAAACCCAGGATTATCTCTAAAGTAAGAGGGACGGATTTTAGAACCTACGTTTGACTTGACGTAGTTACAACCATTTTATGAATTAAGGGGGAAAAGATATTTGTTTAATTAAAAAAGTACATTGATGACGTTGTTCATTCTTAAAAAGGAATTATCGCTTACAAAAATACCAATTTTTTTGGTTTTGTTAAATCTATTGCGATATGGGTTATTAAATACGTCATCATTAGTGCTAATTCGCAGTATCGGCCGTAATCAAGCTATTTACGGAATCGGTAAGATTTCAATACCGTAAGTAGGTACTCATGTATATTCCACATACCATTTTGAATGTCCTCGTTTTGCTAGTTTAATGCGGATATTTCCTGGATTCTAGATAAAAGATTATGTAAACATTAAACCCAGTGTATAAAAATTCTAAAAATATACGGAGACATCAATGTATCACTTTTATGCTTTTAATTACCTATTACCAATCTAACTGCAAAGAGTAAGTAGGTCGTACGGTCTAAATCGTTTGACATTTGTAATAAGTTACTATTTTGACAAATCGAAGCGCTCGTGGTGTACCTTGATTAGCTGCTATTATCGATCAGCAAAGTTAAGCAATCACTGGTGTGGACGGAATCCGGATGGGTGACCAGTGGTATTTCAACTCAGCGTTTTCCGTGCTTTGGAAGGCACGTAAAGTCGTTGGTCCCGGCTATCACATAATTGTGATAGTCGTTAAGCTTGTTGGAGGCTTTTTGGCAGCATGAAAACTACAGCAGTAAGTTGACCACTAGCTATAAGCATCTGCCCATTCCCATTCATTCATCTGTGAAAGGAGGTTCGTGCTCAGCATTGGGACATTATAGTCTGATGATGGTGAAAGAAGATGTTATTTTGACATTTCAGTTACCGTAGAGTACAGCATGGGGTTCTTCAAAAAGGGTGTGAAGAGTCTTCTTCAGGGTCGGCAACGCGCGAGTAATACCCCTGGTGTTGCAAGCGTCCATAGGCTACGGTAACTGCTTACCATCAGGCGGGCTTGTTTGCCACCTTAGTGGTATAAAAAATTGCCAGAGATATTTACCGTCTAAATTACTCATTAATTTAGGTATTGCCAGATAGACGCTCACGTAGTCTATGGAAACTCCTAACTTTCGTGACTTTTACTTCTAACCAGTGAATGATGACAAATTACCACAACAATAATAAATTTGACGTCACAGCCCGCGGTCTGAGGTTGAAGAGACGGGATCACTGATGTTAGGTTGAATAACATGTAAATATTAGCAACCATCAATGATTGAGCAGCGCTATTGTCGGTTTCTGTAGTTCCTGTTCCAAATATTATATTATCTCGAGTAATGATTAATTTTCCTGTTCATTTATTAAAGTAGTAGTAGGCAGTCATTTTTATTGATTGAACTGAATTCTAGTAACCTTGCTATGTTACTTGCAGTGCATATTTAGCTGAACTGTATCTTTATATTTAAAATTCTACTGCACGTGTGTATGTTACTGAACTCCTCCTAAATGGCTGGACCGATTTGAATTAATTTTTTGTCTCGTGGTGTTGCATGATTAGCCGTTCTTAATCGATCGGCAAAGTTAAGCTACGCCTGTCGTGGTCGGTACCTGGATGGGTGACCGCCTAGTGGTATTTCAAATCGAGCGTTTCCGTGCTTCGGAAGGCACGTAAAGCCGTTGGTCCCGGTTATCACTGAATTGTGATAGTCGTTAAGCTAGTTGGATGCCTCCTAGGCGCCTTGAAAAATTCCAACAGTAGGTTGACCACTAGCCTACCTCCACTGATCCGCAGTGGGCATGCGTGGTGGAGTATTGCCCATTCCCTTTCACCATCATTTGTGAAAGTAGGCCTGTGCTCAGCAGTTGGACATTATAGGCTGATGATGATGATGATGATGCGATAATGCGGGCGGGGAGCATTTTCTGCCAACGTGCAGCTTGGCTATCCAAAAAGGAAACGATACCGGCCTGCTTGGAACCATGCCGTTGATTGGAAGCACCGTGCACCGGCAGCCTCCAGGAATATTTCTATATCTATATTGTATTTCTTATAAACTATTTGTTGTAAATAAACTTCCCTATCTATTTATTAATTAACATATTTACAACAATATGTACAAAATTCAATCTATATATGAACATTTCCTCGAGCCTGCTTCGGCAAGGTTTCCCGAGCAGGCTGGCAGCGATTCTATAAAAAACTATCTACTAATAATAGTCAACCAAAGATCAGTGGACAAAAATTCTTCTAGAGAAAAGTTTGACAGTACATTACGCATGCACCACAGCGCAAATCCGTACGCGAAGACATCCGTTGACTTTCGCGCACTAAGCAACACGGCAGCACGCGCACCGTCAAATTGACATATTTTTTCGGCATTGGTGTTTTGTATATATTAATATTCTTGAACTGACTAACATACAAACGGCTTTTTAGTGAGCGTTTAGGAATATCTTAGAAGACAATTTTTACGTTTGCAGAATGATTTAAAAATAAATTATAGTTGAACATGGATCGACTAGTCGCACTTGCAGAGGCTTTTAATATTGGACCGGAAAGCCTCTCCATGATATACACTGGGCAAAACAAAGTCAAAACAATTATTATACATAACTAGTTAAATATCGATTCAGTCCAGTTGTAGTTTTGCCGCGGGGCACGCAATTGTTGTCAGTGCGATTAGAATAAATGTCAGCTTATTTTAAAAATAGTAATTGCTGAGTTTATTACAGGCTCTTCTCAGCAAAAGCAGCTTTCCCGTATTAGAGTCAGACTATTCATAAGTGCCTGCGAAGGTCTATTTGAAATAAATGATAATGAATTTTTGAATGGCCCAGGGTGGTTTTTCTGTCAGCAACCTCTTCCATGACCTACGGATAAGATAACCAAAGTTTCTTCGCAATCAGCCAAGTGGGTACTACAAAGTACCCTACCACCATGCTATGGTATCCTCCCGATGTTTTCCTTCACCGAAACCTCAAGATCCAACAAGACGTCGCTACCATTGAGATATCATAGCCTTCTATATTGTACAGATTCCAGAAGCTATACTTGAAAGCCAATTTCATTCTAGGCTTTCTGTGCTTACCACCTTCGGCCACATCATCACTGATGAATCGAAGCAATCCATTTAAAGGTATAGCCCATTTAGATAGCGGTAGGTACCTGCTTATTATTTAATTACTCATATATAAACCCATATTTCCTTGAACCAACAAAGCTGTTTTGAATTCAGCAATATAACCTAAATATTTACATACAAATATGATAAATTATTGCTCACATATTTAACTTCTATAATATTTACCAAATGAAGTACTAAATGCAGTAAGGTAAATTCTTATTATTTAATACTTATAAGGATTTATAGAAGGAAAAATAAACGAAAGGTTTTCACGTGATATAATGGATGATGTACGTAATTAGAATATTGGTTTCGAAGACCCTTATTCAGATACATTATGATTAATCGTGAGATGACTGTGGTGTGTCTATAGAGAACGCCAGATCATGAGGAAGCAGGTTTGAATAACTGTTAACAGATTCAACAGAGGTTTTACGGTCAAAGGCATCGTGCCACCAGTAAGCTTTGAAGTATTATCTAGGTACCTATGTTGAGCATGGTTATGTCTAAATACAGTGTTTCCTCGGCTTAGAAAGCCGCGCCTCTCATCCGGGAACATTCATTACTTGGGGTAACTGTTTTCCTTATTATGCTAATAAAATGCTATTATGATGCAATTAAACAGGCATTTGAGAACTAAATGCTGTATAATTTGTACTTAGCGTTACATCAGCTGAAAATGTGCATTCACAGCTGTTATACAGCTAAAGATTCCACTGTGGACTGTTAATCAGCTGCTATACAGAACTTTATGTTAGTTGAGCGAGCGCTCAACGAATAGTTGGTTGTAAAAGCGAGGTAGATGTCAAGAAAGGACGGAAGACACTTCAAATCCTTAAAAAAATCAACTATATCAGCATTAAAGTGCCCTTGGACTTGGGTTAGTAAATATGTAAATAACAGGCAGGTATGCGTTTATGAAATAAAATAACAGCTTCTAAAAATGCGTAACCATCAACCAAAATAACTATTTTACTAAAATAAAAAAAGGTTTGCCAACAACTTAATTAAGAACTTAAGTAATAAATAAAATAAAGAGGTCACTTTACGCCGACTGGATATGACATTCAAATTGATTTCGCAAAGTGTAACTGAGATGAATTTAAAAATTATAATTATTGCGGGTATGCGTAGACCTTGCTACTACTTAACGGTGGCATGCACACGCCATGGATGTACACATATCTTGAAGTGGCATGTTATGAGGGATGAAAGCCATGTGACAGAGTTCTGGGGGCGAACCACAAGCTCTTAAAACAATATTATTATAACCTAATTTGACTTTTGTCTTTCTTTGACATCCGGCGTCAAAACGGGACAAAAGACAAATAAGGTTATTTTAACCTTGTTTTAAGAGCTTGTGGTAGGCCCCCTGAATATGAAAGTAAATGGATACGGAAGAGGAAGAATAAAAAAGATATTTATTGAAAAATTATATAAGAAAGAAAGGATATAGAAGATGATAGAAGGATCGGGTGGAGGAAGCGTACATATTGCGCTGACCCCAAATAATTGGGAACACATGCAGATGATGATTGAAGTGGCATGACTGTTGAGTACAGAGCACGTATATTATCAAATTCTAGACGTGTTTTGCTGAACATATATTAAGTTTCTCCGACGAATGGTGATAAGCCTCAGCGACTGTGAGCAAACGTCGGTCAACCAGGGAAAGGTCTTTGGTACGTGGTTACAACTCGAGTCCCTTTCTTCCCAATTGAATATTTACACATTATCATTATTAGTGATAGTGACACTATTTAATAACGCTCTCCGCCTCATACAGGTTCTTGATACCTTATTCCAGAAAATAGTTTACCATTATGCTAGGGCTTCACCTGCGTGACGCTTAACGTCCAATTATCGGAACAATTAACGTGCAATAAATGATATACTAAACTTTGCGCTGAATGGGTGAGCACCACACCATAATTTTATTTGAGCTATCGCCTAACGTCTCATTATCTGCCTGCCCTGTTCCCAATCATTTGGAGTCGGCGCAATATGTACGCTTCTTGCATTCGTATATTCTATCCGTCATACTAATACTATCGCCTAACGACGATTTAAAAACAAATTATAGTTGAACATGGATCGACTAGTCACACTTGCAGAGGCCTTTAATATTGGGAAGCCTCTCCATGATATACACTGGGCAAAACAAAGTCAAAACAATTATTATACATAACTAGTTAAATGTCGATTCAGTCCAGTTGTAGTTTTGCCGCGGGGCACGCAATTGTTGTCAGTGCGATTAGAATAAATGTACGCTTATTTTAAAAATAGTAATTGCTGAGTTTATTACAGGCTCTTCTCAGCAAATGCCTTCCCGTATTAGAGTCAGACTATTCATAAGTGCCTGCGAAGGTCTATTTGAAATAAATCATTATGAATTTTTGAATGGCCCAGGGTGCTTACAATGGACTTTTTCTGTTAGCAACCTCTTCCACGACCTACGGATAAGATAACAAAAGTCTCCAAAGTACCCTACCACCATGCTATGGTATCCTCACGATGTTTTCCTTCACTGAAAACTCAAGGTCCACGATATCGCTACCATTAAGCTATCATTGCCTTCTATATTAAACAGTTTTTTTTTATTAACTCCTCTATTACCTCCTCGCCTCATACAGGTTATTCAATTGATACCATATTCCAGGAAATAATTTACCATTAAACTTAGGCTTCGCCTGCGTGACGCTTAACGTCCAATTATCGGACCAATTAACGTGTAATAAATGATATACTAAACTTTGCACTGAATGGGTGGTGACACCATTATTTTATTTGAGCTATCGCCTAACGTCTCATCATCTGCCTGCCCTGTTCCCAATCATTTGTCGGCGCAATATGTACGCTTCTTGCATTCGTATATTCTATCCGTCATACTAATACTATCGCCTAACGACATTAATAATGCCATTAGCGCGCTAACATCCGGAAATATTTGTACTATGTCAAATAACGCGCTAACCTAGCATTACAGTACAACCACGAGTTTTTTTTTTGTATAAAAAAATGATATTTTAAAATACCGTAAATATAAGGTAATATGTAATTTTTATTATAAAACATTTCCCCTTATAATCTTATTGTTTCTTATTCTAAAAATAACATTTTATACCTATCACATAATTACCTATATTAAATGAGTAAAATATTGGACTTCCCATCTTTAGAAAATTATCTGAAGTAAAGAATAGGTAAATACGGTAGCTTATAAACCCAAAGTTGTACTGTCTTAGATAATACCACATCCAGCAACTCTATTTCTAAAACAATACATAGTAAATATGCAAAATGGTAGAGCACATCGCAATGATTATAAAGATTACAATTATGAAGTTAAACGTTTCATAATATTCGTGAATACGGCCTTATCTGAGTTTCTGAGCTTATCTAATTCGCCTATCTTTTATTTTACGTCTGTGAAGACACTGCTAATGGTGCTGCAATGTTTCCGCGTAAATGATATTATTGAGTAACCAACTTGTTTTTTTTTTCTGATTTAGTAGATACTTTCTTACGTATTGTCTTACTCGTTAGGTTTCTTGTATAATAATGTGTAAGTAAATCTTGTTTGTTAGTTTTTACAGCATAATTAAAATGAAGTTGATATAGATGTAAAAAACGGAGCGCAATGGCCGAGCGTCTTTGAAATTCTGTAATTCTTTGTATTGGTCTTGCAATGGACTAAGTAGTAGATTGGAAACTCCTATGTGTATGCGTTGAGACCAACGTACTGCGTCTCTCACTCAGCGTCACACGATGGGTGTAGTCTAGAAGTAGACTAAATTAAAGGCGCGGCAGGGTGGTGGGGCTACCGCCGCTACCGCGCAAGGTAGTGGTAATGATTTGGCTCTTATAATCTGAAATTATAAGCGGGGTACCGGACTGGTGAGCCAAATGTTATGGTCATAAACATTTTCTTACGTGGTCCAGCGAGCTTATAAGGTATTTAGGGAGTTTATATTCCGCTCAGTAGTGCTATAGTTGCCATTTTTTGGTTAGGCTAAGTATCTTTTTCATTAAAAATTGACTTATGTTTGGCCATCGACATCCAGTAGGAGTTACGATGGGGTCTAAGATGTATCACGCGTATATAAAATACCTATTTACTCTTGCCTTGAAATCATCAAGTTCAGAGAGCGAACAACAAATTATAACCTTACTTGTCTTTTGTCTTTCTTTGACATCCGGCGTCAAAACGGGACAAAAGATAAATAAGGTTATTTTAACTTTTTTAAGAGATTGTGGTAGGCCCCCTGGTCTTTAATGATTATTGGGTACTAGCTGTGACCCGCGGCTTCACCCAAGTTATAACGTTATACCCATACAGTTAGAATATTAATAGAGCAACTGTACTTGTATTTGCCGGAAGCGTTCATAGTTTGAACGTCTAAATACATATTATGAATCCCAAGTTCTCGTTTTTATCGATAACTAGCTGTCCCCCGTGGTTAATAAAAGTAGCCTATGTCCTTCTCCAGACCATAGGCTATCTGCATGCCAAATTTCATGATGATCCGTTAGTAGTTGAGGCGTGAAGGCGTAACAAACAAACAAACAATCAAACTCACTTTCGCATTTATAATAGTTAAGGATGTCACAAAGAACAAATGACAAGGAACACTATAGACATTTTTTCTGACAGTATATCACTAGTCGCGATATCTGTATGAATGCATCTATATGCAAACTCCTCACGCTTCGCACGAGGTACAGTATTACCCAACTAATAAGGCGCGTCGTGAATCTTCGTTCGCACAGAAAAGAAAGTATGGCCCCGAAGATTAACGAAAGAATGCTTAAAACTTACAATCAACCTTAGATCACTACTATAAGGTTCATAATACACTGCAGCTGTTAGTTCCGTCTCACTCGCAAGTCACGCCCCTCCGCACGGCCCGCGCTAACAGCGCGGGGCGGCAGCTGCCGACCAATAGCATTTCCCGCGCTTTGAAAATGTATCTTCTGTGCAGGTACATCGGTAAGCCATATTAATTGGGTACTACTGTAATGTTGTTAAAGCTACACTCTATATTCTTACTCTAGTCTATGCTATATCATATATCATTCCTCAACAAACAAGCTATTTAACGTAAAAAGGTTGAAGGCACAAGTTCAATATTACAAACTTTACAGCTTTATACGAGTAGGTGTATTATGTAATATTGTTTGTCTCCTATCGTCTGGCTCCCATGAAACGACGAGAATGAATCCCTTATCACAGAGATGTGGTTTGGCAACAAACTGGATGCGGTTGAGTATCGTGCTATGATAGCTAATGATATAAATATGCTGGTATGTGTGATATTAATTTTCATTTTGTGATTAATACCAATTTTATTTTTCTGCTGAAAATATATGTGCATTCTTCATTCCTATAAACGGAGGTTGAGATGTATATATAACTCTATAGAAAGAAAAAAAAATGCTATGAATTAATTGCATCACATAATAATATATTTTTAATGAGAAATACGATGGACGATCACTAAAATGCTATCTTCACCAGCAAACAACAAACTTTCAAAATCAGCTATCTCTCTTCAAAGTACTTATAGAAGATTAGTAGGATAGACTAAAGTAGTATTTTCTTATAGTTTATTTTATTATGACTAACATCGCATCGCAACTCTCGCCATCGACTGGGAGTCCATCCTCACACATTGAAACCAGAATTGTTACGAACTGTGCGGGCTCAAAGGAAATTTCTTCCGCGGACGCTCGGACTATAGAATGAGCTCCCCGCCGTGGTTGTCCCAATGGAGTACAGCATGAGGTTCTTCAAAAAGGGTGTGAAGAGATTTCTTGTCCATAGGCTACGCTACTAACAGCTTAGGCGGGCCGTATGCTTGTTTGCCACCTTAGTGGTATAAAAAAATAAAAAATAAAAACACAAATCACACAATTTCGCCAAACTGCACAACTCAGTTTGTTGGCGAAAGAGGCGCTCGGATTTTGTTCCCTAATTGATCCCTGCTTACTTTCGATCTCAAATTATTTTTATTTTTTTATTTTATTTTTTTTTTATTTTTTTATTAAGACAAAATCCACAGCTCTTAGTTACAACAATTTTACACACTTAATTACATCACTTACAGCCAATTACGGATTTAAATTTTGATTTTTTAACATAGTTTTAAGCAGTCACATTAATACTGTATTCTGTATGGTATTAAATTAAAACAAGAATATATATATAATGTGTGGTGTGTAGTGGTTGGTGTGAGCTTGCGTGGTGTGAGCATGTGTAGTGTAAGCATGTGAGGTGTGAGCGCGAGTGTGTCTATGTGTATGTGTATGTATGTATGTATGGGTATGTGAGTGCGTTTACTAAGTGTAAGTTTGAAGGTCTCAACTCATCAATCACACAAAACTTTTAAAATTTTATTCTTAAACACATTTTTGTTTTCATTAAATATATCAATAGAGTGAAACTTTTTATTATATGTTCGATGCATTCGGTTCACCAATGAGCACTGAGCATAATTAGTCCTAGCTGATGGCACTGCAAATAAACCAGTGTGCCTTGTTCGAGTTTTAGGACAGCAAAAACGCAACACTCTAGAAGTTAACTCAGGACAGTCGATATATCCGTTACAGATACCATGTAGCAGTGACATATCATACAGTATACGACGGTTCTCAAGTGTTGCGGGCTTGTGACGCTTACATGCTTCATTATAATTTTTGAAAGCGCCATGACACCGATAGGTTAGATGTTTTACAAATTTACATTGAATTTTTTCAAGAACCTGAATATAAGTGATATATTGTGGACACCATATAGTGCAACAATATTCAAGGATGCTTCTAACATATGAGAAATATAGCACTTTTAGGCAATCTATATCAGAGAAGGGGCGACTGACTCTTAAAACAAACCCTAAACTTTTGGAAGCTTTATTTACAATGTTATCAACATGCTCTGAAAAAGATAATTTAGCATCCATTGTAACCCCGAGATCCCTTATTGAAGATGATTTGCCTATTATGACTTTATTAATTTCATAGTTAAATTCGGTGGGATTTCTTTTTCGAGTAAAGGAGACATAATGGCACTTATTTATATTAATCCCTATACGATTAGTGGCATAATAATTACTGAGTCTATCAAGGTCTGCTTGAAGATTAAAACAATCGGAACTATTATGAATTTTCATATAAATTTTAGTGTCATCAGCATACATTAGATACTTGGCGTATCGGAAACAAGCACCAACGTCATATAAGTATGAGGCATACAGCAATGGTCCCAAAATAGATCCCTGCGGCACGCCTGATGGAACTTTTATAAAATCCGAGCAATATCCACCCACAACCACCGCCTGCGACCGGTTGCGCAAATATGATTCCATCCATCTCAAAAGGTTACCGCAAATACCAAGCTCACGCAGTTTTCGTAAAAGTATGATGTGGTTTTCGTAAAAGTGTTATGTATTGGTTCTAGCTCATAAATGCATCTGATCTGCAACAAAGATCAGTTTGGACGTTGTTCTTAAGCCGACAGACACCCCCGTATTACAAAACATGGTTTAAAGCAGAGGTTCCTAAACTTATATTTCTCTGAGATCACTTTCAAAATTTTCTGTTATCGGTGATCCCCTGCTCGTAAAAAAACGCGACGATTAGATCTAACAATAACCCTCTTCGAGTCTCCCGTGGACACCTGGGGGTCCACCTGGGCGACTTTGGGAATCACTGGTTTAAAGCAAACCCAGGTTTTAAAATAAACTTGTCTCTTTTTGGTGTTATATGACGTTAGAAAGTGACTGGTTTTAAATAATCTTTTGTAATAAGGGGGATAGACTTGTCACTTAGCCGCTAACGTTACTCATTTTCTAACGTGACCCGCCCCACGTATCAATTCAATACAAGTATATATTATTTTCTTTCACTTACATTCACTTTTCCTCGTTAGCAATAAGAAAGGATAGATATATTTGATGTCCGACGTCGGTATGTGCATGTCACAGTCACGGCTGTAAAATCAGCCATTTTTTATACTATTTATTGTAAATAGTAACTTGCAACACCACTATCACTGTTCACTATTGTATCACTGTTAAAACTGACCCTACGAAAATGTATTTTTTCAGCTGGAAGGGGGGTGAGGAGAGTCTGTGCCAGAAGCTTTTGAAGAACTACCAGAACTACACACTGCCAGCAAAGCATCTTTTTATGGACCTCTTGTGGCCTTACTCACTACAACACCACATTAAAGTAAAATTAAAATGTGCCTAGACCATAGAGAAAGAATATTTGTAGAGTGACAACGTAAACAACATTACCTTGTGCGAAGCGTGTGCAGTTTGCATATAGATTTATTCATAGATATATCGTAGGTACACTGGTGACTTATTAAAGCCCGTCCCCCCGGTAGCGGCCGTGAGCTGAAGTTCGGCCCCAACTGGGGCGCCCTCAGGCATAGTTACCTAATCATATCCCCGGGAGAGCTTACTCGCCAATTTGTCCGCGTAAGGGTGCTAAGGCTAAATCTTGGGCCGGTAACATCTTGTCAATTAAAAAAAAAGTGACTTATTACTAGTCCCCTGCATATTCGAGAAGTACATTTGTTAAAATCGAAAGAGTTATTCACAGCTGCATTGACCGTATTTGTATCACTGCACATACTCTAATACAATCACTCTACTAATATTCTATCTCTTTAGCCTTGACATGTTTTCGTTCATACAATATTTTTTTTGGGCTTCAAATGTTAAACGTTAGATTATGGTGATTTCTTATTACCAGCCCAACGAGCGAGCCCCAATTACCGATGAGTCCTAAATACGCAAATATTTTCTTCAAACTATATTCTGGCTAGACATATTGTAATATGGTGATTTCTACAATATGGCTACGACATTCGCATGGCTTCTCATTGTTCAGACGGTAAACGCAAGTGACAAATCGTTAAAACTATAGGGTAAACGACCTACGAGTTTATTGTTAGTCATTTGCTGTTTACCTGTTATTGTTGTAACTTTTATTTTACTCTGTGACATCTTCTATTGTCATATTTTATAATATTGGTACCAAATTAAAATTGAATGTATCAATCAACGGTATGAAAATCGTCGAGCACTATTTGACGGCTCTGAGAGCTTTTAAGCATGAGCAAAGTCAAAGTCAAAGCCATTTATTCAATTTAGGCCCTAGTAGAATACTTATGATTGGCTAATAAAAAGTATGTATGTGTAATGTTTTGGAAAAAATAGCCAATACAGCTCAGATTGTCCAAAAAAGAAATATTTAAGAAATGTAACCTTGCTGAGTTTCTTGCCTGTTTTTCTCAGTTGAAGGCCGACTTACGAACTGATGGTAACTTCAGTGGCTTTGACCTTCATAAGTGCCCTACTAAGGCCTAAATTGAATAAATGGCTTTGACTTTGACTTTGGCTACTTCCATCTGAGAAGAAGCGAAGAGAAACTCAGCAAGGTTCTTTCAGGTAATTCAGTCCAACAGTAGACCCTCATCGGCTTTTTTTATCATTCTTTATCAATAGAAATTCGTAACGCATTTTGTATGGATCACTCTACAGGTGCATATAAAATTATTTGCGCTTGAATTAATTATACAGGATGTTGTTTTGGTCGGCGACAAGCGACCCAGGAGCGGTAGTACAAAATATATATTCCCCAAAAATAGACTTTATTCCATGAACTACTGTAAATATGTTGAGAAATACCTTATTCAATTTGAAATAAAATTACCGCAAAGTATGGTTACTAGGCACGTGCACGGTCTAAAGCTAGGCGCAAGCCGCCATCGCCCCACCCCTTTACTCCCTCGTACTCCCGTTGAGTATTATGTCTACACTTTAGCTTATTAAATGATTTTCAAAATTTTTATTTTTTTATTTTTATTATTTAAAAAAAATAAAGTATTTTTTTATATTTTTTTAGCACAAGTATCATTTGTATTATCGACCCTGAGTCGCTCGTCGCTGACCAAAACAACGACCTGTATATAAAAAGAGGTTAACGACGTCTGTCTGTGCATAACAGTAAGTGTAGGAATCAAAACATGTTTAGCACGAACAGTTGTCACTTCAGGTATATTTGAACAAGTGCTGCATTCTCTAAGAACAACGGACGATTCTTTTGCGTCTCGTTTATCTTATTTATCTCCATATTTCAATAATAACGTTATTTTTTCACTTTTAACCACCTTTACAAGAGAAATACCTAGAGGGTGTGATGTTCAATATTTATAATATAATCACCTAAAGGTTACAAACTACCTAAATTACTTGTCGGTGTAAGTATAGTCATGACATTGGTGTATTAATTTAGGCCACAAGTGCACTAATGTTGTCATCATAATTGTGACAGCATAAGATTAAACAGACTTAGCTAAAAACGTAGGTTTCTGACGACTTCTCAGTCGTAGTTTCTCGGAATGAAAAGAACCCTACACTGAAAAAAATAAACTACAAGTGACTACAACATTTTATTTAACAGTAACACAAAATTTGACGACCATTCACCTAAACAGAGTGACTTGCGAACTAAACTTACCAGTAACAAAACTAGTTTTTGTTCGTTACTAAATTTTTTGATTAAATGTAACTAAAGTTAGTTTCCCGACAACTAAAGTTAGTTTCCCGACAACAAAACGTCAACTTACATAACTAGTTTTGTAGATATTTTTTTTCAGTGTATCTGCTATTTCGTGACCTAAATGAACTAACCAAAGATCAGAATCCGTTCAGCCGTTACAGAGCTGAGTGGAGGTTTTCTTTCTGGGTATTTCCTGAAAGATACTTTCGAAGATCAAAGTATGATTTCAGTTTTGCATGAGACAGATATAAAATTAAGTACCTACTTTAGGTATATTTTATAACACATTGTGTGTATAAATAGATAATCCTCTTAAATATTTATTAGGGTTGTTAATCATGTGCGCGGTGCAATTGTTGAGGTCATCGACCGGTCTGACAATATTGACACTTGCCAGAGGAGCCGATATCGCCTCATACAAATAACGTATCCAAATACGATACATTTAGATGTTGCGCACTCATTTTGTATACATCCTTACTTTGCTGATAATAGACATTCAAATCGTCTAGCGTTTCGGTTAAATAAAAACAACCAATAAAGATAATATGCAATGGCCATCTAGGTACAAACATATATACGAATTATAAACGTAAAAATAATGCACAATGAGGAAGAACAGCAAAGCATCACCTTTTCTCGAACGAAAGTGAAAGAAAGTCAGTTGTAATACATCATGTTCATCACGCGACCAAAATGGCGGAAGAATTGGCGCGAAATTGAATCTTAACTTTTTTCTTATATCGCGCACGGCTAGGCTTTCCTACCGGCCAGTGTCAGTTACCGCGGGCAGCTTAGAAAAAAAAACAATAAACGTCATGCAATGTGTAGCGTGTGAGACGACTTCAAACACTCTTTCTACGGTTCGAACTTGGTTCGAACAGAACGTGACGCGGATTCTGTGCCTACGTCATTAAGAATCTATATAGGGTAAGTCCGGGGGAGATGGCCGTACGAGATGACCAATTTAATTATTTTCAGAACTAATAGCTTGATGGCGCCAGTTGTCGCTTAGTACGCTTCTGTCAGCAGAGGCCACTAACAGTGAGTGCGAATTTAAAATGAAATTAAATCAAAAAGTAAGTAAAAACCTCGTTATTTGTTTTCAAAAGTGTAAAAAATTTTCAATGGGTTCACATTTTACCTCGTGGTGATAAAATTTCAATGGAAACTTGTGGTTTTTATGTGTTACCTTCTTTAGTATGATTGATTTATTGCATTCTAACCTCAAAATTATAAGTAATGCGGGGACATTCACTTTTATTTCGATATGACCATATCTCCCGGTCAAATAAGGAGAGATGGCCATAAGTGGTCCGGTATAGATGGCCTTATTAAGGAGACGGAACGGGATGGGACTGGGACGGGGATGGGATGGAACGGGGAGGGGAAATAGGACGGGATGGGATGGGACAGGGAAAGAGACGGTTTTAAAGTTGGTTTTGTTATTTTTAAATTAAATCTTTCAGTTTTCAGTTGTTGAAGTTAAAAAACGGGCAAAGCAAGTGGGCATTCTTTTAACTTCTGAATGTCATATGGAGTTAAGAAAAGCCAAAGATCAGCAGGGCTATTTTAAAACGTCGGAATCGATATCGGTAACGGATTCAAAAAATTACGAGGCGAATTTCAGCTATTGCTATTTTAATTTCCGAAGGGTTAAGGATCCGAGCGTTTTAAAATAGCCCTGTAGGAAAAAAATGCCAAAGAAGAGAGAATAAAAGTTAAAAAAGAAAAATTAATAGCAAAAAAAGAGAATAAGACTGAGAAGATAATGGTAGCTAGAAAACGAAAGGCTGTTCGAAAGATTTCAGAAAGCAGTGAGTACGAAGAAGAACTAATACCCTGCGATTCAGATATTGGTATCGAAAATGAACAAGACAACTGTGCTGGATGTGGGGAAAATTATTACACTACCCAACTTATTGAGGACTGGATACAGTGTGTCATTTGCTCATTTTGGGTTCATGAGAACTGTACCGAATTTGACATCATGTGCTCGAAATGTGGGCAAAAAAAGAGAAGAGATGAGAAGCAGAAAACTAAAAAAAGAGTAGAATAAATGACTGGTCATCTCTTCCGGACAACTCGGGAGAGATGGCCAATCGAGAGTTTTAATGATGTTTTTTTTTTTTTTTATTTGATTAAAATTTGTTAATTACTTTCTGCTATTTAGAAGTTAAATGATTTAAGACTGATTTGAAATAAAAAAAATGTTAAAGATACCACTAGTTTTATTTTTATAGCGTCTAACAAAAACTACGGCCATCTCCCCCGGACTTACCCTAAACGAAAACTGCATATTGCGAGCACGGAGGAGTGTGAGATTTTAAAATTATTGAATGATTATAAGATAAAAAGACAAAATGTCTTTGAAAGGTATTTGAAATGTCGATGTTTTTAAGAGAAACAGCAAAACTGATACGAACTATATTTGCTCTCCTCTTAAAAAAAAAAACAGTGGGGTCACTTCTCTTTTTCTCTCGATAATTTGATCTCCTTCGTTTGCCTCCTCAGAACCACGTGACTCAAATATGTCTCGAAGACAACTAGTGGATCCGGCAGTGGCACTTTGTAAAGGTCTATAAATTTCCGTAGGTGACGCGGTGGACGGTGTAACTCGTAGAACTATAATGGTAACTCGCGACCGATTTCCATTCTTCTCAGTTACGCCGAATGCACATAATATTTTCAAGGAAGGATGATGCCAGACTATCAATGGCATTAGTGTCACAGCCACCCTAGTACATATTTTGTAAACTATTCGCTCTAACATCCCGTCCATCTATTTTTTCCGTTAACGACGCCATGTTTGTAAACGTTGGCGCGGTTAGTGAATGAATTTGCACGGTTTCCGCAATTTGGCGGGAGATACAAGATAAACATGTCTTAGGGTTTCGTCTAAGCGGAAATTCTATAGGCCATACAAACATTGTTATGTCTTTAGATGTTTCAGAAAACCTCCCATCATTCTCTAGAAACAGATCTGTAGAGACCGAGAGATGACATAGAGTAAATGTTGTTCAAAACAAAATAGAGGCTATATTGTTTAGAGCATAGCATGAGATAGATGAGGTATTCATTCAGGAATGTATGATCTGTACAGGAAAAAAAATAACATCATAGGTACCTAATTAATGTAACAATGTATATGGAACAAACGCCTTTTTTATAAAGTAATACCTTGAATTCATAATGATCATCTAGAAGTATAGCAATCGGAAATTCGCATTACCTAATGTTTCCCAAGCAATAATAGCCAAATAATAATTTACGTTCTCAATATCTTGTTCCTGTAGGTAATAAGCATTTATGAGAGGGCCACGATATTTATTTATTTATTTATTTATTTATTATATCCATAATTGTATAACCTATATCTAGTTGTCTTCTGTCCTTTATTATCGTCGGATGTCAAAGAAGAACGGCGCAGAAGATACATTTTCAAAGCGCGGTAAACGTTATTGGTCGGCAGCTGCCGCCATGTTAGCGCGCGACGTGCGGAGGGGCTTGATTTGCGAGTGAGACGGAACTAACAGCTGCAGTGTATTATGAACCAGCTGCAGTGTACTTGTCTCACGGCACATACTCTAGTAGGTACAATCTATTAATATTCTATATCTATACCACATCTAGTCCACCTACATAGTTCACCTGGATGTACCAGGGGCAACTTTTTCTCCCCGTGGTCCACCCCAACATAACCAGGTGTACCTGGGGTTTTTATTTATTTCCGTGGTCCACCTTAGTTCACCAGGCTGTACCAGGGGTAATTTTTTCATCCCGTGGTCCACCTCAACATAACTAGGTGTAGGTATCTGGGGTTTTTTATTTATTTCCGTGGTCCACCTTAGTTAACCTGGCTGTAACAGGGGTAATTGTTTCATACCATAATCCTCCTTTATTACGGTTTTATATACAAACTATTTATTTACTTTTATGGTGTAGGTGGACCATGGGCAAAGACTGGGATAATCATATAACTGCTGCAGATATTAAAGACAATTAATTAGAAGATGTAGTGAGAGGGTAGCCTACCTTCGAACTCAACAGTAAAATAATAACTCCTATCAAACTTTTCACATGATTTATTTCAATTCAACTCGACTTATTTCAGTCTTCAAGCAGTGCCTACCAGCAGGTGAACCGACAGCAAGCATGTCAGAATTCTGACATTTAAAAAAAACCCTGATTCGGGACGGTATGCTCTTACCTAGCTAACTTTACTAGGTCTTTTTATCCAGGGTATGCATACTACAAGTAAAGTCATTAATAAAAACACGAAATTGTTTTATTGCATTTTATAATAATAACATTAGTAATATGTTTTATTTATGTTATATTTGATGTAATGTTTATTTATACGTAATTGTGTAACCGCAAATGTTTTTCACTCGTAAAACTCATTGATACTTTCAATATTATTGATAATATGCTAGCTATAATCATTACCCGCGGCTTCACTCGAGTGGAACAGATATAGATATCTGTCTTGTTTTACTGCAATCACAGCGCGGCTCCCTTCTACCACAGAGTGTAAAAATTAGCCATAAACTCGTATAAAAGTTATTAATAAATAACCGCTAAAATCAAATAAACTAACAAACAGGCAGACAGACAGATAGGCAACAATACATGACGCCCTATTTAATAAACAAAAACATTCAAAAGTCATTCATTTAGTTTAGGTAATGATAAGGCAGTAATAAACAAGACTCTACCACCGGTTTATGATTACTAACTTAATACATGATTAAATAATTTCATTTAATGTGGCTTTTTTAGAGTTTTTTTTCTTTCGATGTCGGTAAACATATATACGGCTCACCTGATGGTAATCGGTTACCGTGGCCATATGGTAGCTTGCACACACGGGCATCACTCTTTCCCCCCTCCCTTATGAGATAAATGAGCTTCATATATGTATGTATAGAACTTATGTGGTCACGATGATTTCTACACCGAAAGCTCGAACTTACGAGGATTCGAACCAGAGGCTTTTTTGTGAACTTTTGTTTAATACTGGTGCTTTTTATTTTTCTCTACCAAAAGTTATTTATTTTCTTGTTTATTAATTTAAGTAATAAAAATAAAATCTACCTGCTTTCGAAATATAATCCTTCTATCGAACTTATACCTATTAATTATTATGAACTTTATAATAAATTATTACAAAGTCATTGTATTTCAGAGCAATTATTAAAAGATTATCAACAATTAAATAGGTGGTTATATAGAAAAAATGACAAAGTAATTTAATTTATAATTATAAATAAAATTTTGAAATGTTTGTGTACCCTCATGTTATTTTATTTTTATATTAGTTTTTTATATCGGAAAAAATGTAAGAGAAATACATACATCGATCAAGAAACATTTGTATTTTGATAAACCCAACTTATTGGGCACATTAAATAATTCGAAGCTTATTTTCCTTATCAAAATGACTAATGGTGACGTATGCATATGCAAAATTAATCCTATAAATTGTAGGTAATATTTTGTCACCTATACAGAGCTTCTGCGTCACCAATTATAATGAGATGAATAATAGGTACCTCTACATTTTTTTCCTGATAGTGTGACCGGTTTCAGAATTAATTAATTGCCATTGCGTAATAATAATATATGTAAGCTCTTTATTAATTATTTCACTTAGCCTGGTGAATGAACTGTTATCTATACTTCTATACTAATAATATTATAAAGCTGAAGAGTTCGTTTGTTTGAACTCGCCAATCTCAGGAACTACTGGTTCGATTTGAAAAAATATTTCAGTGTTGGATAGCCCATTTATCGAGGAAGGCTTTTTATCTCGGGAAAACACAAGATCCTCGGGAACGCGGGTGAAACCGCAGGGCCGAAGCTAGTCAGAATATATCACACATATGACGGTGGAATGTCTGTCTGTAGCTGTTTAAATCATTTTTGTTTAAGGATATCACAAATTCGTGAAGCGCTCGTGGTGTAGCTTGATTTATCAGCAAAGTCAAGCAATCACTGGTGTGGACGGTATCCAGATTGGTGGTACTTCAACCGACTAGTGGTATTTCAACACTGAAAAAAATAAACTACAAGTGACTACAAAATTTTATTTAACAGTAACACAACATTTTACGACCATTAACCTAAACAGAGTGACTTGCGAACTAAACTTACCAGTAACAAAACTAGTTTTTGTTCGTTACAAATTTTTTTGATTAAATGTAACTAAAGTTAGTTTCCCGACAGTAAAACGTCAAATTACATAACTAGTTTTGTAAATCATTTTTTTCAGTGAACTCGTGCATTTTCCGTGCATCGAAGGGCACGTAAAGGCGTTTGTCCCGTAATCCCGCACGTAATTTAGAATCAACGTAAAGAAATGAAACGCTCTGTTTCCATTAAAATTTTATGTTTCAAACTACGATCAACAATATTGAAGTATTAAACTTTACCTTCATATATTTGGAAATTCCAAATGAGTCCAACGTATCATGTCTCATTTATGTCCATTTTTGGTGGATGTGGTTATGAAAATAATATATCTATCGAAATTCATGGTAATTACAATTACACGTTATCTTAATATATAAAATGATAAACTGATTGTTGATATATCAGCCCACAGCCCAAACCGCTGGACCTAGAGATTTGAAATTTTGCACAAAGATACCTTATACAGTGGAGGCATCCACTAAGGAAGGATTTTTGGAAATTCCACCCCTAAAAGGGTAAAATAGGGGATGACAGTTTGTATGCAAGTCCGTCAGTTTTGAAGTTAGGATCTTCAAATTTTGTGTTTAGGCTGACGATTGAAAATTAATGTGTAGTTATCTCAGCGTTTGTGATAATTCCACCACCGAAGGGAGGAAAAGGGGGATGAAGTTGGGTTTGCAAGTCCTTCAATTTCAAAGTAAACTTCACTAAATGTATTATTATATAGTGTAGGCATCCACTAAGGAGGGATTTTTGGAAATTCCACCCCTAAGGGGATAAAATAAGGGATGAAAGTTTGTATGCAAGTTCGTCAGTTTTGAAGTTAGGATCTTCAAATTTTGTGTTTAGGCTGACGATTGAAAATTAATATATAGTTATCTCAGCATTTGTGATAATTCCACCACCGAAGGGAGGAAAGGGGGGATGAAGTTGTGTATGCAAGTCCTTCAATTTCAAAGTAAACTTCACTAAATGTATTATTATACGGTGTAGGCATCCACTAAGGAAGGATTTTTGGAAATTCCACCTCTAACAGGGTAAACTAAGGAATGAAAGTTTGTATGCAAGTCCGTCAGTTTTGAAGTTAGGATCTTCAAATTCTGTGTTTAGGCTGACGATTGAAAATTAATATATAGTTATCTCAGCGTTTGTAAAATTCCACCACCGAAGGGAGGAAAAGTTGTGTATGGAAGTACACTTTTATTATTTAAGCTTATGGTTATAAACTAACGCAACGAATATCGGTGTTGTTGGAATTTGAACCCTTAAGTAGTGAAAAGGCGGATTAAATTTAGTATTAAATTTAGTTCTTTATTTTCGGAGTGAAAATTTTACAATTTATTATTTCCGCTTATGGTATTGGCGTATTGAAATGACTCGCCTAAACAACATCAGGAAAAAGAGAGGAATCGGTATTAAAATAAAAATCCGGTTAATACGAGCATTGGTATTCCTCATTTTCATGTATGGAGTGGAAGCGTGGACTATACTGGCCCGAGAAAGAAAAAGGATTGATCCATTCGAGATGTGGTGCTGGAGACGGATGTTGGAAATACCTTGGACCGCTAAACGCAACAATGCATCAATCCTATCGCAGCTCCAAATTAAAACACGATAGTCTACCATATGCCACCAACGTATTTTTTCGTATTTTGGCCACATGGTGCGCAAAGGCGATGAAAGTTTGGAAATCTGATCATAGTTGAGAACACGGAAGGAAAACGACTACGTGGTCGTTCACCAACAAGATGGTCCGATCAAGTAAAAGACTCATCGTCCTCCAAGTTTTACAGAAACCAGAAGACAGAAACCAGTGGAGGCAGATCATTCGCTCTGAACAATCCCGATGTTGACCACGATCCTCAGACATGAGGGAAAGAGAGATAAGGCCTCCAAAATTGTGCTGTGGAACTAGACTACAAGTAACAGCTCTCCGCCGCAATGTTATTGAGGTCAAAATATTTACTGGTTCTGCCAGAGGAGAAACAGTCATCTTGCCGCGTATACCATTGAACCCAAATCACCTTCCGTTTGAATTTAAAAGATAACAGTTCCTAATTAAGGTTTGTAGTCACAGGGAAATCTCTGAAATTTGCTAGAGTTGATTTGCGGCAGGACTGTTTCAGTTTTATGTTGCATCCTCGCATATGAGCTCTTAATCTACCTGAACTTTTGTCAATATCACACGTAGTGGCGGACAATAGCCATGAACAAAGCTCTATATTGTTACAATGATTCATATCTAGAAAAAAGAAATAATCTACGCGGACGAAGTCGCGGGCTATAAAGCTAGTTTATTATATAACATTTAATTATCACTTATTCAATAATATTAAAAGAAATAAAAAATTACACCTGCCATGCGGTTTTACCGAGAATTGTAATTTTTCATGGGACAAAAGTTATTGTTTAATGGTCTATCTATAAGGGAAAACTCATACAAATCTGTACAGCCAATTTGGCATGATTGAGTAATAAACATCCACGCAAACATAAACTTACAATATGAGTCTATATAATATACACTCATTTTGATCGAGAAATGTTGATTCATCATCATCAGCCTATAATGTCCCACTGCTGAGCACAGGCCTCCTTTCACAAATGAAGGTGAAAGAGAATGGGCAATACTCCACCACGCATGCCCACTGCGGATCGGTGGAGGTAGGCTAGTGGTCAACCTACTGTTGGAATTTTTCAAGCCGCCTAGGAGGCATCCAACTAGCTTAACGATTATCACAACTAAGTGATAACCGGGACCAACGGCTTTACGTGCCTTCCGAAGCACGGAAACGCTCGATTTGAAATACCACTAGGCGGTCACCCATCCAGATACCGACCACGACAGGCGTAGCTTAACTTTGCCGATCGATTAAGAACGGCTAATCATGCTACACCACGAGCGCTTCTATGTTGATTATTTGTATGAAACTAAAATTTCGAATACTAAAAAATCCGCGGGTGACAGCTAGCTGTTAATAATCCATGAATAATACCTTTTTAGGCAAAGCACTATATATATTTTTTTCAGAGATCAAGGTGACTCGAATTTTTAGCCTTATTAGTTATCTAAAATATTATTTACATGGTTTTATCCTGCGTAAAGTTTGACGAGGTGGAGCAGATCTCGCGGGGACCTCACTATGTTTAGCCATAATGAATTAGCTCTTAGCATTCTGACAAACAATTAGAGGACAATTTTGATAACTTCTAGCAACTTGTGATCGAGATTGTCATGCATAATTTTGTTCGTATTGTGATGTAGAAGCAGAAAAAGAAAAAAAATATTCAAAAAATTTCACATCTACGAAAATACACATATGTTTTTCATTTTTTTATTGCATTTTTATTTTCTTCAAAATTCAGCTCGGGGTTCCTTTTAGCTTTTTTCTCTAAGACCTGTAGTTCAGAAGTTGCCCTAACTAGCTGGAAAAACAAACAACCTGTAGGTATATAGATAGATATGAATATTTATAGATTCCTATAAAGTTATACGTACTTTACTCCATATCTGTTAAGCCCGTTAGTTATACCTATGCACCATCTTTGTTTGTGGCGATAAGCATACTTCCATGTCCTTTTCTGAAAGATAACACTAAGGGAGACATTTTATCTAAAAAAAATCTAATATTACATTCATTAATGATGTCCGTTTCACATCCGGAAACGAATGTTTCGGATATTCAAAATACTGGGGCTATTCGTTCCTGTTTAGTCTTTTTGGAGAAAACAAAAATAGACTGAGAGCTAGTTCTGACTATGGACGAAATCTTAAAATGCATGTTGCATAGAATTTTTACATTTGGATGGTAATAAGAAATGACAGATAGCACCAAGTTTCAATATCATATATGATAGTAATAAATTAATAATCTATTTACTTATTTAATTCATTTAAAATTCGTAACTATTTATATGAAAGAAAAATATGAATTCTAAAATTACCTAAATTTTGGATGCTTAAAATTAAATGGTCAGTTTTAATTAATAGTCTTTTCCTTAAATATTTATTTAACATCACGTATCCCTGATATACAAGAATCTGATTAAAAAAAAGTGACCCGATGATTGCTGACCTTCCTACACATAGAATTCAAGATATAGGTCAAGCTACAGGAAAATTGCATAGGAAAACCGCAGTATTAAGTAGGTATGTAGGAAATGAAAGATGCCTTTACCTAGTGGTTACAGATAATACCTAATAAAGTGGTATTCCGAAACAATAATTATCCGAAACGTGAACGGCGTGTCACATCCCTAAAATCTGTACTTTGAGTACACCTTGAAAAACAAAGGTACTTACCAGAGATCCATCTAATCAAACTCATATGATATATAATATCGATTAATGTCACGGTACATAGATAAAAATGGCTGACAACCTTTGTTTTTAATTGTTTACTTGTATTTTTAACCTTGTCTTTATTTATCTGTTCTTAAATGCGTCAGTATTTGTTCACATTAGTATTAACGTCTGCTGTCGATAAATCAGTAGGTATTATGACACTCCTTTATTGACATTAGAATGAAGATCGAATTTTAAAATAAGTCTTATGTAGGCATTGAGCAATAATTACTACTTATAGAGACGATGCCACACATCACAACTATGTTCCGTTCAAGTGAGGCCATCCGGCCACACTTGTTGTTGTAGAACGATGAACGAAACGCGTAAGCGCCGTGAAAATCACGGTGTTTGCGAAAAAAACCCGTTCTGATAGCGCTACGTGTTTCTACTGTCTGCTTAGACGACTAATTATTGTTTCAGCGCTAAAGAGAACTTTAGTTGACTCTAAAAAAATGGCACGTAACCTTTGCTTATGATAGCTTCTCTATACGTAGTAATAATAGCTCAATGTATGTAGGCTGGTTTTTTTCTGTCACATTATTCCTTTACTCTAAATACTGGATACCATGGCGACGTTGTCTCTTACCATTGTGAAATCACCTATGGTCAAACAGAAGACTTTTCATTGTTTACGCTTATAAAATTTGGGGTCGCGAAATATGCATGCTTTCTCCTTTAAACCTTTTTATGGGGTTCGATCCCTCAGCGAGCGATCTAGAGTTCTGCGTTCCGCGTTCACGCGGCGGCGCTTTTGATCATTCAAAACACACACACATCGACCGAGTTCTACGTGAAAAAAACGATTTCCCTAAAAACCCCGATTTATTAGGAGATATCAGAAGTCTATCCACACCGCATATCTTTAATCTATAATCACAAAGACCACAGATTATATTTAATAGAAAAAAAAATCACACATTTCATCCATAAAAAAGAAAATTCCATAGCCAAATTGAATAACTTTTTAAAATAACTTTGTCATAAAAAAGACAGATAAAAATGCCGAGTATAGGGAACACATTGACCACGTATGACCACGTGTTGACAGATCGAAGGGCGCCATGTTTGCACAAGAACATTTGACCGATTATTGGGGGTCACACCGCTGAGATGGACTCCACACGGAAACAGTTTCTGATAATGTTATTTAATATTTGTTTTGGATATGAATTAAGAGGTTACAACGGTTTTTTCCAGTTTTTATTTAAATAAACGCGTCGGGAGTAAAATCTAATAGATAGAGAAAATATTCAAATAAAAGCTGTACCAAAAAGTCAAAGTCAAACTACATTTAGAGAAGCTATCATAAGCAAAGGTTATGTCCCATTTTTTTAGAGCCAACTAAAGTTCTCTTTAGCGCTGAAACAATAAAATTAGTCGTCTAAGCAGTAGAAACACGTAGCGCTATCAGAACGCTTTTAGGAGTATTTTTCTCGCAAACACCGTGATTTTCACGGCGCTTACGCGTTTCGTTCATTGTTCTACAACAACAAGTGTGGCCGGATGGCCTCACTTGAACGGAACATAGTTTTTATGTGTGGAGTCTACTCTATACGTAGTAATAATAATTCAATGAAGTCAAATCCACTTTATTATATTTATTTCATTTACGCCCTATGTAAATCAAAGTTACTAAAGTTACTAAATGTGAAGTAGGTTCGTGGTGATTCTGAAAATTATTTCACTAATAGGACTCTACATTATTCCTGTGAGCTATGGGTTACTTTTTCATCCCACAAACGTAGGTGAAACCGCGGGGGACAGTTAGTCATTAATAAGAATATCCTCCATAGCATCTTCTTCGCGACAGAGAAGAAGATGCTATGGAGGATATTCTTATTAATTAATCCTCCATAGCATGCTTCACTCAATAATGCTGCATATAAGGACCATTTGAGGGTCGGCAACGCGCGAGTAACACCCCTGGTGATGCAAGCGTCCATAGGCTGCGGTAACCGCTTACCATCAGGCGGGCCGTATGCTTGTTTGCTACCTAAGTAGTATAAAAAAAATAAAAAACAATTTGGACTTCTTTCTATTGAAACGTTACTACTACTTCTCACTCTACCAAAGAACGACATATGCGATTATTTTGTACTTATCCGATTTGGGCAATTTGCCGACGCATTTCTTTATCAACGGATACATAGTTAATGAATCAGAAAATAGCGATCACTTGATGAGCACCTATTCATAAACCTTCTTAAATGAATTGTTCAACCTTAATCCACCATCCCCATTTTTACACCGAACCACAAGACGCCGGAAAAATTTTCACCCGTACGTTGTTGACATACCGAAAATACGGACACAGCGTTTTGCATCCTCATTTATAATGCGGACAGCAAGGGAGTGGAACTTGCTTCCGGCGTCTGTGTTTCCTGACGCTTACAATCTAGGTACTTTCAAGGCCAGAGTGAATAGGTTTCTTCTGGGTAAGCGTGTTTCATCTTAGGCTTCGTCATCGCCCCTTATGAGCGGGTCAGTGGCCAAACGCAAGCCCAATTAAATTAAAAAAAAAAATGGTACGGTTATGTAACTCGACGTTTAGCATTTATAATTTGCATGTGCGTCGCTTTTCCAACAGTCTAATAAGAAACTATTATAAAGCTATTAAATAGACTCTTATATGAATTCGCTTGGAGTTACATTGGGTCTATTTGTCCCTACTATATAAAATACTAGCTGTCCCCCGCGGTTTCACCCGCGTTCCTGGGATAAAAAGTAGCCTATGTCCTTCTCCATACCATAGGCTATCTGCATGCCAAATTTCATAATGATTGGTTCAGTAGTTAAGGCGTGAAAGCGTTACAAACAAACAAACAGAGTGACATAATATTAGTATGGATTAACAATAGATACATAGGTACTTTTATTTATATTCACGCCAATAAAATTGCTGGATAGCAGTGGTTACGATGAGCGCAGAATGGCATGATAAGAAAGAAGGATTACCTTGCCACTGTGGGTTTAAACGGCTCTATAGTATACCAGTAGCTCAAGAGTACTCAAGCCCGTCCTGGTATTTTAGGGAGGGTTATGTTCAGTGACAATCCTAAATTGAGAGGGAACTGTTTATCGTGGTATGGACATGTTATGAGGAGAAATGAAAGCCACGTCACTAAAAGAGTTAAGAATATGAATGTGGATGGATATACGAGAAGAGGAAAACCGAAAAAGAGATGGATGGATTGCATCGATATATGGATTGTGTGAAAGATGATATGGGTAAGAAAGGAATTGATGCTGGTCTGGCGGATAGAAGAGACGAATGGAAGAAGCGTACATATTGCGCCGACCACATATGATTGGGAACAGGGCAGGCAGATGATGATGATATAATGTTAAGTGACAATCCTAATCCTGACTAATGTTATAAATGCGAATGCGACTATGTGTGTTTGTTACGGTTTCACACCCTAACTACTCAACCGATCATCACAAAATTTGGTATGCAGATAGCCTATGATATGGAGAAGGACACTTATGGAGAAGTGGCTACTTTTTATCCCGGGAACGCGGGTGAAACCGCGGGAGACAACTAGTTTCTATATAAAAAGGATTAATTACTAGAAAAAAAATGTGTCATTTGTTTGTTTATAATTCTCTAAATGCGGTAGAGGTAGTTATTAGTCTCGTATTACTATTACTAGACTTTAAAATCTACCTGCCGTACGTCTATTGTAGTTTATCAATTAGATAATTATATGTGTACCTACCAAATTGGTATCGATGGAACAATTGAGGCAATTAAATTAACTTCGAAGTTAGTTTAATTATAAGTTATAATTAGTAATCGATAATCTATAATTATAAAACCGTAACAAAGCTAGAAAAGCTGCACCAAGAGCATCTTTGACCGTATTGTAAATTACTAGTAAAATTGTGGTCCATGAAAAAATTTGGTAAAAAACCAAGTAACTTTTTTTTTCATTCCAAGAAACTGGACTGAAGAGACTGGAGCTCTATTTTCAAATAAACACATTCCGCAATTAAAAAAATATCTACGAATATTAATCATCTCTCCTTATACAGGGTGTTGTTTTGGTCGGCGACAAGCGACCCAGGAGCGGTAGTGCAAAATATATATTCCCAAAAAATTGACTTAATTCCATTAAATACTGTAAATATGTTGAGAAATACCTTATTCAATTTGAAATAAAAATACCGCAAAGTATGGTTACTAGGCACGTGCACAGACTAGAGCTAGGCACAAGCCGCCATCGCCCCACCCCTTTACTCCCTCATACTCCCGTTGAGTATTATGTCTACACTTTAGCTTATTACATGATTTTCAAAATTTTAATATTTTTATTTATATTATTAAAAAAAAATAAAGTATTTTTTTTATATTTTTTTTAGCACCAGTATCTATTGTATTATCGACCCTGAGTCGCTCGTCGCTGACCAAAACAACGACCTGTATATGTATGTAGATACTATTGCTATCTCGTTCTTGGGCAAAATGTCTATCAATCACCTCTAAAAACATTATTATTTTAATTAATGAGGTAACGTAAGCATGAAACAATACAATATTAATTCACAAAATAAATGTATATAAACTATTTAGGACACGAGAAAAGCGCATAAGTATGAAACTTATCGAATGAATATTTGCTAATCTACTCCACCTAAATAATCGAAATGAGTACAGATAGGTACCAAATAGGATAGATAATATATAAATACTTATTCTTCAAAATTATCTGTGCACTCTGATAACAGTAGAGGTATTTGCGATTGTCCAATCTCACGAAATGGTGATTAAATAATCATTTAATTCGAGAATAACAAAGAACGTCAGGTGATGGTATTGTGTATAATGAATATAGATATTTATAAGTCATGCCATTAGCTTCATAAATTGCCAGAAATTGGACAAGTCACGGGCAATAGCAAAAATGAAGATGGGTTATTCCCGTAAATAATACAATTTTGTAATGCTATAAATTTTTCAATTATGGTGTTCCCTTTTTATTCAAAATTTATATTTCAATATGTTAATAAAATGGACCTACATAATAATGAGTTAGTTGATTTCTTGAAATAAATATGTATCCTTATTCGAAAGAACCTGCATTATATTTCTTAATTTGTGCAATTTTATTAATAAATTGTTTCTAAGAATGTTATCGAAATATTAACTCATTATTCGATCATTATCATCATACTTAGTGAGTAATTCATTCTCAAAATTTATTAAAACGCTTCGTCCGCTGAAGAGTAAATAAATAAATTTATATATTATAATAACTACGATACATTATACCCGCGATAAATTAGTCGCCATCATTATTGTAATCTAAAAGATAAAGCGCGCTAAAATAAATACAAGTAAAGTCGGAACCATTCGGTAAGGCATCTCCACATTATCATTGCGCTCTCAAACAATGATCCACCTGAACTCGCCCGCCGGACAATCTGAAGCAGTGCGACGAAACGATCGGCACTATCCGTCTCACTCGTGCACCGACCGGCTGAGATGCGCTCTCTCCCTCTCCCCGTGCCCGTTCTCGACCAATCGTAGCCATCTTTTGCTCCCCCGAGAGCAGAGCGACAGTGCGTACTCTCATCACAATCACAAGGAGACGACATCTCGCCGCGCGAGGTTGTCGTTCCCGCGCAAGATGCGCTCTGGATGCAACACGCGATCGAATTTTTACTAAAATATTAAGTGCCTTGCAACTTTTTTAAGTGTTTCGTTAAGACTGTAAATCTGTGCTCAAATTTTTAAGTTAAAGTGTTAAGTGAGAGACTGAAAGCTTCGTGTGTTCGGACTATATTTTTTTATTATTTCGGGTTACACGGCTGATAGCGCAAAATAATCCACCATTGGGTAAGTGTTATTTTGATTAGATTACAATGCAAATTTATCATGTATTTTTTAACAGAGCCTGTTCAGTGTTTAATGTATCCTTAGGTACAATAAACGTTATCAAATATATTCAGGATCAGTGCGATACGCGACAGTCAAATGTTTTGCCGTTTGACGACCCATTGGGCCTTTGAAGGTGACCTATAATATCTTTTACCTTTGTTAAAATTAAATTAAGCGTGTTTTTTTATTAAAATATGTAAATGAGCTTAATTTTTTTTATTCAGCAAATTTCAGTTTGTGTTTGTAATTCTAGTAAAGTTCTCCCTAAAATTAATTTGTAAGTATTTATTTAATTCTAACGAAATTATAAAATTTTTGAAGTAAAACTTATTACATGACACTACTATATTATTTATCTCCATAATTAGTTTAGTGATAAAACTTACCTACCCACATGAATGATTTTGTTATTAATTGGCGGTGAATCGTTACTAATTCTATATAATACTAATCTATAGTCTATCTAGATTCTAAATTATCTCAAATATTTTTGACATGATTATGACTTAAAAGAACCTGCAGGATGATTCTCAATTTTAAGACTTCTACAGGTTAATTAACAGTCAATTTAAATCCGTCCACCCGTCGGCCCTTAACTTTAATCAGGTACTTACATAGGTTTTAAATTTAAAAGTTCCTGTTTTAAAACTGACATTTCATCGTATTAACTTCTTTCGTTTAAATTAATTGAACCTTGTCTAACTTTTAAGAAAAATGATAAAGTGATTACAATAATGTACAATCTTATTGGAATTTATTTTACCCATTAGAATTGAAAAGGATGTTTTATCATAGAACTTATTGGTTTATCAAAATAAGAATTTCTTAAACGACACAATTTTCAACTTTTCAAGTTTTCATCTACCTAATATTTTAATATCATTACATCATCCTTAAATAATCAATAATTTACCTAGTATATAAAAATGATACTGCGCAATTATTGTACGTCATTAAATAATATTATTAATTAAAAGAAACATCGATCAATTTAAATAAAATAATCTATTTAATATTAATTATAACGATTTCAAATATTTTAACAAACCTAGGTTACATATTTGCAATAGCAGTCATAATTTGATTTTAGAATTTGCGTATGCGTAAAATTAAATAATAATAAATAATTATATCCAAATCAAAACAATTGATACATATTAAAAATATTAATTGTTCAATAAATATCCAGTACAATGTTCAGATAAATTGAGTAATCACTTGAGAAACCGATAAGCGCTCAATCTCATCTCACATTGAGACATTTCGCCCATCACTATCTCATTATGAAGCTATATCTCAAGTGTCCGAGATAAAGTGATGTGTTCTTGAGAAAAACACCATTATTACATGGAGATATCATTAGACGACTATTTATCGTTACAAGATACGTCTCAAAACTATAATGACAATGATTACGAAACGACGGCTTAATGGCAAGTCACGAATTTAATGATAAGTAATTATCAATAGATTTTTAAACAATGTTACAGGTGCAGCTTTTGGCAGATATTGTGGTTTAAGAACGCATTGTAGGCCACGTCTTGCACTTTACGATAAGATTAGATAAATATGAAACTTTTAGTGAATAAAACCTACCTAATTAAGTTATACTTTATACAAGTCTTTATTTTTTGTAGCAAGATCAAATGCAATGTCTTCATGAATAAAATACTTTATTCATGAAGAATAAATAGCTATTTGGTCATTCTTCTTCTAAAAAAGTTCCAATAGGTATCAAAGTATGTTATAACAAAACTACATAATAATGTAAATCTAAAAAATGCGACTCATACAAAGCTAACAACATCTACAATTTGGCTAATCATTTTATGTTTAAAACAGCGAAAATAATCATTGGAAATTGGCATTCATACAACTCAAAATAAATTTAATTTCTGGTCGTTAGCCGTCGCATTTTATAATAAACGGGATGTAGGTGACTGTTACGAGGGGTGCGTTTCATACACGTATTTTTTTTTTTCTAGATTGCCAAATTTTTTTTTTCTTTAATTAGTTTTTATGTTCCTTAGATTAACGCGTTCAAATATACAACCTCTGCAGCTCTATAATACCTATGACAGGAAGCTTTAATTATTAAAGTAAAGTCTAACTCAAATAATCTTTTTCTTAATTACTTACTCAAAAATTCACATCTCATTTTTTAAAATAAATAATCATCATTTGTAAAATTGTTATTGCACATTTTCGTTGTAATTGTACAGCACGCATTGACGTCACTATTCCTATCAGTCTTATCGTAAATACTGTATTTATGGTAATTTATCACTTTTTCTTGTGATCTTACGTCCAATTGATTACATTTAATATTTCATTCATTCAAATATACAAAAATTTGAATGTGATGTGATGACTTTGATTCAAAAAGTTTACAATAAAATAAATATGACTATTGGAATGCAAAAAAACTCACAATAGAGATCAGTATTATCTACCCATATAATATTTATGAATAAAAAAGGCAACATGACTTCCAGCTAAAAAATAAGTTATCTGCAACAAAATAGGTCATTTAAGCAGTTTATTAAAATAATGACTTAGGTAATGAGTTTCCAATCCCGATATCATTAAATTAATGACTTCAAAATGTATGAGAATCACCCACCCCACTCTCAATTTAATTACAAAATCCACCTGTGAATATTCTTTTGCAAGCTTCCTTACGCCATCTATTAGCGAAAAGAAGAATTAAAATTAGTTACGCTATATTTTTGTTTCTTGACCTAAATTAACTTTATAGTTAATTTTCTTAGATCTATTTAATAGATTAAAGCAAAACACTTGACTTAAAAGTAATAGTCAATAGGTACATAGGTTCCGATCACGTCTGCACACTGATAACAGAAATCCTTGTAGACCGTGATAAAACGATCAATAGGTACTTAATTTTATTAGTCAACTAATTACTTTACAAGCTAGAACTAGATTCATAAGAATACACATAATTATTAGATACTATAACATTGTAGACAAACTCCTACTCCGAAAAAAGCTGCATATAATTGTCTTGCCAGTTTTAGCAAATTCACTGAAAAAAATGGACTACAAGTGACTACAAAATTTTATTTAACAGTAACACGAAATTTGACGACCAATACCCTAAACAGAGTAGTAACATGCGAACTAAACCTACCAGTAACAAAACTAGTTTTTATTCGTTACTAAATTATTTGATTAAATGTAACTAAAGTTAGTTTCCCGACTACTAAAGTTAGTTTCCCGACAACTAAAATTAGTTTTCCGACAACTAAAGTCAGTTTCCCGACAACTAAAGTTAGTTTCCCGACAACAAAACATCAACTTACATAACTAGTTTTGTAGATCATTTTTTTCAGTGTGAATACCCATTTTCACAAACTAAATAAAAGCTTATAATAATGATATCAATTGAATTAATGTAGGTTAGGCAGTTTCCCAAAGATGTTTTCCTGTTACCTTAAGAAAACAATGCGCCGAGGATTGTAAACGGGTTTCCCGTTGTAGAGAAAACGAGATATAACCCAAATAACAAGAAAACATCCTCTACCAAACTTTCAACGCGAAGAGTGGACAATTCAGAAATAGGAACTTCTTTATAAACTGACAAATTTACGAACAGTTGCAATTCGGTAGAAACATAATGTATTTGTTATTTAATTTTCCCACACAATTTATACAAATTGTATGAAACTGAACATTTTCATTATTTATTTTAGTTAATCTATGTAACAATACATATAATTTATAAAAATATACTGGTAATACCAAACTTTCCTCTAAACAAGAAAACTGAGACCCGAACGGAAAATGAACGAATCCGCGGGAAGCGAGCTAGCTAGATCATACTAACTCTCATGTTACCAATCACATTACCACAAAGAGCCGCTTTATCAAATACTAAGATAACTCATAAATATTGTGTTACAAATTCCTATAATTTTCCAAGTAAAGTGTAATCCTGGCCATCAAAGGAGCCGCCAGTGTCGGCTTGCCTTTGTTTGCTATATTCGCGAAAGCTGAAACAGTGTGAAACATCTAAAACTTTACTTCGTTAGGTCAATGGTATAAGCACTAAGTAGGTACTAAGTAGCTATTTTAAGGCAGTTTATTTACTGCATAATAATCAATTTTCGAAATTGTCAGTTTGTGCTAAAGAGAAAAACTTCCTTACAAAACAGTATTTCTAATACAATTTCTCTTCCAGATAGTATGCCCAAAAATACGTAGATATCGTCCGATCCTATGTATAACAGAATTGAAAGATTCTAGAAACCTCTCTGGTAATAATAAGATACACATTAATAAAACAAAAGTACCTAATCACCACATAATGAAATAATCGCATACATAAATTGTAAACGTTAGTAAAGTGACGGTAGTTATGTATCGCATACCAGCCGGCCAGGTTATTAGCACGTATTGTCTGGAATATAATAGGTCGGTGGAGGTGCGTGCGCGCATATCTGCAAGCGAGCCTCGTGTAGCCATCATCTGAGATTAAGAATGGGACCTTTTGGGAGTTTCTTACCGGATTCTTCTCAGTTGAAGGCCGAGTTCCGAACCGGTGGTAACTTCAGTAAATGTGACCTTCATATGTGCCCTTCTGGGGCCTAAGTTGAATTAATGGCTTTGACTTTGACTTTTTATTATGTCTAAATCGTGTCAAAAACCCGTTGCATAAATGTCAAAGACCAGTCATTCTTACAAAAAAATACATGAACAATTTAGATTTTACTACTTTTTTGTATACGACGAAGTCGGCAAACAAGTATACGTCTCACCTGATGGTAAGCGGTTTCCGTAGACATATGGATGCTTGCAACACACCAGGGCCAGTAGAGAAGATGGTTGTCGACAATCGTCATCGTTAGTAAACGTTCAATCTTTGTATGGGATTGACATAAGAGATTGTTAAAAATCACGATTTCGATTAGAAATGTCAATCCCATATAAAGGTTGATCGTTTACTAACGATGACGATTGTCGAAAATCATCTTGTCTACTAGCCCAGGCATTACTCACGCGTTACCGACCCTTTCTCATCGCCAATGAGCTCTGGCGACCTTACTCACGCGCAGGAACACAGGCTATCAATTCATACAACCAGGAAAGTCCCACAAACTCCGATCCCCTGGTGACACGAGTCACCTGATAGTAGGTAGATTAGGTACCCTCATTTCTCGACGATCAATGATTAACGCGTGTTGTACAGGAAGCACAACTGATAACGTCAGGGCTGAGTCAATGTACCGTCTTTGTCACATACATAATTGTTAACGCTGTGGCACTATTGATTTGACGCTCTAGTTTTTATGTTGGTACTATTGTCAAGACATATGGCGATGCACCAAAGAATAGTTCTATTTAGTAATCTGTGGTTCTAGTTTCGTTAAGTATAATAGCGTTTATTCGCTCAAAGAGCAGCTCGACTGGGGAAGTACCTCAACCTTACAGAATACCGCAGCCAATTTATCGTATATGTATCGTCATTATGGTGGGACAGTACTCTTAATATTATAAGCCCCACCTTATCGAATACAGGATAATGAAGTACGATCAAAACAATAGATTTTTATCCTATAAAGTAACCAATATGGCGGTGACACATATATTTTCTAATTTCTTAGCTTTCGTGGTATTTACTCATTATTCTCTTAGGAAGTGGAGTAATGGTAGCTTGTAGCGGCTCTTTCTTTACTTTTATCTGATTTCATTCTTTCTTTGCATTAGGAACCCAAAAAATAAACTTGAAGTTGAACATTAGACATCAACGCGCTGATTTTTTGAATGTCATTTTACTTTTAACTTTGTTTTGATAAAACCCATTATTATACTTGCGAATATTTGTGTGTACGTACGTTTTTTATTATTTAGTTTATACCTGTACTAATAAATTTATTAAACCAAAAAACCATCAAATCTTTCAGAAAACGTGAAGACATGGCGCGAAAGTACTGAGTCTGGGTGTAATTATGTATAGTAAATACATATTACAAACCAAAGTATTATATTTATGTAGGTATGTAGTATATATGGTTTCCATTGAACAAGCTCTCCTTAGTTTGAGATCCCTGTGTGAAGAATATAATCGAGTTTTTTGGTCAATGTATTGATGTGAAACTAATAATAATGCATAATGTTTGTATGCGCAGGCGCCGGCGTGGTCGTACGCGGGTCATGCAGGGTGCTGCCACCGCGCCCGCGCCTCCCGCGGCCGAGACACCTACCTCACAACGTAAGTGCCTTATTATTACTAAAGCTCATCGCTCATTATGTCAGCACCGCTCCATCGCAGCAGCGACCCGGCACCGCCTCAACTCGATCCAACCACTAGCTGCCAGCGCGCGAGGTGCCGCCTGTGAGGTGGCAGCTCGCGGGCGACGCGGCGCCGGTGAAATTGGTAGCGCGGCTATGGCAAGATACCGCTTGCTGGCGTCACGCAGCAAGGGAGCGGACCGCTCGCTGGAAGTGAGTGGTCAGCAGGACTAGTGGCTTGTAGCGGCAAGGCGTCCACTATTTTATCTAGTCATTGTACGCACACGATTTAAAGGCCTCACTTGCATGGCAAGGTAGATGCCGGCCGAGGCGTTGCTGCGATGGAGCGGTGCTGACATAGTGGGCGATGACCTTTAGCCTCTGCTCTCCGTCCGTCCATCTGTCAGGGCTGCACGAACCGTAATAGGTACACAATTTTTACAGAATGTGTATATCAATTGACGCTTGCAACACCAGAGATATAGTCGCGCTTTGCTGACCGAGGAGAGCCTCGTACCCTCCATGAAAAACCGCAGGGTCATTTGGTAAAAGATTTAAAAACAGTCACTCGTTTATTATTTATATGGAAACAGGAACAATTCATCGCTGATGTAATATTACATAATTTATATACATTACATAATACCTATGTATGTATGTATGGTAGGTATATATCACCTAAAATATAATTTTCCTTCTTCACTGACTAAACATTTATCAAACACGTTTGGTCACCAGACTCCTATGACTAATACTTATCTGCCACACCAATACCTACACATTTCGTACTAACAGGGAAAGTCCATGAAAATATTAATTAGCTTGCACGATGGACCAAAAAAGGAATTAATGTTATAAGTAGCAAATACTATTATTAACATGACAATAAATAACCGAAAGAATCCAGAATACATTAACATCCAAGACAATGTACCTAAAGCTATTAAGATAAGTCATTCCATCTCGTATGTAACGCGACGCGCGTGCGGTCACCTCTCCTGCAATATGAGGAATGATCGAGCGCACGCGCCGCACCCGACACCCCGGCATTTATACGACTACCCTCATTAATACCCCGTTCTTGAACACCTGATAATGTTTATTGCAAGGCATCCGGTGTATGCACGAATTATTGCCACATATCACTCGAATTCTTCATTATTTATTATGTTAAATAGTCAAGAAAAGCGCCTTGAGAGCTCGCATTTTATTGCGCAGTGACTATTTAGAATAGTGGGCAATTAAAAATTTTTACGTTTCCTCTTATCTATGGTTGGGACAATCGTGTTGTGATGCAATTTGAATTATTTAGCGTGCCAGGTATTTGGTTTACTACAGGTTTGACGTGGCTCAATAATTGTCAGCAAATTGTATTAGGTAATTGTATGTGTCAGACAGATAAGAAACTACTTACTTCTTATTAATTATTTACTCGAATTAAATATTTTATTAAAAAGGGAGCTTGCAAATCGTCATTAAAATATAATAATTTCGAAGCATCTAACGCTCGAAATCAATATTCGATCTATCGTTGATTTTGATATTATGGATTGATATTTGACATTGCATTTCATATAAATTGTGTCCAAATATAACTCATTAATCGCAAATTAGGAGATGCTTCGGATGTAAATTCTTCTATAATCGTTCATTAAAACGTACGTACTTGATTAAACCCTGAAAGACTGTCATCATTTAATACCGTCCCATAAAGTACTTGAATTAAACATAATATCAAAGGCATCGGCTTTCATTTATCAGTCTTCAAGAGCAGCGATATAATCATTTAATTTAACTCAGATAACAAACAGTTCTTGTAAGCATGATCAGTTCTTTACAATCAGAAATTATTTATCATCTATTTCGAAAGATTAGTCATAAAAGGTAAAGTGGAGGTGGTGTGCATTATTAATAATACCAATTATTTCTGTAGAAATTAGTTAAGAACGTGTTCCATCGAACATCCATCTACTTCCAGTGACAATTCCAATGGGCTTTCCTTCACCGTCGTATCATATAATTGGCAATAACAACTTGACTTCAATATTGCCATCATCAAAAATATTAATTTCATAATGACACAAATTCAACGCGATACTAGATTTTAATGAATCCAAATAACGGTTTCCAACACAAAGCAAAAAAAGTATTTGGTAATCCAAACACCATACAAAGTGTCTCATTAGACAGTCATTAAGACAATCAGCTGTAGGAATTCAGTTTGCTCAGCCGCGTATCTCGAGAGAGCAAGGGAGTCACATCCCTTTGTGCCGGTACACTTGTATCTACAACATCTTAAGGACACTCAGAGGTGTTTGTGACGGTTCTACGCCGATAGATCTTCTTTTACGCTTTAATTTTGGAATATTAAACTAAAATTGCTACTTTGAAAAATTCAGATCTTGATAGCAGAACCAACTCGATTGTCTCAGGCACTATTCCCGAGCTGGGCTTTAGTCCAGAAAGATGTGCAAACCAAAATTTCATAATATGTATATTTTGTTATATTTTTTTTATACTGGTATTGATGGGTTTGTTAGACAGAATATGCCACAACGCCATGAGAATTTTACATTGTCGTAGAATTCGTATCGATCGTAGTCAGAGAAGGCACAAGTTGTTTTTCATTTTCTGTCTTATTACTAAAGAAAAGCCCGTGTAATGTATCTGATTATTACAATCATTTGAAAACACAAAATACGCATTTAAATTCAGTCATGTATTAGATCATTAACTACCTATACATCCGGGTTTTACAGTCATATTCATCTTGTATAAGGTAAACGCTATCGTTTCCTAGAAGATGACGCATTTCTAATCTTTCCCTTTGTCATGCGTATATTGCAATAATATTTAAACATTTCTCTCACAATTGTACCGACTAACTAGATATTATAAGCTTATTTTTGTACCTTTGATGGTATTACTGTCGCATTTTGAATTTTCGACCTTCAGTGTCACCCGTTCCCATCAAATCTAGTAAGATCTAATATATCCTTATTACCTAAACCATCAATTCCTATATCTTCAAAAACACTTATCTGTTTTAATTTTAAACAGCTCAAAGTCAAAACATATTTGTGCACCAATCCTTTGACTGATTACAATATCTTGGCTTGCTTAACGGTCCCGTTATCAGATAGCCCAGCGGTTGCCTCGTGTCACATCATCCGGTCCTAATTGCATTGCCACATTGGGAAAAGTTGGCAAATTTGGACAATTGGAGCGACTGATAAGAGATGAGTAATAAATATTCTAGGTATCGTCGCGCCTAACGGGGGTTTTGACTTTCGGGACCTTCTCTAAATATTTGACTGAATATTAGTATAGATGGCAAAATTTGTTGAATTTTTGGCAGTGTCGATATATCCTGTGTTAATTTATTTATTTAATTAACCATTACAATTGTTTTTTTTTGGAATGTTTGTTAATTTTATATGATGCATTTATAAACCACCTACATTATCAATCTAAGTTCATTAGGATGTACTCTTTAGTTTTTATTGCCCCTTCCACAAAATTTCTCACGAGATAAATGTTTTTTCGTAAATCATTAGGCTACTCACGGTCTATTTCAATATCGATACTATTACCGCTATCTCTCTGGGCCCTAAACGAATTAATATTCAGTTATTCATCTCAAACCTCCCCACCTGCGCAAGCGCCTAATTGGAACGCTTTTCCGTTCGGAGAAAGCGAGCGATCGAGTGGAAACCATTTTTGGAGGCACACAATCGATCGATTGAAGATTTATTTCGTTATCTAAGAACGTTACTCATTGTCCGATAAAATATAGATTAGTCGGGGATTTTATGAAGTTGTTGTTTTTGTTAATTTGATGATTTTTGTGCGACATTTTGTAGTTCTGTTATCTTTCGAGATATAGTTCCTCAAGATTCGAGCAAAGAATAAAGCTTATTTTTTATTTGCAAATGTGTGATAAATATTAAAATATATCCAATCTTTACAATCATCTTTTACCAATCTCTGAAAGTCCCGATAACCCTACTAAATTACAAAACAGTTGTATTCACGTACCATATGCATTGACCACTGCGTATGATCATAAGTATCATAACCAGAACCGTTAAATCGTCGCGGAAGGCCCACTCCTGACTTGCATTAATGATCGTCCGGCAAGATGGCCGCAGACAGTTCTTCAGAATTTATGATGACGAGTACGTGCTTGAACTTGGCACTTATTGATTGTTATGGAGCTAGGAAGCTTTTGTTGTGGCCTTATTATAAAGCTCATTCAGGCCGAAGAATTTCCAATGTGCAGATTCCTTACAACCCTGATATTTTTTGATCTTTAAAACAAAGCTTTTAAGGTTTGCAATAAAAAATCATTATTCTAACTTCAATGGATCTGCATACTTTTTGGAGAATTTTTTTAGTAGTACTAACCTAAAAGTATCTTATTAAGTTTCTCCCGATGAGACAGAAACGAGTCCATTCGCAAACTATTGTATCAAATGACCGTTTAAACAACATACATTATCAATTTTCTAGACAATAGCCGTCTCGGTCGACACATATTGGACAAACTTAACGTTACAACCGTAGAAAACCATTTATTGTTTTATCACAAAAGACGTAAGACGTGAATTCCATTGCGCGCGCATATGAAAGCAGCAAACTGCAGCCGACCAGGTAATTGTCGATGGCGACACCATAAATGAAGGTTTGGAGATACAACACGATGTAATTCAGTACCGTTGAGGCTCATTGGAGTGTTGAAGAAAGCAGCGGTACCCCGCGACGTCCTCGCCATATCAATCAAAACGCTTATAATATGTGCTCGCGCCGCCCACCGTTACTCCAACGATTGTTCGTCACCCACACACAGATCTTATTACGAATGTGTTAGGTGTTATTATTGTGTGACATATGCGGTTGACGGGGACAGTATTCTGGACGCCGATGCCGCCGGGATGGTTATAGGTCGATTTAAATTCCGTATAAGCGGGAAGGAGGAAGTCACGATGCGCGCACGCATCTATGTCACACCTTTTCTCCGTATATGAACTTGAGTGAACCCGTATGGACATAGAATTCGATGGTGTTTATTCCGTCATTGTATGGTTTTGATCGTTTTCTGTGTCAGTAATATAAATAGGATTTAAGATCGAGTTATTCCTTAAGTCAACGTACGAAGTTCGATTCGAACAGTAACTTTCCGAATAATTTTAAACAATGGTTGTACGATGTCATCATTGTTGAAAATATAAAATACAGCGCGCGTTTACTCCCGTATGTAAATCTGCATTATTAGAGAACTTCTCGGAATCAATACGTTTACAATGTTGAAATTATATTTATGACAAAACTCGCATTTACTTTCCTCGTAACATATTGCGTAAAGATGGCGTGTTGTCACACCGCAGTGTCCAGTGGCTTTAACACATTTATGTGCTCGGATAATGATCATTCCAAAAGTCACAAAAATAAATACAAACTATTTTCTTGTTTACTTTTCTTGGTCAAAGGATTTTACAAACCTGTGGCATGCCGGTGGGAATATTATAAAAAAGATAGATTACGATTGCGCAGAACTTATCAAATTCGATGATTTTCTATAATAAAATGTCACAACTAGCATTCTCTACCGTGTAACAATCATCCGAACAAACAAACGTGCAAAGATTTATTGAATTAAAATAGTGGGATCGACTACTCTTTCATAAACAAACAATTACTGGTGGAAACCAGATAAATATTAAGAATTTCATTTACACTACATTTGTTCCAACGTTACACAACGGTGTAATAGTAGCCGATAATGCGCCCGCGCATCGAGTTACTTCACAAGATTGCGTGAAATGATTATAGCTAAGACAACCTGATACATTTCGCATTTGCGAATAATTTAAAACAAGTTTTCGGCCATGCGTTTTAAAAACCATATTTGCTTTTGAATCTGTGGAAGGCATCGACAAAATGCTATTTAATGAATTCTATAATCATCCAACGACTTAATTATTAATTTGTAGGCTGCTTTAACGTAAGTGCGTCATCAGGATACAATTTGAATAAATACATTTTTGAGGAGTTTTAAAAGAAATAAAAACTTTGATAAAAAACATACGACGAGATTATTATACCACAACTAACGGAAGATGTTTTTCAAATATAAAGATAAATGTCGCAATTTACCCATCCAAAAAAGTAGGTAAGTTGGTTGGTAATAATTGCACCCCACCCCTTTAAAAATGGTGGTAATAAAAGTTCTATTCTTAAATTCTTTTCTCCAATCTATTAGTCGGCACTAGGAAAATCAACCTGTATTAAGACATTGTGATCTATAACATTAAATTCAATGATTCAATGCAATTCCACGTCATGAATTTTTGTATTTTTGCGTAATTCGATCGCGACTACGTCCCCGAGACCGGATGTTTTTATCTAAATAAACGCGTGTGCTACACTGAAAACAGATACCGTACCATTGCGATTCAGCCGTTTCTAATTAGCTAATGAGATATTGATACCTGTACGGTGTCGTTTTTACACATTCTTCGCCTTTCAATGAAATACTTTTTATGTACTTACTAGTGTTTTTCAATTGTTTTGTACTGCCCCCCATACCTTCAGTTTACCTCGGTAAATTTGAACCGCTATAAAAGTTGATGATTATCAAAATAGGAATACAAGCCTGGAAAAAGAAAACGATGTGTAAACAACAATCTTATTTCATATCCAAAAAAGTTAAACTTGCATGCATGTACATTTTTATAAAACCTTATAATGAAATATTACGCTAACTCTTTTTTCCTGCAAGAACATGATCTTTGAAAACAAATGATTCTATCGACCCCATTTGACATAATTTCAAACATGTCTGCATCTTTACAATTTCATCTGAAATACCACACTGTACCGCAAGCGGTACTTCGCACTACAAGTATTAAGACCAACTAAAACGTCATACTAAAGGTAATAGGGTCATCGCTCACTATATCAGCACCGATCCATCGCAGCAACGGCCCGGCATCACCTCAACTCAATCCAACTACTAGCTGCCAGCGCGCCGCCTGCGAGGTGGCAGCTCGCGGGCGGCAACTCGCGCGGCGCCCGAGAAATGGGTGGCGCGGCTTTGGCAAGATACCGCTTGCTGGCGTCACGCAGCAAGCGAGCGGTCCGCTCGCTGGAAGCGTGTGGTCAGCAGGACTAGTGGCTTGTAGCGGCAAGGCTTGCCGCGATTTATAGGCCTCACATGACTGGCAAGGTAAATGCCGAGTCGTAGCTGTGCTGTCATAGTGAGCGGTGACCCTAAACCAATAAGATCAATGTACGACGGGATATTCCCAAAGATCATAAAATGTTTTTACATTGAAATGCATCTTCCTTCTGCATGTAAACTGGCACGCAGGTTTTCTTACATTGTTTACCTTCAATTGAAAAGCGAACGCTTTATCACTATTTTTTTTAATTGAGCTTTCGTTCGGCCTCAGACCTGCCCCTAAACTAGCAAGCTTGTCTAGAAGAGCCTATTCACGCTTACCTCTAAGGGCCCCAGGGCCAAGACAAGATGGTTATCGACAATCGTCATCGTTAGTAAAAGATCAACCTTTGTATGTCCATCTTGTCTAGGGGGCCAGGATTGGTTTTGGATAGACGTGCGCTTGACTATCTCTCAGTCCAGTACAGTCACAACTTTACTGAATAATACTGAAACTTATATAATTTGCACCGATGAACCAGTGACCGACGGCGACGTCCACGGTAAATAATATTAAATAATAATTCGTATTATTTATTAAAATTAAGGAAAAATATGGTTAGTAAGGATAATATTATAGGTAATGTAAAGGTACAGGGTAAATCATATGCCATAAATTGTAAAAAAAAAAGAATTTTACCTATTAGAAAGTGTCATATTTGTGGTGGAAATTTCTAATTCTATTGTAGGTATGGTATGACGTCGAAACTTAGATTAAGGATATGCGCGTCGAAATGATTCAATGTGTCGATGGAAATTTTCGTGAGAAATTTTTGACATTGCTGTAGTCAGATTGTCCGTATGAACCGCGGTTTTTTTTATTGCTTTTTCATTTGCCAGTAACAAATCATATTTTTTTTATAATTTCACCATCTTGTTCAATATGTAACTTAGCTTACATACCATCTTAAGATTAGGATTGAGTACATAAGGAGAAGCTTGAAAGTAGCGCCAGTGATTGAAGTAGAGAGACTTGTTATAAGGAGGAATGCAAGCCACGTGGCTAAAAGAGTTGTGAATATGACAGTGGATATACGGGAAGAGGAAGACCAGAACTAGATGGATGGAGTGAGTGAAGGACAGAAAAGCCAGATGGAAGAAGCGTACCTACATATTGCGCCGACCCCAAGTGATTGAGAACAGGGCAGGGAGATGACTTTCGTCATAAATATTAGAATATATGGGCAAAGAATATAGGTAGTAGGGTAGGTACCTTATTTTTTGTAGGTAATTAGAATAAGCAAGTCACAAATAAATTAAAAAAACAGGCAAGTACCACCGTGCTATGGTTTCCTCACGATGTTTTCCTTCAACTCGAGCTAAACTTTTACAGAAAAGCTTTCGATAAAGTAAAACCTACTTTCTAAAGTGAATTTATCGAGTTTCTTCGTGCAGATCTAATATAATCAGTTTTGAACGATGCCAAATCTATAATGTTATTCCAGTTGTGTCGGTAAATATCTTACAATCACTACATATCACAAAACCATTGATCTGATTGACATTTAGATACCAGGAGTCCAAGTCTGATAATACAATTTGTCTTCCAATGACCGTGGTGTAAAAAAACAGTGGTGTAAAAATCTGTTGTGTAAAAAAACAGTGATGTAAAAATCTGTGGTGTAAAAATTTACAATTTTGACATGTAGTTTTGGTAGTCTACAAAGAGGTCAAAAACCATCATGATATTAGTAGACAACCCTCATTGGGTAAATGGCAATGGAGTTGTCATGGTTATCCCATGACAGAATGTTTTTTTTTTATTTGGCCTTTAAAAGACGGGCATGACTTTTGTGACTTGGGCGAAACTGAATCACACCGACGTTTTTTTTATTCGTTTTTTATTGACATTCACCATAGCAAGACGACTTTCGTCAAAAGATGAACAACATGTGAACAACTTTTCTATAGAAATTCGATTGTATATGTCAAAAACTCAAAAGTGACATTTCTACTGATAAATATATATTTCTAGACACCAGTTTATAATACAACATAACCCCAGAGGCACGAATATAAGGCAGTTAGGTTAGGTTACATTATCAATCTAGATTTTTAACCGGCTTCATAAATGGAATGGAATGGAGGAGGAGGTTCTCAATTCGTATGTATCAAATTTTTTTTTTCAATTTGACCCTGTTTCGATGCCATATTTTATACAAGTTTTATCAATATACCTATATAACTTCTTTCTAATGCTACCCTACAATGACTAAGAATTACATTTGTTCTCCAGTTCGTACATTTAAACAGAAAGTTTTAAATCAATTTCTTTTGTATAAAAACAGACACAACCGCATATTGATACAGCCAGACACCAGGCTTAATGACACCGTCCTAGTCTGCAGGTACTAGGTGTCGGAGTATTGATTTTTCTGCCCTATACCTACCGATACCTAGCCTCGTTCAACGGACTCATGCAAATACTAGCCGAACAGTATTGTACTTTATATGCCGCGACATAAAGTCTCGTGTTAAATGTAACAGTTTCACACGTTCAAGACAAAAGATTGTGTGATTCACCCATCGAGAACTTTGTTTTGTGGTTTTATGGATTGATTTGTCTGTGGTTTGAAGCTTTTATGATAAGAAATAAGATAATTTTAAAATTGTTTTGATATTGCACATGATTAAATGCGTCATAAAACTAACTAAACGCCCAATTAGCTAATATACTTTTGACATTGGGATCAAATGTCGAATCGTATTACGCAAGTCATACATTACTAGATTAAGGTAAATAAGAATTAACTCCCACCTCATTTGTTGTATTTTACCTACCGTTGATTAATAAATGTTTTTCAATGAGATATCGTATGAAAACATTTATTGTTGTTTACGGAAAACATACAACGCCATCTTTTGTTGAGTAGCGGTAACAGTGTTTGAAAATAACCTACCCAAATCTATTAGCTGATTGTCATACCGATGCATGCCGATTACCTACGATATCTCATTGTATTATTTTAATATAAAACAGCGTGACACTACAAGTGAATTGCCTGACTCATCTATTGTCGAGTTTTCTTGGAATTGTATCAAACGAAAGCCCCACGTTATTCAAACATATTATTCAATTGTAACGAGTAATCTTTTGTTACAGAAATCAAAACAGAGGAGGCAATCAGTGCAGCTAAAATTGAAACTGAGGAGGATATGGACAAAATGAAGATTGATAGGCCAGAACCCAGAGCTACGAGAACGATCAGTATCGACAGCGACAATCGGTCTGATAGGAGTGAAGAAGATGACACTAGAAGGGCGCGAAAACGGGCGGCTTCAACATCTCCATCACCGATTCCATTGGACAAAAGAATCGCTCGATTCGAATGTCAGAAATGCAGACAGCGCTTCGATTCGGTCAACGCATTTGATGTCCACAGATTCACCGCCCACGGTGATGACAGTCGCACTGGCTTCGATGACTTAACATTCGCCGATTACTCAAGCAAAAAGGTTTCTGATATTGCACGAGGGGTCTACGAACGCAGTCATCACATATCTATCAATGATCAGCGTTACAGATGCGATTTATGTTATAAAGAATTACCGTGCGGACAGGCTTTAGATATCCACCGAAAGACATGCAGTTGTAATAGAATACAGAGTCCCGATCGAGATCGCCGTGAGGATTTCTTCGCGAAATTAGACCTTAGGAACAGATCATTCGGTATTCCGGGCACGCTGACCCCGCCGATGGAAAGGTTCACGCCCAAATTTGATGATGGGCATAGCATGTCTAACGGAATAAGGCATATCGATGCCGCTCGCGACTTGGCAGATATTCAATCTATCCTTAATGTTACATCGACAGGCAGTCTTTTAGAAAGACTCACTGGCACGAGGGTTTCTTTGGAAAGTTCTGTACTGACTCCTCCCGATACAATAGCTAAAGATAGAGATCAGGAAGAGACCCAAGATAATTTTGCAGCAGAGTTCAGACGAATGAAGTTGCGCGGTGAATTCCCTTGCAGATTATGTCCTGCAAAATTCCCTAATCTAAGAGCTTTGAAGGGACATAACAGAGTTCATCTAAGCGGAACAGGGCCTGGACCTTATCAATGCAATATGTGCCCTCATGCATCTCTAGATAAGGCTGCTCTCGTAAGACACATGCGTACACACAACGGTGATCGTCCATATGAATGTGCTGTTTGTAACTATGCATTCACAACAAAAGCTAATTGTGAACGTCACTTAAGAAACAGACACGCTAAAGTTACGCGAGAAGATGTGAAACGCTCCATTATCTACCACCCATCTGAAGATCCAAACAATGATGAAGTTAACTCGAAACTAGCAAGAGATGAAGTCAAGCGATCTCTTGCTTTCCATACCCCAGATATAGAGAGGCGAAGTGAAAGTACGGGCAGAGACACGCCACTAACACATTTCACACCCAGCTTCATAACTGAAAGACATCCAGTGGCTTCTCTCACGTCAAAACCTATGCCAGAAATACCATTGATTCCGAGAGAAAGTGAACAACCAACACCTAGGATCAAAGTGAAAGGTATAGGTCAGTTGACACAAATACCAGAGTATAGAACGCCGGAACTTTCATATAAAACTAATGATGTCCAATCTGATACTTATGATGATGAAGCGCCCGTTGATCTCAGCACAAGTGATAACAACAGTTGTGACGTCCTTGATCTCAGTAAAAAGAAACTTGATGCTGATGCCGATGAGCCTAAATGCCCACCGAGACCATCCTTTGAGCCGGACCCCGCCTCAGTTGCTGCATCGGCATTCGAAAAGACAAGATTCTTGTTAGCTCAGCAGAGGCTTTTTGAAAACTCCCTTCCTAAAATTGATCCTTCTTACTACGCTACTCAATTGTCTCAGCTGTACGCTGGTGCGGTACCAGGTCTCCCAGGTTTACCTCTACCGCCATCTTTTCCAATCAACCCCTACTTTCTTCAACCCTCTTTTTTTCCAACTGATTCCCAAGAACTTGCCGAAATAAAACAGCGTATACAGAAAGAAATAATACGTGGATTGAGCATGTCAGGTGGCAGACTTGTTGGTAATGAACCGGAGAATCAGCCCAAACAAGAACCTGAAGAAGAAGAGCAGAAGCCTGTGCCCCAAGTGATATCACCTGCTCCGTCCCCTAATCCTGAATCTCCTCGACCCATAAGCAACAGTCTCGTTCCTCAAACTGACTCTGTGAAAATGGTTATCAAAAATGGTGTACTCATGCCCAAACAAAAGCAAAGACGTTACAGAACGGAGAGGCCATTTTCATGTTCCCAATGCTCTGCACGGTTTACATTACGCTCCAACATGGAACGTCACGTTAAACAGCAGCACCCTCAGCATTGGAGTGTAAGACGACCAGCTCCGCGAGCTCCCCCACCGTATCCTACCCCAGATACACTAGCTGATCGGGTTAAATTTGCTCTCTTAGCTCGCCACCTCGAAAGACCCTTACAGCAATCAGACCGCTCACCGATCAGACGAGATTCCGATGAAGTCGCTGACAACGAAGAAGATGAAGACGATACTTTGATTATTGATGAAGAACCTGAGCTTGACATCAAATCCGAGGAACATACAGCCGCACGCCGAGCTGCCGCTGAGATATTAATGGCAACATGTCAGCAGGAAATGAATAAAGACTTCGATCTCAAAATAGCTGGTAATTTAATAAATAAGCCCTTACCACTAACAACAGATAAGATGGAAACTGGTACCGATCCTATACCAGTTGGAGAAGCTTTACCTATACCAGTGGTACCAACGCGTAGTGACGAGGAAGAAGATGAGGAAGGTCTAGTCGCGTCTACTAGCGAGGGCAATAACTCTGGAAGCGATGAAAATAAGTAAGTATAATTTTTTGCATTACTAATAATCACACCTTTTCCTATTTAATAAAAAAAAAAGAAGTATTAGTTCATTATACAGGTTGTTGTTTTGGTCAGCGACGAGCGACTCAGGGTCGATAATATAACTGATACTGGTGCTAAAAAAAATATTAAAAAAATATTTTATTTTTTTATAATAATAAAAATAAAAAAAATATTATTTTGAAAATCATGTAATAAGCTAAAATATAGACGTAATACTATACGGGAGTGTGAGGGAGTAGAGGGGTGGGGCAATGGCGGCTTGCGCCTAGCTCTAGTCAGTGCACGTGGCTAGAAATCATACTTTGCGGTAATTTTATTTCAAATTGAATAAGGTATTTCTCAACGCATTTACAGTATTTCATGGAATTAAGTCCTTTTTTGGAAAATGTATTTATTGTACTACCGCTCCTGGGTCGCTTGTCGTTGACCAAAACAACACCCTGTATAATTTGCTGCATTTATTCCATGACTATAGTGTCTAACAAAAATATTTTGCTTTCAGATCTGAATCAGATACAGGAACACAACCACCGAAAAAAAAATCTGCGTACAGCTTAGCCCCAAACCGAGTATCATGCCCTTACTGCCACCGAAAATTCCCCTGGTCATCATCTCTGCGACGCCATGTCCTCACGCACACTGGCCAGAAACCTTTCAAATGTCCCCACTGCCCATTACTCTTCACAACGAAATCTAATTGTGATCGCCATTTATTAAGGAAACATGGTGGATCAGCCAGAGCTATCCTTGCTGAACCTATTCCAGATACATTAGCAACGCCTCTACCAGTAAATGATATAAGAAATGTCCCTGAAAGACCTTTCAAATGCGCGTCTTGTCCAACAAGCACATTTTCTTCACTAGATACGTTAAAGAGACACATGTCTTCGAGACATGGTGCTATTGACTCCCAACCTGGCTCACCAAATCCTGAAGTGAATGAGGACATTCCAGATGGAGGATTGGTTTTCAAGTGCCATCTTTGTGAAGCGTCTTATGGAGAAAGAAATGTTGCTTTAGGGCATCTGGCTTCGTCACATTCAGCAGAGTATGAACTTTTGGTCAGTAAAGGAGCACTGGATGCTGCTAGTGATAAAAGCGAGAGTGCAGATGATGACGAAAGAGGGAAGTTCCCCGACCATGCCAATAGAAAGGTGAGCTTTATTGAGTATATCCCCACTAGAACTACTGACTAGACCCTTTTTATTTCCGTTACCCGTTGGATCCCTAATAGGAATCAGATTTAATTTTATTTCTAATCTTGTGAAACCTACGAGTTAAAAATTACATAACCTGCAACATAGATGGTCATATGACCCAAGGAAGCTAGCCATGATTGATTAACTTTCACATTACGTAACTTTATCTACTTGAGATTACCATACCAACAACATCTTACTTACAGATTACTGAATTCGAAACATCATTAATCCGTAGTCAGCTTTTAAGTTTTCCCTATCTTACCTTAATCTTTACTAATGAGAACTATTCTTAGGGCAGATGGATTTAACTTCTCCCTTGTATATCGATTTCATACGTAACGTACCACCATACTAAACTAAATATTGTTTCAGGTTGTCTGCGCATTCTGCGTCCGGCGCTTCTGGTCTGCAGAAGACCTCCGTAGACACATGCGCACACATTCAGGGGAGCGACCATTTGCCTGTGACCTGTGCAGGAGACGGTTCACCTTGAAGCATAGCATGCTACGTCACCGCAAGAAGCATAGGGACGAAGTCACCGATGATGATGAGGTTTCACCACCGAATACGCCTACTGAAGATTGTGTGCCTAATGGGTAAGTGTCTATAAGCATCTAGTTTTAAATTGAAATAAAGCAGTCAGTATTCTTTTTTAAGGAAACATTAAAATCTTTCATTCTAGTCAATATCAAGTCAATTATAAATATATCATTTTAATCCTTATATGCAGAACGGTTAAAAAGAGTAATATTAAATATCCGCATCCGCATTTTATACCGGAGACTACAACAACATCTCCATTACAGTTATCGTTACCACGAAGACGACGGCTCCGGCACCGATATACCGAGTAACGTCAACAACAACAACTCCCCACCGTCTGCGCCCTACGAGAAGAAACTGAAACTGGACATGACTTCGCGCAAATATTCGTCTGAAGCTGACAACGATGTGGAAAACGGCAGTGATCTCATCGGTAAACTACTCGGCATTCCTGACAAAACGATAAATAAACTGTTGTCGTCAGCAGATGAAGCTGCCAAAATACTCGGCGTCAACAAATGAGAGTACGCTATAGTCCTTGTGACACCTGCTAGACTCATCCTAGCACCACGAGGACTCAAAACTTTGCAACTACAAACTCAAGCAACGAACGCAATTGCTGGTAAATCCATAACAACGCCATCTAGCAACGAGTAGATGTACTTATTTAAGTCATTATTATGACAATTTTTAGCTTGTAAATATAATAGCTTCTTTCGCTGTTAGTTTAACTAGGTGCCTTTAGCTGCCTTAATATAAAGTAAAAACCGTCCTGTTCTGCCTTAATAAAGTTTCAATGCTTTCAAAATGTGGGTGACTATCAACGAAATATTATGTTATGCTATAAGTGCCAGTTTATAAAGTACATTGTTATTGTATGATTGTAGTATGTAATGTAATTGATATAGGTACTTACTCATGTTTTAGTGTATTTCAAAGCATAGGGTTAAGAGAAGCCAGGTTCGTAATATAAGCACAGTTTTAATCTAAGATGACGACAGAGGAGCTATGAGCCAAAACCAAAATTTGCATTTCCATCTAGTCCGTCGAACTATTATACTTCTTTCTTCATAACTAAAAAGTATTCCCACTGTATCGTTAGTAATAAAGTTCAGCCAAAAACTTAATTTTCGCAAATCCAAAATTATCTAGTCAATGTTTTATGTTTTTTCTTAATATCGATCCTAAGCAAAATACCAAAATATCAATAATTAGACATGTTTAAAAGACGTAAGTAAGAATATCTTAGTTTTACTGTTAACATTAAAATAGACCTCATATTATACTACCAATGAATAGATATAGACTAATAGTTGTATACTTCTTCTCTTCAACTTAGGAGACCATACCACTTTGTTCAACAGATGTCGCTACGCTCATAATATAGTTACAGATTGCGTTATAGTGTTGTGAAATCATCCACGACTATGTATTTTAAAATATAGCATTACTATCGATTAAGAAATAAATTATTAGCATTTTGGCATATATTAGCTATCTTAAACTATAATTCTTGAACTTTCCTACTATTTTTCATCTTTAATTACAGCACGTTAGTGTAATTACTTATACCACTAATGTGTTTAATATATTTAAATATTATCTTTAATAGTTTAAACGAACATTTTGTTTGCTCAAATTCATGGCATTTCTTTATCGAAAAAGACTATAATTTAATTATTTCTTAAAATTAAGGACAATGGTTAGGATCTCTTTGTAGAATTGAATGTTTTATTTGTATATAAAATGCTGTATTTTTTGTGCTAGCTCTAGGTGGGCCGTCGTTTACCATTGTGGAAAATGGAATAGGTAGATATGATGCAAATTTATTTAATTTCTTTTTAAAAGCTTTTTAAAAGAGTTTTATTTAAGAGTATATTTTTATTATTATTTTTAATATGTTTATTGGTGCAGCAATACATTTTAATGGGGTTATAAACTCTTCAATTAGGTTATTTCTTAGATAATACAAGTCATCCTAATATAGGAATCGACGAATCATACGCTAGAATATACCTAAGTCCGAATGTGCTTTGTATATTTTGAATTGCTATATATTAATATACCAAATATATTATGCTAGTGCGTACTTATAATAAACGTAAGTGTGACTTTATTACTTGTAGTATAATGTTATTCTATAACTATCTTATTAAATCTTATACGTATATTACGTAACTAAATTTTAATTTTGAAAAAGTATTTAATTAAGGAAGCAATAAATATGTTGTATGTGTAATTTATTTCATCTGGACTAATAGCCAGGATTCTTATTGCATCTTAATAAACTAAGGTTATAATTAAGTCTTTAATACATGTATTACCAAAGTAAGATGAAATTGAGTGAATTTTATTTATATTTATTTTTAAATGAATGAAATCCTGCTTCGTGTCAATTATAGTTAGTGAATGACAATGGTTTTGATATTGTCCTAAAGTTTCTTTAGGTTTGATGTATCTTCAGTAATAATTTGCTATTTATGATACGGTCAGTTAGTGTGATTTGCACATATTGAATTGTCTTAACAAATTATTGTTAAGTAAGTACATTATTATTATACTTAGTAGTTTTAATTAGAAATCTCGTACTTACTATATTGTTAAAATGATTAAATATTAAGACTTATGTAATAAGGAATATTGTGGCAACACCGCTTGGCCTTTCAAATTGTAGTGTTCGTGTGTTACATATAAATATAATATATTGCTCTTATTTCAATAAGTACGTGTGTAATATAAATATTAGATTACATTTTACCATTATGGAACGCATGATTTTAATTGTAATACTTAATTATTATACTTATTAAGATGTTTACTATTTCACGTTTTTGCCTCTCTTTCTTTATGCAATATGAGTGTCGTTTTAAAAACGTTTTTGTGAAATAAATAATGTGTATTATTCAATAACTCATATCTTTCATTTAACAGTACCTTTATTTTGATCATAAGTTTTTGATAAAAAAAAAACATTTTTAATACAAGATTTTTTTACTGTACTTCTATTGTCATCCAATATAGTAATGAATACCAAATATCAAGTCAATCCGACAACTGGAAGTCGGTGAAATTCGACTTGCAAGATTCCACCCGAACAGTTTGCCAATGTGCTGCTTGGAGACCGCTTTCCATCAGGAAGCCCGCCTGCCTGTTTGACAACGTCTTGACAAAAAAAACATAGTTACATACATACATACATACATTGCAAATTAAATAAAATTTTGAAAAACACCGCTTGTGTTTTTACAATAAATTGTAAGAGGCGGTAGCAATAAAATTAAAGTATAGTTTTATGGTTTTATTTATGGATGAATTAAATTCTTAGTGGACAAAAACTGGCACTCACGTATTCTAATGTAGTCGTAATTTGTCAAATTTTGTCACCAAGTAGGTACCAAGACCAACCGTTTGCCCACGTCTTGGACGAATAATTTTGTGTCGGATAACCAAGGGCCTAAATGTTTCCACCGCGACGATGACCATAAAAAAACTATTGGTTTTCAAACATGGAGCTATTATTACTACGTTTTCGAATAAACGACAATAGGCCTCGCAATAAGCGCCTCACGAATTTGTCAGTACATGGTTAAAAGTAATAAGAGCTTTTAGTTGTATTGTGTACCTACTTGTAACTCAGAGCTACACTACACTATGGGGGATACTAATAATGATCGATTTTTGAATTTTATTATTCTTTCAAATCGAAGACAAAAAATCACTTTCTGATATACCTACTACGTCTATCCTACCTGTGCGTGGATTACGTAACTTTATTTCAATGAAATTCAGATTGAAATAACCTCTCAATCGGTAGAAATATTACTAAATCGGAAATGGTTCCATTTCTAATGAACTACTGCTTGTATCTGCAGTTATCAGTACGTAAAAAAGTTATCAGAACACCGCTTTACTGAACCGATTTCAATTCGAAAATGATTGAAATTTAGTTACGTAATCGCCCTACTGCTTGATACCGAATAGGTAGGGTACGACCATTGAAATATAAAAGTGGTACGACTAAATTATAAAGATATATGTACTTTCTTTAGTCAATAAAAAGGAATTGATAAACAGATGGCGCTAAATATTCTTCGTTCAATATCATTCGTATCATCTATATTCATGTGAAAAAGTGGAACTATAAAATGTATCTACTCGACACTAGATGGTGCTGTTTAAACTCATTTATTTCTAAAACCTGTAATGTCTACAATAAATATATTTAATGATTTATGTATATATAATTTTATTTCTTATTATTTATGTATCTATAAAATATTTTTATTCATCAGACATTACAAGACATTATTTCTATTAATTTTTGAATGTGTGAACGCATACTAATTTCCTTCTAAAAATAGTATCCCTTGGACGGTAACCAATGAACGTTCGGGGATACCAACCTCGTTAAATTTACAGTAAGTATGGTAGTTTTAACATTTATTTATTTTTTCCTCCTTAGGGGCTGAATTTTGAAATACCCTTCCTTATCAGATGCTCAACGTAGCTAAAGTATGTAAGGAACCCTGTGGTATGAGCCGCGCATCGATAAGTCAGTTTGATTATTTTTTTCTAATTGTTTCCTTTTATTGATTGTATTCTGTTTTGTGGAAAATAAATACTTAAATAAAAGCCAGATTCTCTTTTTTTTATATTTCAGAGTTGGTCCATTGTAAAAGTTGTTCGGCACGACGGAAAATATGCTCATAGCATTCACACCGATTACACTTACCATAAAGAAATAACTTTCTTACCTCACGTCTAACTCCCTGCTGTTAAAGACTTCTCTCCTTCGTACCTCTCTCTCTTTCCGATCACCACAATACCAGTCTCACTCAACCACACAGTTATTTACGTGCATCGTAATTTTTTATATTTTACAATTTAAAGGAAATCCGTTTATTATGCATGACAACCCTACCTAGGTGAATGAAAGAAAAGTGAATGATGGAATGAAACTTAAAGAAATAGAAAGAAGTCATTAATTTATGCGAGACGGCGTCTTTATTTTGAGATTCAATTGCTTAACTTTTTACTGAGAGTTTCGCAATATTACACAGTGCCCTTGGTAATCCGTGAATGCTATAACATTTTTAGTGTTTAAAATATAGTTATTGTCTAGCAAAGTTCATAGGGTAAGCATAAAATTTCTATTGCAATTAAAAATTGATAGTGACGTAGGTAATCTAAACTAAAAAGTGCAGTTTTATAGTGCATTTTTACATTAGAAATGATTTTTATTTCTTTTTAATTCTTGTGCGATTGCTAGTGTCGTATAAAATATTGAATAACATGTTATTACAGTGATATTTATTTATTTTCAGTGTAAATACATTCAAAATGGGTGATCAACAGTTCTTCCTGAAATGGAATGATTTTCAGACTAATATGGTGACATCATTTAGGCATTTGAGAGACGAAAAAAGCTTTACAGATGTAAGTATAATGGAAATACCAACTAATTTGTATATAAACAAATGTTATAACCTCTTGTTTTTGTAACCGATATTTTGTTGCCGAATCTGTATCAATACATTGGTTTCTACGGAGATATTCATCTGGTAAAGACTGTTCTGGGGATCTAACTGTGTCTAAAGTACTATGCTACCTATAAATAATTGATCAGCATTTTAAATGCACAACAAACTTTTTTTCTTATGATTGCACTTACCTACCACCATTATTACATGATATTTCTATAAAATGAGTAGTTATCATCATCATCATCAGCCTATAATGTCCCACTGCTGAGCACAGGCCTCCTTTCACAAATGAAGGTGAAAGGGAATGGGCAATACTCCGCCATGCTTGCCCACTGTGGATCGGTGGAGGTAGGCTAGTGGTCAACCTACTGTTGGAATTTTTCAAGCCGCCTAGGAGGCATCCAACTAGCTTAACGATTATCACAATTAAGTGATAACTGGGACCAACGGCTTTACGTGCCTTACAAAGCAAATTTGAAATACCACTAGGCGGTCACCCATCCAGGTACCGACCACGACAGGCGTAGCTTAACTTTGCGATTGAAAATGGCTAATCATGCTACACCACGAGTGCTTCAAATGAGTAGTAGTAAGATACATCAAACCTGAAACATTAAGTATTATAAAATATACAATATTATTCTTATTATCTATTTCCAGGTGACACTGGCTTGCGAAGGTCAGACGTGTAAAGCACACAAAATGGTACTCTCTGCGTGTAGTCCGTACTTCAAAAGCTTACTAGAGGTGAGTGTTACACTATTAGTATAAATAACTTAAGTAAGACTGTTACCTTTTCATGTCTAAAAATCTGAACCAATTACAATGTACTTTGGCATGCAGACTTGGAGATGGAGGAATATAGACTATTTTTTTCCTGGGAATGCAGGGCACAAGGCGAATCCAGCCTTCAAGTAAGGGGGGGGTCACGCACTTATATCGAGCTTGGATGGGTTTCAAAATACACAATACTATAGCTATTACCCGCAGATCAGATTCACGTGAAATGTACCTACTCATTTAAAGTGAGTAGGTACATTTGTAACAATTTTCAAAATCCATTAGTTCTAGTGATTAAGAGTGTAGTCCTTGAAAACTGCCAAAACGACTGTTACGGTTTGTAAGAAAATTCTTCGATATCGTACGTTTAAAAACATTTAAAAAGCATTTTACAATCTTAAAAGGTATACCTACAATGTTATCACGTTATATTTGTGAAATAATCCTTCATTTCCAACAAAAAAACTCAATAAAATCTCTCAAAACCACAAAATATACCTTTGCTGTTTGCAACATTTATAGTATTTCGAATGAATTGACTAAAATCTTAGTGGTTAAATAAAAACACAAAAGGGTTGAACCCCAACGCTACCTTTTCAGTTTTTTACAATATCAATCCATAAAATATTAAAATATTCTATGCTTTTGCATGAAAACCGTGCGCCATTTTCCATAGTAATTACTATGGAGCGGTTGTCATATTTTGAATTTGTATAAATTCGAATGCGCGCATAAAAATCATCCAGTGTCCTCCTCGAGTCCAAAGTGAGAGCATGTCGCTTTGATGCTCGCTGAAGGTCGCCACCGTCTTGTGTCATTGACATAAAGGTAGGTCGTGACTGCTGAGGTAAAATAAAGAAAGAAAATACATTTATTGATTTATCAAGGTACGAGATTTTATTTAATTTAGGTATTTGTACTAACTTATTCAATGTTTTTACATTTCTTATTAATTATTATTATTAAAGCCCGACCGGAAATATATGATGATACATAATAAAATTCTAAAAGGTATTTGATAGAACTCGGGATCACAAAACATGAATCTTCTCAAAATTTTGAAAACGTGTCCGCCATGTTGAACTTTTTAGACACTGCACCGATTGCTTTCAAAATCGATATTTGAGAGACCTTGGGGTCACAAAACAAGAATATTTTCTCAGAAGTTTGAAAAAGTGTCCGCCATGTTGAACTTTTTAGATACTGGTCCGATTGCTCTCAAAATCGATATTTGAGAAACCTTGGTGTCACAAAACAAGAATCTCTTCTCAAAATTTTGAAAAAGTGTCCGCCATTTTCAACTTTTTAGATACTGGTCCGACTGCTATCAAAATCGATATTTGAGAAACCTTGGCGTCACAAAACAAGAAACTCTTCTCAAAATTTTGAAAACGTGTCCGCCATGTTGAACTTTTTAGATACTGGTCCGATTGCTCTCAAAATCGATATTTGAGAGACCTTGGGGTCACAAACAAGAATCTTTTCTCAGAATTTTGAAAAAGTGTCCGCCATGTTGAACTTTTTAGATACTGGTCCGATTGCTCTCAAAATCGATATTTGAGAGTCATCGGGGTCACAAAACAAGAATCTATTCTCAAAATTTTGATAAAGTGTCCGCCATTTTGAACTTTTTAGATACTGGTTCGATTGCTCTCAAAATCGATATTTGAGAGTCCTCGGGGTCACAAAACAAGAATCTATTCTCAAAATTTTGATAAAGAGTCCGCCATTTTGAACTTTTTAGATACTGGTCCGATTGCTCTCAAAATCGATATTTGAGAGTCCTCGGGGTCACAAAACAACAATCTATTCTCAAAATTTTGATAAAGTGTCCGCCATTTTGAACTTTTTAGATACTGGTTCGATTTCTCTCAAAATCGATATTTGAGAGTCCTCGGGGTCACAAAACAAGAATCTATTCTCAGAATTTTGATAAAGTATCCGCCATGTTGAACTTTTTAGATACTGATCCAATTGCTCTCAAAATCGATATTTGAGAGTCATCGGGGTCACAAAACAAGAATCTTTTCTCAGAATTTTGAAAAAGTGTCCGCCATGTTGAACTTTTTAGAGACTGGTCCGATTGCTCTCAAAATCGATATTTGAGAGTCCTCGGATTCACAAAACAAGAATCTATTCTCAAAATTGTAAAAAAAATTCCGACTTGTTGATTTTTTTATATACTGGTCCGATTACTCTCAATATCAATATTTAAGAGTCCTCGGGGTCACAAAACAAGAATCTTTTCTCAGAATTTTGAAAAAGTGTCCGCCATGTTGAAAGTATCTAAAAAGTTCAAAATGGCGGACACTTACAAAATTTTGAGAATAGATTCTTGTTTTGTGACCCCGAGGACTCTCAAATATCGATTTTGAGAGCAATCGAACCAGTATCCAAAAAGTTCAAAATGGCGGACACTTTATCAAAATTTTGAGAATAGATTCTTGTTTTGTGACCCCGAGGACTCTCAAATATCGATTTTGAGAGCAATCGGATCAGTATCTAAAAGTTCAAAATGGCGGACACTTTATCAAAATTTTGAGAATAGATTCTTGTTTTGTGACCCCGAGGACTCTCAAATATCGATTTTGAGAGCAATCGAACCAGTATCTAAAAAGTTCAACATGGCGGACACTTTATCAATATTTTGAGAATAGATTCTTGTTTTGTGACCCCGGTGACTCTCAAATATCGATTTTGAGAGCAATCGGACCAGTATCTAGGACCAGTAATTTTGACTAACGAACATTAATTCATTTATACAGGTTGTTGTTTTGGTCGGCGACAAGCGACCCAGGAGCGGTAGTACAAAATATATATTCCCCAAAAATGGGCTTAATTCCATTAAATACTGTAAATATGTTGAGAAATACCTTATTCAATTTGAAATAAAATGGAATTAAGCCCATTTTTGGGGAATATATATTTTGTACTACCGCTCCTGGGTCGCTTGTCGCCGACCAAAACAACACCCTGTATAGTTATGTAATAAATCTAAAATGTTAAAAATAGTAATTGCTGAGTTTATTACCGGCATTTCTCAGCAAATGCAACTTTCCAAACCGGTATTGATGATTTTGATTTGATTTACTACCATGACTTTTTATTTCAATAGAAAAAACCAAAAAGTAAAAGACACGTAAAAAATATATGGAATAGTCTATTTACAAGCTTTCATTTGATACCCATATTGTTATAATAACGAAACTTTTATTTTTAATACCCCCCCCCCCCCCCTATTTTTTTATTCTTAGGCGCCATATAAAAATAATATACCCTATGACACTCCCCCAGTCAAGACGAATCTAACGACACCTCATATGCTTAAATCCATCAAGCCGTTTAGGCTGCAGAGCGGCACAAAGAAATAGACATACATACATACACTCGAAAAACATAACCCTCCTTCCGGGTCAGTCGGGTAATTAGGTACCAAAAATAGTATTCGCCATACTGTGCTCGTGCGGCGGGCGGGGCGGCGCGCGTGCAATGTCACCACACAGCATAGTACCTAGTTAACTACATTGTACGCGTGTGAAGCCGAGGCGGGTCGCAAATTCGGCGGGTCGGTCAAAAATTTCAACATTCTGGACCTTACGATCTAGCTGTGTGTGGATCAGTCATTACGCCATTTTCTCTTTGTATCTATTTTATTATTTATTATATACCTATATGGATTTAAGTAAGTAAAGGTAAAGTAGTTGTTAAGATTGATATAAAAATAACACAGTTAATCAATATTCTCAATAAAGAAAAATATCAAGAATGATCCGGTACTGCTTACCTAATTAACACGAATCACGCGAACACTGTGGCTCCAACCTTTTCTATTGCCAATATTGCCATCTCTTTTACCACGGCTACTCGCAAACTGCGGGGCGGCGAGTGAATAGCTAATACATTGCGCTGTTTCTATAACATGCTTACTAATCTTACAGGCGCGAACTCGCACTGTATAAATAATTATTCCATTGCGCCGTAAATCATAGTTGTCTGTCTCAAAGCAATGTGTAATATAACTGTGAGACGCATCTGTGTAGGCAGAATGTGTCGATGTGTGAGCTCTATGAGAAATTACCACGCTCGAGGACTAGGCTCTTAAAGAAAAAAGGGGCTGCGCACCGCGAAAAAATCATACTTAACCATGTCAATCACATTTTCATTACACATGTGACCACAGAACCTATTGACAACACAATCAAGGCTGTGATGCGTGCTAGTGATTTAGATTTTTAATTCAGATTGATCTAGACGGCCAAGGCCCAGGGGGGGTTATGACCCCCCATGACCCTCCCCCGGATCCGCCCTTGAGGGTACATCTAGTTTACCTGTTGGTTCTCGCATGGGACCCATGTCCCATGATAAGAATTGTTTTATTATTTTTTTACCATGATTGAAAGGTTTAATATAGATTTGCTAAATTACGCTTGAACTATGTTGCCTGCATTAATAGGTTTCAAGGAAATTACACCCAACGATCCACAAAGCGAAAGTTTTGGATGCTGAACCTCCAAATGTTAAAGGCGCAATAGGCTAATTATTACTTGCCCAAAGTGCAAATAAGCAGCAAAGGGAGACCTGGCTCGCAATAAAATCTATGGAATGGTAATTAAATGGCAGATAATATTAAACCTTCTATCTAAACACTACAATGGTGTGTAGTGCACTTTGACTATGGTTCTCCTTAAAGCCACTGTGGCATGTAGGATGCTACACGTGCTAATACTGCATACACTTATCATCATGTAATCAAATTAACTTAACCAGTAGATAGATATGGAAAGCTGGAAGATTCAGACTGATTATAGACTGACTATTAAGCCTGTCTTTTAAGGAACAAATTAAGGCTGTTTTAGAATGGAAGGCCTACTACAGCATAAACAAATGTATAAATGATTACATTGCTGGGATGTATTGGTCACTTGTGCAAGACATGTTAAGTCGTCTAAGGGGGAGGCCTAAGGCACCTTATTGCTGCTACTTCTTTTGCGGGCTCTTCTCTCTCTCTCTCAGCAAAAGCAACCTGACCAACTTATATTAGATCCTGAAGAGTGCCTGTCGGTAATTAATCATTACCTATATGCAGTGGCGTGCATTCCATATAGGCAAATAAGCAATGCTTACCTCATAAGATTCAATAATATGATATATTGATTCAATTAAACTACATAATCATTTTAAATAAAAATTCTAACCTAACATTCAATACAAAATTTCAAACTTTGCCGCGCAGGCACTCATGAGTTCGTGTAACAAATTCACGCACACTAAAACGATTTCGGCATATGCATACACGCACACACACTTCTTTAGGATAATACGACGAAAGCATAAATCACGTTTTTACTTTGCGTAGCACACTGACATGTGACATTCGCGATTTATGGACCAAAAGTAACCATACCTACTCTGTTGTGACACTAGTAACCCAGACAATTTAAAAAACTACAGTTTACCAACGTTAGAGCAACTCAAATATAACTTCGCAATTTATTTGTATTGTTTTGTTTATGGTTTGGCTGGCATTGCATAGGGTTACCGTACTTTGACAAAATTTATTATCGATAGATTCAAACCGAAGTGACTGATATCGATTAAAAAAAATATATACAAGGTCGATCCTTAGAAAATCAATATTTATATTTTATTATGATATAAAATATATTTCTTAGTTAATTAGTAGCAAAAAATATTTTAAAAAATGCACTGTTTATTAGGTCACTAATAATAATTACACGAATATCGTTATTCGATTAAACTTACACTGTCGAGATTTTTAGAAAAACAACGATTTAGACGCCCTCCCAACGATTTCGGCATTGATGAGAGAGAAAGAGAGTAACTTGTGCTAATGTATTCAAAAAATCTTTAATATGTAACATAATACTGCAAAAAATAATCGATTCGAAAATTCGAAATGGAATATTATGGTCTCGTTAAAATCGATTTCCTATCTTTTAATTTCGTGGCGATCTTAAGATCGATCCGTATCTCCAAAGACGGTTTAAAAGATCGAATATTGATAAAAAAATCGATTGATTCAACCGAGGCTGGAAACCCTAGTTTGGCTTTTTTTTAAATATTTGTTCATGACCATGGACACAAAGTCCTTCAGTCGCATACATTTTATTTATAATATCACTTTCATATAGTCCGCACATTAACTTTTACATAGTCCGCATTATCAGTCACCGTTCAGTCGTGTTTTAGTAAAATGGTGGTCACTGTACTAAAACTTTTCACGAACTTTTTGAGACAACTTGTAAAATCACGATACACATAATTCATTTCATTTCACTAGTGCACGTGGATTGATCTTTATTGGATAAAATACCACCGATAATATACAATAAAACTCTCCTAGTACTTGATTGCCTACCTCCTCCGAAAACCAATGCACGCCACTGCCTATATGATGCTATCACATCTTTATTTATCACAAAAAAATTATCTGCAATGTATCATTTCGTATTCTTATAAATTGTTTGCCAAATCATACTTACGAAAACCTATTCACTCTGACCTTGAAAGTCCCTAGATTGTAACAGTCAGGAAACAGACGCCAAGCAACTTCATTGCTATTAGAATACCCCACTAACTGAAGATTTGTTGTAGGGGCTTAGTATGTAGCCCTCGGGTTTGATTCCCATCCAGGACAAATAAATGTAAATTTGATAAATGGTTTCCATTATACAAGCTCTTATTGGTTCAAGTTCAGATGGCCATGTTAAGACTGGTCCTACGATTTTATTATTATAACAAGTGGGTAGTCCCGTAATACATTCTGATGTCATCTATAAATAATGTAGATAATGCACCACATAACTATAAATAAAATCAGTTAATGCATAACATTCTGAATGTGTAATAGATAGCTCACTTGCACCAGGGATGTAAACATTATGTTTTGTTTACATTACCTTGTTTTCAATTTGATTACATCCCAAATTGGTTTATACAGGATGTTGTTTTGGTCGGCGACAAGCGACCCAGGAGCGGTAGTACAAAAAATACATTTCCCAAAAATGGACTGAAATAAAATTACCGCAAAGTATGGTCACGAGGCACGTGCACAGACTAGAGCTAGGCTCAAGCCGCCATTGCCACACCCTTTACTCCCTCGCATTCCCGTTGAGTATTACGTTTACACTTTAGCTTATTACATGATCTTCCAAATTTTTATTTTTATTATTATAAAAAATAAAGTATATTTTTTAGCACCAGTATCATTTGTATTATCGACACTGAGTCGCTCGTCGCTGACCAAAACAACGACCTGTATAAATAAAATAAAATAAAAATAAAAAAGCCTTTAATTTCCAAATTCAAGATTTGAGTTTTACAGATTATTAATTTTCGTATATTTGGACCCTCTTTGGGTGTAGGCCTCCTCCAGCTTGTTCCAAGTTACCTGGTCTTCCGCCTTTTTCTGCAAGTCTTTTCTAGCCTGCTAGCTGTCTATTATGTCATCAGCCCATCTTTTATAGGGTCTGCCGACTTTTCATTTCCCAATGGGACCCTTCCATTTCGTTGTGGATATTGTCCATCTTTTGTCCTTGTATCGGGCTAAGTGTCCTGCCCAACGCCACGGTTTATATAAGACATGATGTATTATTTTCCTGCAGTTGATACATTTTTATATTAGAATTCCATGTGGGTTTTGTTTCAGGAGAACCCATCAAAACATCCGATAATAATCCTGAAGGATGTGTCGTACCTCCACCTGCAAGCGATTCTGGAGTTCATGTATGCCGGTGAGGTGAATGTGTCACAGGAACAACTACCCGCATTCCTCAAGACTGCTGCCAGGCTCAAGGTATCATAAATTGATCAGTTCTAACTAGTTCAGAGAGATGGACAACTGCTATCATCATGAATGTCACTATGACAAGCAGAATGACGCAGAGCGAACGTAAAACGTTAAAAATAAAGTTGGCCTGTTTATATAGTTGTGTAGAATGACGACGCTCTTTCTATATTTATTTCTATCGGTTAAATATTTCACAGATGATCTGACGATTGTGTTTTTCATAGTAGGGGCTCTGATGCATATGTGTATGCTAATTAATTTGCCAATGTAATAAAAAAAATTACTTTACTAAAGTGCAAAGCAGTCTCAGAAGTAACTGCTATCAAATGTAGCTAATGCAGCCCTCCAGTATGTGCTTGGCAATAGATTTTCAACATGAGGGTGATAGCCAGCCAAGCAAGTAAATGTTTTTCAAAAAACTCAAGCTATATGTAGGATTCTTACCCACGACACTGCGATTTAGGATCACTGTCACTGATAAATCATTATCGGGTCGTTGTGTGTGAAAACGGTTCATAGAAACGTATGCTCCGCTAAATCGTCACGACATTTTTACAGTGTCGATATCGTCTCGTGTGAAAACGGGCTAATAGGAAGCGGTTTACATCAGGCGGGCCGTAAAGAATCATGGCGAGATTTGTACAAAAAATAAAGATTTTTAGAGATGTTGAAATGACGTTATTATTGATTCTTGGTGCCTAAGGAATAACTTGAGGCATTTAAAATATTTTTAGATCCCCGGGATAAAAATGCGACATTCTATTGATTCTATGCCATGCCGGCGAATCGCGACCAAAACCATTATTTTATGTTGTTGTTATGTTTTACGGGGTTTATAAAATATTTCAAGTATATTAATATGTTGCTGGTAATGTAATCTCAACATTGGAAGTGATACCAAACTCTCTAAAATGTTTTATATTTTTGTACAAATCAATGTATGGATCTCGCCATGATTCTTTGTTTACCGACTAAGTCGTATGAAAAAAATACCTCAAACCATAAGCAAACATGCTTAAATTCCAAATCCGGTTTTCAGGTGAAGGGTCTTGCCGAGCCGCCGCCACAGATGCCCAGCATCAAGCGGGAAGGCTAACCCACCATCAGTGAGCAAGTGCCCTAAAGACTATAGTGAACAATATAGAACACCAATGTAACATAACCTTTAACTAACACCACACCATTTTAGTACACCAATGTTTGACCAATGATACCAATATTGTTATGCAAATAATTATGAGTTTTATGTTTTAATTATTATGGTATAGAATAAAAATAACTTGATATTCAATGCTAAACACAATATCAGTACTGGATCTGTTTCGTAAAATTGTCATCGGTCAAACATTAATATTTTTCAGTTAATTTGCTTTTCAGCCTCTTTTAGAGATGTAGTGAATCTCCAATACACAGCTATAGCATATTCCATTCAATATATTCTCTATAAATTATCAAAAAATAGTAATTAATGCGATCTCGTATATACTTAATTTGGGGATACCTTAAATTAATAACACTTTTGGCATAATGTTTGATGTTCATTCACGAAGCTTAGCGAATAATTTTAATGGCCCTTGGTCACGCATTTCTACGCATTTTAGTTTGAATTAAACTTTTTCTTGTAAAGGATTTTCACGTTAGTTAACTGCAGTTTGTTTTACACCGATGTGGTAGCGTAACTAAATTAATTCTGTAATGTTATACTTAATTTCTTCATTCCATAAGTTACCTAACAACCAAAGTATTAAAATTAGTTTTCTTTTGTCTACTTTTCAAGTTCTGGATATCTTGCGTCTATAAAAGTGATATTTGACAATGCTGGTGTGAGGAAATTTCTGCCTGACATTTAGCGAGTGGACCGGGGCGATGTGTCAATGGCTTTATATTTCCTATACAACAATTTTAAAAATACATCAGATTCTGTCAAAATCTTTAAAACATACCATCAGGCGCAAGGGTAAATTAAAGAATTAATGCTATGCTACCACATCGATTCACTTATAGAAACTATCCACCAATTGTTGCCTTACAGTTATTTACAAATGTCAATACAAAACTTTGTATACCGAATGGTGTCTTATTCTAACTGACATAAAGCTCAAAATTTATCAAGCCATAATTATAAAAATCGGTATACAGATATTGTATTGCATAAAGTGACTCTTAGAGAGTTATTAGGTGTTTATTAAATGTAATAATTTTCTGTATGATACATAATAATATGACCCCTTAAATGTGTGATAGACTTCATCACAATTACTCTTGGTTTTAAATAGTTTTGTGGTTTAATACTTTCATCTTTTAAATCAAACTTTTATTTAACTTTTAATTCTTGGTAAGATTGTATTCAGTGTTTTAATGGTGTTAGAACGAATATTGTTTTTTGGCAGTCGAATGGTTGGTTTAATTTAATTGTTTTAGAACACAATTTATCTTAATAATTTCATTTTATTAAATGTACAGAATATAACATCTTAACAAATTTTTTTAACATAAAATTACACCTTGAAAATGTATAAACATGAAATTTCAGTTTGAACAACGACTAACAAATTACTGCATATTTATTGTATTTGTTAGATAAATATCTTTCAATAATATAATTTCAACTTTAAGGTTGTTTTTTGATCGGAGCAGGGATCAAATGTTACAAATGGATTGGTCGTCTCGTCTCCGATTCGCCACAATGGATTTGCACCCTTATTAGTTGTCGACTGGAGTCATACTAGAACGGTTTCCATTATTTTTAGTTTAAATAAAATCGCCTCAATTTTATTTTCTGTTTTTTACTTTAATGTTGTAACAGTGTGTTTTGAAAATAGAACCATAAATCAATTTTATTACCTTGAAATATGTATTAAATTGGCAAATTGAAAGTTTTAAAAACCTAAAATCAATGTATTTTATGGGACACACTGTTATTATCAAAAAAACGAGTAAGTACTCATGATTTTCTTAAGTTTTAGATTTTAAGTTTAATAGTTCAGCACAATTACCTATTAGATTTGTATGTAGGAAAACATGGCAATATTTGATATCAGATGTGACATATTTACAAAAAGTAAATAATTTTTAATGGTTGCGAAGGCCCAAGCTGGCGTCTTCACGAGCTAATACTTTTTGTATTCCCGGGCTATAAAGAGTTAGGGCATACCGTTTAACTGAGACGATCCCTGAGCGTATTCTATAAGTTGTCGGAACTTCAAGTCATCTATTTTATGTCAAGATCAATGAGATAGCATACTAGTGAAAGAGAAGGAATGACGGTAGGTGCTTCTCTCCCTAGTATATTGCTGTCTAATCATTCTTAATATAAAATACCATATTATATTCATTTTATATGTAATAGCATTTATGGGCTGGTAGAAACAAATTAAATTCATTATTATAATAGCACTCATGCGCATGAACACTACTCATAGCTACAATCTCCTGACATACTTGAAATATTGTCTCAGTTAAGCGGTACGCCTATCATATGATATTCTGCATCCCCATTCCTTCAAACACACAATAATCTCAACGTAAACTTTACTGTATGTTGTATAAATGTAAATCGGATATTTTTAGACGACCGACAGAGTAATGTGCTGAATAATCACGTGGAAACTAGTTTGTAATGATTGAAATTATGAAAGATTTGTAATTTTAGATAATACAGATTAATTAAACAATATTATGGTCATTTTATTAATTTTTTTCATCGATTCCTTTAACCCAGTTGTAATTGAAAATATTTTTCATCTCCGATCCTCGTGATTTTTTAATGTTTCTGCTTAACGACTCATAATGTACCTATTTTATATGCAGACTTTCTAGGAAAGGCAGGTAAAGGCCCATCGTAATGTAGTTTACTTATCATGTAATATTTTTATTATTTAAAAATATGCCATGGTCACCCCATCTCAGATGCAAAATAAAAAGCTTTGCCATATGCCTATAGTGTCATATTCATTGAGCGTTTCTTCATTGGGCGACACGACACGACACCGCACGGCAACGGCAGCCGTCCACGACATCAGTGGATGCATATTTCTATGAGATTGTACTGCACGCTGTCCACTGGCCCGCGCGACACATTATTACCGCGTCGTGTCGTGTCGTGCCGTTGTAATGAAGAACGTAGCTGCCGGAGTCGCCCGACGACATGTCGCCGCCGGCAACGGCATGTCGTGTCGTGTCGCCTCAATAAAGAAGCGCCCATTTACACCCCAAGAACTGTTTTTTGGAGTCAAACTCGGTAATGTGTCTATATAATTGGATAATATCGTAAATAAAACTCAAAAACACTCAAATAAAACGTGACAGTATATTATCTGTATCAATTTATTAAAATATTGAAAATACAAGTAGACTTAATCCACTTTTGGGCATTTTAAAAGTTGCCGTATCTGGGTCTAAGAGGGCATATCATAAAAAAAGAAACAACTTCTACAATAACAATTTCATCTATTTAATCAATCGAAATAAAACAATGTAATAATTTCCATAAAATAGCACCACGAAATACATACAAAAATATAAACAAAACATTATTTGGTATAATTTCTTTAAATAATATATTTTAAGTAAATAAAGAATGCAATTCGAAGTGGAATGATAGATTTAAATGAATATTTAAAACTATAATTAAACCATCTCTATAAATAAAATCAGCGTTACATAATTACTTACAAATTATCATTAATAAAATAATAGATAATATCTATATCATATGTATGTTACTATATTTAATGTTCAACCTCAATCAATTTTGATACCTATTTGCAGAAACCCTCTCGTTGTGCGCATATCAACTCACTCACCTCATTTTATTGGGTCTTAATTTAACATATCACTGAATAAGTAATTAATATACTATTTATTTGCAACACTTCCGAAACATATCCTAAAAATTAAATAAATATTTGTATATTCTCACTGGTAAATGCTTTGGTATGTATTTGGTAAGTTTCCTTTGGTCTTAAATACTAAATAGTAAAATAAATAAAAAATATATAACAAAAATATTATGGCAACATAATAGGAACAACCGACTTGTTTATTTGGTCAACACTGTAAAATTAAATGGTAAAATTATTATTCGACAATAAATATTCTATGGCCAGGGCAATGGCACTGGAAATCGATACAAATTAATATAAATAAATAGAAGTTGCAATAGAAATAATGTATGGGAATTCTAAAAAGGTTACAAGGACAATGGCAGATTGCTAATGTGTCCTATCTTATAGAGCTTAATTTTTTTTGGCTTATTTTTCGTTTCAAGCCTTAATATACACACTTTGTAAACATCTTTAAAAGACCTAACCACAATAACTATTGCAACAACCAAACCCAGCAACTTAACTACTCTTAAACCCATCAGGGTTTTCGCTCTGCCACCGCCAAGTGTCAGCACACATGTCATCTAGCGTCCTTGTCGCACGCCACCCGAGCAGCCGGTGCGAGAGAGAGACGTCCGCATAGTTCGCGGCTATGTCTCCCGCTCGGCGGCCAACTATCCTATATGGGATTTTCCGACCGCTTGCTTGTTCGAATGCTGCTATCATTTGGAGGACTGAATAGCCTGTGCCGGTACCTTGGGAAGAAAAATTGGGTTAGTGATTTTTTGAGTAGTTTGGGGTTGAAATCCATAGAAAATATTGATTGAAAATTGACACTCATATGTTTCAAGCCTAATCAACAGAACTAATGAAGAAGTGAGAAAAAAAAATAGAGATAAGCACAATTAATATTCCTCATATTCAAACCAAGAACGTGTGCTGCTGAACATAGGAGCTCCCACAATGAGGAAGTTATATACAGGTGGATACGATATTACGACAATAAATGAAACCAAGTAAAGTACTCATAAATCGTACGATATTTTTTTTTACTATGGGACCAACTTCGAAATCACATTAAAAAATATAACTACAAACGGTACATGACTCCTCGGCTAAAATGTATGAAAAGCTGTAATTTTTTTTGCGATTTCGATTTTGGTCCCATAGTAAAAGTTGATCGTATTTATGAGTACTTTACGTGGTTTCATTTAATGTCCTATCCAGCCCGTATAATGATACAAAAATTAGCTGGACCTGGATCAACTAAGTTTTTTCCAACTCTTCTGATTAATTTAAATGAGTAATCATGACACACATTTCTTTATTTGTATGTATATATGAATCTCTGGAACTATGAAAATTTCTTTCACAACTACAGTTTGGTTTCACTAGTGTATTTCTGAGTAAAAAAAAAAAAATACACTATTCCCAAGTATAGAACAATAGGCTAGATCTGAAAATTCTATTTAGTCATCATTTACATTATTAAAAAATATTGGACAGGTTTTTTTTTTCATTTTTTAATTAAACAAAAGTACAAACATCGTGTGTTGAAGTTCCGCATGACGTCACGTTAAGGTACAGTATTTACTCTAAAGTGTCGTCACAAGACCACTCACAAGACCACTTCCGAACATTGACACGCGCTTTGTCAATTTAAATGATTTGGTTACAAAAAAAAACTTTGATAATCTAACTGACGGACGGATTTTTTACCCAGAGATCATTCCCTGCTAACTCGAAGAGAATCTTCCTTGGTACAATAGGTGTAACCATGGAGGAAAGAAAGAAGCGGAGGTGCCGCAAGGCAAAATCTCTTTAGAAAGAAGCGTCGCCAAAATGCGGGTGAGAGCGGGACGAGGTAGGGCGATGGCTCCTCCCCATGATGGAAAACCTGCCCATTATTTGTAAATCCATCTAACGGTTAATGGAATTATTACAGTGTAACTAAACTAGCTATTTGTCATGTTAGTTCGTCTACTCGCCACTATGGCGTAACATAGCATGAACCTTTGTTCCAGAACATACTATGTGCGTTAGTATGGCGGGACCACATTATTTATTATTACCCAACTGCGGGCGAAAGCCTAAGGTGGGTAATGGCCCTGATTCTGTTGTTCACAACTAAACTAATTTTAATATCACTATGTCTCTTTCTAACAAAGAACATAAGAAATTTAGTCCTGTCAAATTAGTCCAATGCTTGTTTTCAATATAATTTTAGTCGCCATCTATCGCGGTTACGCCTAAATACACGCAAAATACGACGGCAAAGATTAATTTGACTACTTAAAATATGTTCTATCCTTTTTCAATCATGTTCGTAAGAAAGAGATGAGATGTGACTAAAATTAGTTTAGTGCGATTTACAACAGAATAGGCACCAATGTGTTCCTTGTTCCATACGAGGAACACATTGGTGCCTATTGTATCGGGTCTATAGGGTAGGTAGGTAGGGTAATTAGTTAGGTAGACAGTAAATCAAAAAGATGTTAAAATCAAAATGGCAAAAAACGGAACCCTTATAGATTCATCATGTCTGTCCGTCCGTATGTCACAGTCACTTTTTTCCGAATCTGTAAGAACTATACCTATACTGTTGAAACTTGGTAAGTAGATGTATTCTGTGAACCGCATTAAGATTTTCATACAAAAATAGAAAATAAACAATAAATTTTAGGGGTTCCCCATACTTAGAACAGACACACAAAAAATTTTTTTTTCATCAAACCCATACGTGTGATGTATCTATTGATATGTCTTCAAAAATGATATTGAGGTTCCTAATATATTTTTTTTCTAAACTGAATAGTTTGTGCGAGAGACTCTTCCAAAGTGGTAAAATGTGTGTACCCCCCCACCCCTGTAACTTCTAAAATAAGAGAATGATAATACTAAAAAAAATATATGATGTAAACATTACCATGCAAACTTCCACCGAAAATTGGTTTGAATGAGATCTAGTAATGCCCGGTTTCAATAAACAAAAACGAATCGTTTTGCTTACCAATGGTAGGTTTTTTTATTGCCAAACTGGGCATATAGATCATTTCGTAAGCTAATTTTACTTGTGATAGCTACTTCCATATGGGAGGGTCTGCTATGCAAAGTTTTGAGGCCTTTGCTTCATTATTAGTAAAGGTATAAGAGTCTTCATTTTAATAAATCTTAACCGATACCGGTCCGTAAATTATTGAAGCCGGGCCTAAGTAGTTTCTTTTTAATACGTCATAAATCGTAAACCGCAATTTACCTTTCATTCAATGTTTTTGGCGTTTTTTTTCCTTAGCAAAGTTGTATATTACACGGAACCCTCCGTGTGCGAGTCCGACTCGCCCTTGGCCGGTTTTTTTGTTTTATAGAAATCATTTTCATCGAAATTAAGTGAACATATTTTTGAATACTTTGTTGGTGTCCAGTTCGGTTTCTTTATTATACGTATCCATGCATTTCTAATATCTGTATTAACAGGGAATCTAAAATGATGACAAAAAATAAGTTACCATTAAGAAAAAAATTACACGAAGATAATAAATTCGATAAAATAGTGTCTTGCTGGTATGGTGCACACATTTTTATTTAATCATTTAGTACTACTACTTACCGACAGATGGTGCAATTTTATTATTTTAAATTCTTCTTGTTTTATGTATCAAGGTATGTAATTTGTCTATGAAATAAATTATGGGAAGCAAAATAAACTTAAGCAAGCTATTTGAGGCGAAATTGGTCACAATAATGTGCACTGATAATGATAAAAAGACGATATTGATAAGAAGTGGTTAGAATGCATATATTCGACAACAGATGTCTCTAGCTGCAATCTGGCGAAAACGAGAAAATGTGATTTAAAATGAAAATATTTTTTTTAGGGACTTATACGTAAAATGTTATGCCATCAATATGTTTCAGTTTTGATCCTGAACAATTTTTGCATCCAACAACAGCGCACTTCATTATTAAAGCAAAATAACATCGCACCCGAACGGGATGCCGATTCATTCGAAACTAAGGTTTTTGGTCCCGCCCACTGTGACGTCATGACCTAATTGATGGCGCGTGACCTAATTGCCTTGCGGCATCTCCGCTTCTTTCTTTCCTCCATGGGTGTAACTTACCAAGGTTAACAGCATGGAAGCCGCTGAAGCCAGGCTGGTGGAAGAGCTTGACGGCCTTCACGTGACCGTCGGCGAGATCCAACACGTGTATATAGTCGCGCACCCCCGTGCCGTCCACTGTGGGGTAGTCGTTCCCGTAAACTTGCAACTCGGATAGACGACCTACTGCTACCTGGTGTAAATAAAACGGATTTTATGAAATTAAGGGTTTTAATATAATAAGAATGCGGCATTGGTAACAAAATCATTCTATTCTAATTACACCGTCAATTAGATTATTAAAAAAATTGGGACACGTATTTTTTGCTTTAAAAATTGGCAAAGGTGCGTCAAAGCTCGGGAATGGGAGCTAGTGACGTCACTTGTTTGTGAAAAGTATAACATTGCGTGTCGTCACGAGGCACTTGAACACACCATATCTTCGTAATTTGTTTGATTGACAAAAGTAAAAATACGTGTCTAATATTTTTTGATAATGTAAATGACGGACTAAGTAAATTGAGCTATTCAAGCCGCTCGCTGGCCTATTGGAGATACTTAGAAAGTTATTCCTTACTCCGTCTTTTTTTCGGGCTACGTGAAAAATGATGTTTTATGTGTTAGCAACTTTGAGCTGACCGGCTGTCGGGCGAACTCGGGTGTCGTCTCTCAGCGAGTGGCAACATTGACGGGTAGCTGTATTGGAGCAGGGACTAGCCGCGAGCGGACACTTTGGCTCCAGCAGCGATCGAGGGCGCTTCATCTCGAACTATTTATCTTTCATACTATTTTGTAATCGACCACCATTTTGCAATTTGTTAACCTAATTTTATTAATTTATTAATAACGTGTTGAATCTTGTTGTGTTTAAATTACTATCCTTGAGTTTAAGCTAACATCAGAAGTGGGATAGCATTTTCTCACGCCCCAAGTATAGAAATAAGTGATTAAAAAAAACGTACAAATAAATTATAAAACGGTTAAAGCGCCCTCGATCATCATCAAGCAGCAGCAGCACGGGTAACAGCTGTGGCTCTAAGACGCACCCACTGGATACTCGGGCTCCGAAGATGTTAAAGGTATCAATAAAATATATACCCGCATTGTGAGTACTACCTACTATTAATAATAGTGCAATAGTTCACGATCTGGATCCTGATTTTGACTCTGAATAATAGTGCTTTATTACGGCTTAACGTAATTGAATCATATGCATCAACGTTTTTATGGGCAGACAGTATGATACGATATCGGGCATTAAATAAGCTGTTAGATTGAACGCGATTGAGGGTAGACTTTCTACCCCTGAATGTAGTCCACCGTCTGAACCGTCACGTCCAGGGAGCAAATTCTCACCCAATCGAAATGTATCGTTAGATCGAAAAAAGTACGAATTTGAACTTTTACCAAGTGTAGGTAAATCACGTTACGTTATTCTGGCAAGATTCGATACTGGTATATTTAGAAGGAAAACCAGTCAACTAGAGCTTTAATTGGTCGGAACCGTTCGAATGGACTCCTTCCCTTGAAATTTAACAGTCGAATAGGACTCGAACCCTAAGTTCGATTCGAGGGTTATACTCCGTCTTTGCTGCTAGCAACAGGTAAAGTGACTGCGTCAGTCGATTGAGATCAAAACGACGAATTAAATTGTGAGCGCGTTAAAGTCGATAATACAAGCCAAACCTAGTCGTTATTACATCTCCCTGATCTAGGTGATCTAGCTACAACAATAGATGCTGTCCTGGGCTGGTGGTCTGCCCTAGTGAGCTACCTCAGTATGGAGACAACGTCGTGAGCTGGAAGCGTACCGAGCCATCGCACTACAACCTGCACAGGCGGATACGAGCGCGACGCTGAACCACTAACATGATTGCCAAGCGAAGCATGTACTGCGGAGCTTCCATCGCTGGCACTGCATGCTACGGATGCTACGGAGCGACGCTCACATCCATAAATTGGTGAGATCAAACCATTATTTCGTGTCTGATTTTGACCCTTGTACTCATGATCATCAGAGCTTGGTGCGAAGCAATAGAAAACTCGCGTGGGGCTCTGTCTGAAGAGCAAATGAACGTGCGTAAGTTCGTGGTCTGTCTGTTCGTAGTAATATTCTTTTCGATGTTATTTTTATCGAATCCGAGTTTCTGTCTATAAGTATACGAAAAGCAGTCGTACAGAGTGCTATGCGAAATAATTCATTCGCAAAGTAGGTAATAGCCGTTTGATGATTGTAAGTGATCCCATATGATTATCGCCAACACAGATAGTCACCATAATCTTGGTCGGAAAGTGTCATAGTGTTCACGTCGGTCGATAGATTTTGTCGTAAGTACTATACTTCTAGCGGTCATAAAAGAAATTATTGTCCTAAGAAATCGAGAGTAAATCGAATGAATAAGAAATTAATAAGAAGGTAGTAGTAGAAAAATATTTGAATCGAATAAATTGTGGGTGTGTGTCAATAACTGTGCCAATGTCAATAAAATGTGCATTCTATTGAAGAATTTCCTATCTTAAATCAACCTATATTGAATCACGAAATGTTAATTTTTGCAGTGAAATTTGAAACGAAATAAGTAACGAACGAACGATCAAGACGTATTACAACACGGCTGTACTATGCAGTGTATTTACCGATGTTTGACCTGGATTGATAGTGGTCTGAGTGTCCCTTACTTCAGTTGATTTGCTGAGATAGTTTTCGTGTAACAGTTACCCCTTGTTTTCGTGTAACAAAGGAAATTCATTCGGAATGTTACATTACATACGTCACAATCATCGAATTACTGATTTGTCATTTGAGGTACATTTTCTTGTTTTTAGTGGGTGCCCATGTATATCTTGTTTAGATAGTCTGTCACACCACATTTATGTTGACTATTATTATTAATATTTTTAATATGCAGTTGTTATAGAGATTCGAAAATATTATAATACACTTTTGAAGAAATATAAATTTTGATTAGATAGCTTATTCTGTAAGCATTGGGTTCATAATATTCTGAGATTGGCTTCAAAACGGAAATTAAAAAAAATGGATATGCTGACACACTGATCACCCGCTATAAAATCGGTTAGTTGCTGCCTAAGTCTAAAGGAGCAAACTATCACTGATCTCAGGAGTTGCCTAAGTCTAAAGGTACTGCCGTGAGACGGGCCAGGTCAGGTGCGGCAGCAGTCTATTGAGTGGTTTTGAGTTAAACATATTGGGTGTTCCTAAGACTTTTGTATAAAAGGATATAAAGTAAAAGGTTCGAAACAGTGAACCCTATGCTTGCTAAATCATGATAGGCCGAGCGGTAGTTGGACAGTTGAAATATTTTATTTGTTTTAATTATATTGTATGATTTTTAGAAAAATAATCAAGAGACCGGAGACAGCCTGCGGTGCCTGAGGGCAGGCACATTGCAGCATGGCCGTGTTAGCAACTTTGAGCTGACCGGCTGTCGGGCGAACTCGGGTGTCGTCTCTCAGCGAGTGGCAACATTGACGGGTAGCTGTATTGGAGCAGGGACTAGCCGCGTCGGGCGGAATCTCTCCCTGCCAGCAGTCGTGTCGGCGATGCTGAGCGGGGATACAGCGTGGAGGGCCGTAGCCTCCTTCTGTGAGACCGTAATGGTCCAGAAGGAGGCTGCTGAGCGGGATCGGGAGAGGGCCGATCCCGCTCGGAGACGGCGCCGCCGAGGCGCAGACGTGCCTCGAGGCGGCCCTCCTGCCCTGTAGCCAGCTACAGGGCAGGAGGGCCGCCTCGAGGCACGTCTCGGCTTAGAATAACAGCTACGGTGTCCCCCTGCCTGTCGTAAAAGGCGACTAAACGGGGCTTTTGGGGTCGTGGGCAATCAGGGCGGGGGCTCTGTGCGCCCAGAAGCGACCCCAAGGAGGACGATGGGTCGATGTGGTCACGACTCATCGTGCGATAGCACAGCGAGGGTGCTGGGGGAGGTATCACACTTCCCCCGGGACGAGCTATCTTAGCGCCGCGCGTGGAGGGGTGAGCAGGTACGCGTTCAACACGAGAGCCCGCCCCCGTCTACAGCGCAGATGGCGACCACCGTGGGGTTTTAGCCGGTACAAGTCCGGCATAACCTGGCCGCTTCCCCCGGGGCGGTCGGGTATCCTATGAGGATTTCCCCACGAAAAAAAAAAAAAAAAGGGACTAGCCGCGAGCGGACACTTTGGCTCCAGCAGCGATCGAGGGCGCTTCATCTCGAACTATTTATCTTTCATACTATTTTGTAATCGACCACCATTTTGCAATTTGTTAACCTAATTTTATTAATTTATTAATAACGTGTTGAATCTTGTTGTGTTTAAATTACTATCCTTGAGTTTAAGCTAACATATGGGGGTTTGAAAAAATATCCGTTGTTGGGGAATTTTTTGGGTGTTATTTTTTGGGTTATGTGAAAAATTTTCGTCGACTTGAAAAAATGTAAGCTTTTTTCGGGCTACGTGGAAAAGTGATAAATTATGACTATGAGAAAAAAAAACTGTTTTTTTTGGGCTACATGAAATTCACCTCTTTATACAAAGCAAACATTATTCTAGATATATCACAAGATCTATGTAAAAATACACAAGTATCAGATAATTTTCAGAGATATATCTACCTGTGATATGTAAGGCATCAAGTTGTTGGGTATCCCCGATGGATCTTCCCCGATACGTCCGCTGCTGTGCGCTCCCACTGGGTTGAAGTAACGGAGCGATATTATCATCCACTTCTGTAAATAAGTAAGCTTATATTTATTCAAATAAATAGTCAGATGGTAATTTTATGATGAAAAGATGAAACAGTTGATGCTTGCCGCGAGCCGAAAACAATAGTTGTCGTATATCTTGTCGTTATATAAAGATTTCTTTAACGCACATGATTTAAAGGCGTCACTTGGATGGCAAGTTTTGCTGAGTCGGAGCAGTGCTATTTACCCCCTTATTAATAAATCAGGAAGGTGTAAGTCAAGTATAGTAATACCTAGGTTTTAAATATATCCGTCACTTACCTGGGTGTTACAAGACTGACTTAAACCTTATTTATTAATAAGGGGGTTAGAGTGTAAAACTATAAAAGGTTTTTGCTAGTTAAATTTAGACTCAACATTATTCTAGTATAGGTAAAAATTATGAAACAGCCGTTACAGCTACCGTTTGAGATACAAGCTATGGGCCACCTTCTAAAAAAGTCACTGAAAACTGAGTTCTTCACCCGATCTTTCTTTGTCCAAATAGCTAATTGAGTCGCAATATCAGAAAAAATTAACATAATTTCCAAAGTAATTAAGTTTACGTTTTTATTATATTTTATACCCGACGATATTCGTGAGTCGGGTACTGTTTCTACCCAGCAACACAGATTATAGTCACATTAAATTTTATTATTGCTTTTTCTTTATTCTATTTCTTATTATTTTCAAGTGTTGTGGACATATTAAAATAATGGTGCTGATTCTGTTGTTTACAACTAAACTAATTTAGTCTCTTTCTAACAAATAATATAAGAAAATGATGTAAGTATTTTTTTTCCTGAGAAATTAATTTTTTAACATATATTTAGTCGCTTTCAAAATTGGGAATGTATCAGCTTTAAATATGTTCTATCCTTTTTCAATAATGTGTGTAAGAAAGAGATGTGATGTGATTAAAATCTTTCTTTTGAACTTACAACACAAAAACGTGTTAAATTGTAATTACTGACCGGGTCACTCATACACAAATCCTTCATGATCTCCTCGCAGAAGTACTTGGACTTGCCGTAGGGACTGGTGAGCCCTCGGCCCGTGGGGTGCCCTTCGTTGATGGGCAAGCGTTCCGGTTCCCCGTACACTGTGCACGACGAACTGTATACCAGTTTGTACACACCGTATTTACGCATCACCTGCAAATAACGTTTCAAAGGATTACTTAAGTAAGTCATGCTCACTTTAAGGTCTTTGCTTGCGGCGGCGTCGTGTGACGGGTCGCTCACTTCCCTCCAATATGGCGAGGAGGGCGCTGCCACACGCGTCATACTTGTGAACAGGTGCTGCTTGTGGGGGCTGGTCTACGCCGAGTTTGCCATTTATTTATTTACTTATTAAATATAGATTCAGTCTACTTTGTAGTTTTGCCGCCGGAGCACGCAATTGTTGTCAGCGCGATTAGAATGTAAATATTATGTAATGAATCTAAGCTTGTTTTGAAAAGAGTAATTGCTGAGTTTATTGCCGGCTCATCTCAGCAAATGCAACCTTCCGAACCGGTATTAGAGTCAGACTTATCATAAGTGCCTGCGAAGGTCTATTTGAATAAATGATTTTGAATTTTGAATTAAGACCAGAGAAGAGTGTCAGACTCATTTATAATAGCCTAAATTCCTGAAAAAATATATTTAGTCCGTTATTTAAATATTAGACACGTATTTTTTTCTTTTTTCATTCGAACAAAAATTTACGAAGGTATGGTGTGTTGAAGTTCCGCATGACTTCACGCCATGGTACTTTTCACAAACAAGTGACGTCACGATCGGCTCCCGAAATGTGATGCGTTTTATCTTTGTTTTTATTTTATTGATTTGATAAATCAAAAAATACGTGTTCAATATTTTTTGATAATCTAAATTAGAATTATATTTTTTTTTACCTAGGCCACGTCTCATATTTTTGATGGACAAATTAGAATTATATTTTTTTTACCTATGCATGTGGCATAGGTAAAAAACGACTAATAACTTATTAGTAATAGGGATGTGGCAAGGTTGGAAACTTATTAATAATAAGTTTCCAACCTTGATAAAATCTAGCTAGAAGTAGTAATGTGAAAATATTTGCTGCTCTACAGTATTTCAATTCCATTTTTTTATCGTTGGTTAACTTTTTGGACGGTACATACCTCGAATAAAGTGCACGTTCCAGTTATATTAGCTTGATAGTATTCAAGGGGCTTATCTACAGATTCGCCAACAGCTTTCAGCGCAGCGAAGTGAATTACGCAGTCGATGTCATGCTGAAATAAAAACAACAGTTTTAGGCTGCATGTCCACCAGAAATGTGTAGCTTTAAGGGATATGTTTCAAACCGCCAATAGAATTGGGTACTTTCCTGGTTAAAAAATATATAATTCTATTTAGTCCGTCAGTTAGATTATAAGAAAATATTGGACTCGTACTCGAATAATGATGAAGATATAGCTTGTAAAAGTTCTGTGTGACGTCACATTATGCTAAAAAATGTATAGAAATGTGACGTCACGCGGAACTTTAACGGGCTTTATCTTTTTTGTTTGATTGACGAAAAAAAAATACAATAGTCCAATATTTTTAGGAAAGTAGCCACTTGCTTCATTAATGCCATAACTAGTAGATTGTATTAGATAATCACAATGATTTTTGGCATATCTTTAGAGTTTTGTATGGATAATGACCGGAAAACTGTGGATTTTCTCAAGATCAGTATGATGATAAATAAATAAATATCCCGGGACATTCCTCACACACGGTCATCTGATCCCAAACTAAGCAGAGCTTGTACTATGGAAACCAGACAACTGATATAATACATATACTACTTTTTGTTTGTAAATACATACTTAATATACATAATTACACCCAGACTCAGGACATACAGACATGTTCATGCACACAAATGCATGTCCTGTGTGGGAATCGAACCCACGACCTGCGGCGCGTAAGGTGAACCTTAACCAACTGCGCCAACTGGCCCGTCAATGATGATGAAGGCATAGAATTCGGCCCACGCTCAAAATTTCATACATAAGAGGTGTTTTCAGCAAAGTTTTTCTCTTCATTAATGTTAATTTAAGGAACTGTATTCGGTATCATTTAAAAGATAGAAAAGTCAGTATTTAGAAATTTCAATTGAGTTTACTTTTACAAATCATTTCTTTTTGTATTTATTTTACGAAACACTTCATAAATGATAGATTATCTCATGAACACAATAATGCTTTTAAGATTATCTTGTAAAGAAATATCACTTAACTTTACACGCAGATATTCAAAGTTATCTAAAAACAATAAATGTACAGATAACGTCAAAACTGATCCAGAACATATCTCCAAAAAGGTCCGTATCTTATCTGGGACATCCACCATTACTATAAAAATATAGTTTTCTATTTCAATTCCTTCTATGAGAAGGGTGGCAAAGGCTTTTTGGATTCACAACTTTTAGATTATCCACAAGTATTTTTTGATAAATAGGTTCAAATTCTAAACTGTTTCTCATTTGCTTTGCTGCTATCATTTTAAACTATAGGTTATAAAACCCTTATAGAGTTGAAATAAGATTCAATTTGACCTGTCTAAAGAGATCAACTAATACTTACATTTTCAAATATCTTGCTTAATCCCTCATTATCTCGAATATCGATGTCATAAAAGTGTATCGTACTGTCTGTCAACTCTTCAATGATCCTCAAAGCTTCAGGTTTCTTCTGGCCGTCAGCTCGGAAGGAGTTTGTTAGGTTGTCTACAACCACGATGTCGAAATCTGCGTTGTCGCTCCGCTTCTCTAGAAGAGTGGCAACGGTGTGTGAGCCGACGTATCCTGCGCCGCCCGTTACCAATATGGCGGGAGTCATGTCGATTCTGCAATGTAGTTTATATTTAGAACTTAGTTTGATCTACAGTTCTACACGCTTTCAGGGGAATGTCTTTTTGGAATATTAAAGTTGATATTTTATTCACAAGCCAATTTACACCGTATTGCTAACCATGTAGATATCAAAATAAAAGCACTAATATTTTGATCTTTAACAATACGGTTTAAAGTTTGTGAATTGAGCGTCTATGTCCTAGTGCAATGGTTGTTGGAATTGTGATTTGATTATCATTCTATCATCATTTTCATTCATCAACTAATCTTTCTTATTTGTTAATAACAATAATTTGGAACACGTTTTAATGGTTAATTTAACCGTGTTAGATAATTCGGATCATAAAAACAACACAAACATGTATGTACACATATCTATAACATGTTATAGACACATGTATGTATATGTAAACGTTAAACTTGAAAAACAATTAAACGATAAATACAAAACATGTGTGTAATATCTAGTGTCCTTATTGTTTAGAAATAAAGCCAGCCATAACTTCAAGCAACTTTGCACTTTACTACCTTATTATAAATATTAAAATACAGCAAAATACTTATTTATTGCTTGTAAGGTATTGTAGTTTTATACAATATATAAACGGTTTTAAGAACAATAAACGTAAGTCACGTTTTACTCGAATAAATCATTTTTCACGTTGCATCTGTGGAAATAATTACTTATTGATATATCTGGTAGAACTGAAAACATTTTAAAATTATATTACATGAATGATTCCTAGGTTAAACAAATATAATTCTAATTAGTCCGTCAGTTAATTATCAAAATAAATTGAACACGTATTTTTTACTTTACCGAATCATTAATTTACAAATAGAAAGCGAGTTCGGGAGCGGGGGCTCGTGCATGACGTCACTTTAGAGTAAAATGCGTACTCTAATGTGACGTCACGCGGAACTTCAACACACGATATCTTCGTATTTTTTTGTTTAATTGTATAGTCATCTAGTCCATTATGTAACACTAGTTGCGCCCCGCGGTTTCACCCGCGTACCCGGGTTAAAAAGTACCCTATGTGTTAATCCAGAACATATTATATCAGCTTGCCAAATCCGTTCAAACGTCAAGGTACGTACGCCAAGGTACAAACATCCAAACTTTCGCATTTATAATAGTGAGATTTTTATTTTATTTTATATACATACTATATGACCTAAAAATAAATGTCTCAGGGAGTTAATTAGAACAAAATTAACCGTTTAAATTGGAGATCAAGGCGCCTTTAGCCATATAATGATTCTTTGTATGAGGAAGGCACGTAATCAAATTCTGGGAAGTAAGTACTTTAGAAAGGCCTTGATTTAACATAGGCTGATGATTAATAAAACAAAAAGGATACAAAATGAAAATCTCAACATATTTCTTTTTATACCACTAAGTGGCAAACAAGCAAAATAATTGTTTACTTCTTAAATTAATAGTAGTGTTTTAAAGGCCTGGCTTATTGCAAATTCTAGTACATGTAAGAAAAGCTAAAAATTACGAAATAAAAAAGATTTACCTAAATTACTTTTTTATTTTGTTCTAGATACCAAGGTAGCAAACTGGCACACGGCCGAACTGATGGTAAGCGGTTGTGTATTTATAAATACACAACCGCTTACCATCAGTTCGGCCAAACAAAACAAAAACGTCACTTCTATAGAAAATGACGTTTTTGTTTGATTCAATAAACTTGAATTATGCAATCAATGTTTATTCTGACGCACTTGTTTTGATAACTATTCACTATCCAACATTAAGGCCCTGTCCCACTGCTGTGCAAGCTCGGCCATGTGATCTAGGTGGGCCCGTGTATCTACGCTTTCGCTGAATAACATATTACACGTATCGTGCACAGCGTTGCGCTGCATAGGCGATGATGTCACCCACACACGCATGGTCACCAGGCAGATTCCCAACAAATGCGTAGCCTATGCGTGCATACATAGCCTACATAGTAACCGTGTGCCGCGTGTTTATAACATCCGCAGATTACAGCTGCGTGGACGACATATCGGACAAGCAACGCGTGTAGCATGACGTCACCGACTACGTAGCGTATTCGTTAGCTGTCTGCAGTGGACATTATCACGTATAGAAGCTAAGTCAACGTGCGCAGCGTGACCATGCGCCGCAGTGGGACATCGCCTTTACTGTATTCCACCATAATTACATACTACGTCTGAAGAAATTACTTCATCAGCATGACATTTATTAAAAAGGTTATCTATTACAATACAATGCCACTTCAATTTATGCTTTATTACCCATGTGATGAGAACCATAATCAAAACATGCAATCGTTTTATTAATGAAAACGTGGACGTAGTAAGGAAGGGGCAAACAGAGCAATCGCACTTCACCCTTATTATTGGATCATCCGACATTAATTCATCATAAAGTTTAGTACATACATGTAGCTATGTGTATGAAAAACACATAAATTGTGATAAAATTATGTTCAAGTAATTTTTTTAGGATTTCAAGTTTGGTCATATAAAAAATTCTCATGTTGTTCCACTCAGTATTTTAGTGACAGTAGTCAAAAAGTATCAACTATGTTGTATCCAACTACACTCATGAATGAGGTGAGTAGCAGGAAAACCGCTATAAATGTGAAATACGAGCTAAGTATTATACCTATGATTGTATGTAGGTAGTAAGTATATCGTCTAAATGTATATACCTACGTGAACTAATTATTTGAATTACTTATCGGACTAACTAATCTCCGCATCCGTTGCGAAATAAGTACCTAATATTTTTCTTAGAAATTCTTATATAAAGTACTTTATTTATAAATATTCGCTCAAAGTAGGTATTCGATAAATAAACTGAAATAAAAAATGTTATTTTTCAAAGTAGATACTTAGTACTGTTAAAAGACGATAACTAATAATATTATGTTGGATTAAAATTCATTGTATTCTAACAAACTTATCATATTGGATTATATATTTTATGACAATTTATGTTCTCATTAATCCTACTTCTTTTCTATGGATATACCCGTGTTTGCCCACAATCTCGACCCACACAAAGCCTCAAAGGGAACTGGCTCCCAAATGAAGCTATCGGAAAACACCGGGTGCTTGGCGACAGATTTTCAACTTGAGGGTGGTAGCCAGCCAGGCGGGTACTACAAAGTACCCTACCACCGTGCTATGGTGTCCACACGTTTATTTTCCATCACCGAAAACTCAAGCTCGTTGTAGGATTCGAACTCAGGGCCTTCGTCTCGGAATTTGACGTCACTACCACTGAGCTATCATCGCCTTAAAAGCGCTCATTAGGTTCAGGTACAAATTAGTATTTATTTATTTAAAAAAAAAACTCTTAATTAGCACCAGGCATAAAATTTAGTTTTAGTTTGTGACCTATTATAAAGTGTTTTTTTTATTATGGATATTTTATGAAACATCCAACTGTTTCTGCAGTTTCAGAAATGGACTAAGAATGTCAAGAATTTATAGTTTTAATTTCCTAAAGATGCCTATTCACTCTAGTTTTAAATGCCCAAATTATAGGGTGTCAGTAAACGCTAAGGCCTAAAAAGTCGCTAAAATCATGAAACTCAGACAGGAAACACCATATCCATACCAAAACTCAACTCACAGGTAAAGTTTACCAAAATGCCGCCAAAAAGCTTCAATGATCCGAATATAGCACACTCCACTAAGAAAAAAGTGTAAACTATTAAAAATTCAAAAAAGGAAACCACTAACTTTTTTTTATTTGCGTGGCAATGGAACAATGCTCGTGCGTCAGCCACGTCCGCCAACCGCTAGGTCACTGCGGAGAGCTACTATCAAATCGCGCATGTTTCTATTATGAGTAGATTACCTTATCGTGCACTTGTATCAAGTTGTTGAGTACCAACGCGATATTTTGTAATACGCGATAGTGTCGCACATTTTGTAATGAGTGATTGATGATTTTTTAATTGACTTTCATATTTTTGTTTTGGGGTACAAGAGCCGATGGGTCCAAATTAAATTTTCTTTCCATCTGTCAGAGATTAATACTAGAATAAGACTGAAAATTAATGATAATAATATAAAAATACATATTTTCTTTATTGCCTAAATTAAGACATTTCATGCACATTTTTGTATTGGAGCAAAAGAATAAAATTTAAACAGTGACTTTAATGTGATTCCAATTCATAGGTATTTTTTTATAAAAAATATGTTTTTCTAATTTAAACTTTACCAGGACCTTTAAAAAGTTATTTAACATATTATTTCTTTTTTGTTTTGGTGTTTTTACTGACATTTTAATTCCTAATTTATTTATAAGTTTTTTTTCAAAATACAATCTATGTATATAAAATTCCCTGACAGTGTTATCTTTTTGGATAGCTGACATTAAAAAAAGTAGCCTAAAATAAAAATATATATACTTAGGCTGTTTCGGAACTGGTGGTTAGTTCCACCCTAGGGCCTTAATGTAATAAATAATAAATGGCTTTGACTTTTAACGACACTCATAGGTTGGAACAAAATGTATTTTGTAATTTATTCAGTTGTAATTATAATTTTTATCAATTAAACACGTGTTAAAATGTATGCAAAAAGAAATAATTGGACTGTTTTACAAAAACCTTAAACCGACTTCAAAGTACACTAAGAAGTAATCAAATCCTGATCTGATGACAATGGGACCAAACGGGAAGCGTACCCTTTCAAATGAAAAAAGAATTTTCCAAATCGGTTAATAAATGACGGAGTTACGAGGTAACAAACATAAAAAAAAAAAAAAAAAAAAAACATTCGAATTGAGAACCTCCTCCTTTTTTTTTTGAAGTCGGTTAAAAACTGGACAAGTGCGAGTTGGTCTCGTTCACGGAGGGCTCCGTAAAATAATAATAATTTGTGGCACAGCAACTCAAATAGTGTACAATTTTGCTATAAAATTAACAGTATAGGGGCAACTAAAAATAATATATTATTAGTTGCCCCAATACTGTTAATTTAAAAAAATGAAGTAAACTGTTGTAATATACAACAGTTTACTTCTTTTCTTTTGTATTTGTTGTTTACGTACATAATATGACGGTATAATATTTGACCCGTATTACAGTTTCTTACGTCATGAGCTTTTTGGCGGGAACTTGCAGAGTGACATTGCGTTTTCATTTTTATTTTCATAAATTCGTGTATTTTGAGTTTTATTGCATATTATCGGTGGTATTTTATCCAATAAAGATCAATCGATGTGCACCAGTGAAGTGAAATCAGATGAATTATGTGTATCGTTACAAGTTGTTTCAAAAAGTCTGTGTAAAGTTTTTAGTACAATGACCACCATTGTACTAAAATGAAAATGATATTATATAAAATTACACGTATGAAATGGCTGTTTGGTTGAAAAAAGCCCTTGCCTATCCTTTTATGGATGAATAAACTACTACTACTACTACTTCTTAGTAAGAAGTTCTTACGTCATGGCGTTTTTGAGACAGAGCCCGAACAAAAATGCTTCAGTTTTGAGGTTTATTGTATAGAGTCTCCTCTGTCACAAGTTCCTTCCCTGGGGTTCACCCGCAGTTTCAGCATAAAAAGTCTATGTGCCTCTCTATGCCATAGGCTATCTGCATGCCAAATTTCAAAACAATTAGTTTGGCATCAAGAGGTAACAAACAAACTTTCGCATTTATAATATTAGTATGATGATCTCTACTGCCATAGTAATTTCAACTAGCTACCTATAACAGTTACAAAGATACATTCCACTGTGATAAACCAACAGGTCCTACACAACAGATACACATAGAAGAAACCTAAAAATAAATTGAAAATATTTGCTGTGAAGATATGTCTATTTATTTAAATGTATATAAATGTTATATTCAAACATTTGTGAGTGAACAACATGTTTATATATGCATGTGTCACATATGTGCATTATAATAGTCTTATTCTTCACCCATTCACATTAAGGTCAATGTTGAATTATTGTTTTATGACATAACTGTTTTGAATAGAGTAAACAATGTGTAAGAAATTTATTATTATTATGATAAAAATTAAATATGCAATATGTATCCATAAACTTCACGCTAAATCCAGGGACTGCATGTTATCACTAGTCGTGTGTAAAGTAACTATTTTATAGATTGACCAATTGGCTCACAAATATAAAGCGCGTTCCATAAATTCATATGAAAAAAAACAGGAATTGCATTCAAATGATCAAGCCTTACTTTTGATGTACCAACAGTATAAAAAAATACTTCGAAAGGGCCAAAAGCCAAAATATGGTTCTGAAGAAGAATATAATTTAAATGCTTAAACATACTGCCTCACACTACATTCAGTCTGCAGGGTGTAAATCTTGCTGAGATGCTAGTAATGAGATGAATCACAGTTCCTGGAATTCTATAGGATGCATGTCACATCTGCGAGCCAACAGGTAATGTATCCTGCAGTGCATGTTATTGTACAGTCACAGTATAAAAGGTTTGTCACCTTATAGTCGGTTTTTGCTTGCACCAGATTGCAAGAATCAATTTTAATATACCAACAAGAAGGTCAAAACATGTTGAAGACCAACAAACCTTTTTATTACTTACATACATTGCTTCTCCACACAACATGCCTGTGTAAGGGGCAGTGTGTAGAAACCCTTACTATTTTAACTAGGTACAACTCACTATCAATAGATTCTAGTGGCTGTTTCATGAGACAATTACATTTAAAAGCTTACCTTCATGAAATCAGCTTTGCTTTTTGTAATAAAATACAGTGGTTAATTTTTATTTTAAGTGTGTGTAGTAAACTTAGCAATTATCTAATGATTGCTAAGTTATTACTTTAATTAAATATTTCAAAAAGTGTGGAAGATGAACTTGAATCAATAAGTCTTACCCATTCGCCGCCGGTTTCATTGTTGTATGAAGCACGTCCTCGAATGATGAGTCTCAAATTAAACACATGGTTTATTTCTGAAAATGTAAACAATTGATCAGTCAGTTTATAAAAAAATGGTCCACACTATTTCAAATGCTATTAGTACATACATATTTGATATTGCATATTTAGACGTATTGTTCTAGTCCTAGTCTAATATCGATAGAGTTTATTGGTAAGTAATATTTTGAAATAATACATGAAAAAAGACAGCTGTTTTCTATCAAAACACTTCTCGTCTTTTGAATCTATCTATATAGTATAAGGTCGGCCGCATACTATAAGAAATTTTCTGTCAGAAATTTTCGGACGCCCGCCGGAAGGCACTTTCCCCATACATTTTGTTCTAGACCCCGCATACTATCCGAATTTCTGACGTAAAAATGTATGAGCAAGCGAATTTCTGACAGAAAATTTCTTATAGTATGCGGCCGGTCTTATCCATGTATCTATGGCTGCATTCCGAATTACCGCTGTAATCGCTGTAATCGATTTGAGCGTGCTTAAACCATGGATTTAATATACAAACAGGATTGAGCTCTTGGGCCAAAAACGCGAGCAGAGAGAGATAACGCATACCGAGGCTGTTTATCCCATTCTAATAGGGTGACCAAACATTTTTATAACGAACAGGAAAGTTGGATTTGAGAGATAATTTGTGTCCGGTTGACACTTCTTCTTCCTAGTCGTGCACTCTTGGCAGAGTGGTCGTGGTCATTGTTAGTCCCTTTCGCGCACAATCGCTGCATTGCAAAGTTCCTCCAATTTTGTCTGTTTGTGGCGTTTTGACACTAGTTGATTTCAAATTATTGTTTGTATTACAAAAATATTAACATTATGTTACTTAAAATAGTGAAATAATAATTTATAGAAAAAATAAGAGATAAAACCATAATGAAAAACTATAGATATCGAGATACTTTTTCGCGAAAACCCATTATTTGAAACTGAACATTGTTATGTTCTATGTGGGTGTTGAATCGTGTACGCACGATTAATCAAGATATAAATTTCCAATATTAGCTGACCTCTCATTGTACAGAAATCCTATACAATGCGAGATCAGTTTATACTGGAAATGTATAGCTTGATGTGTAGCCGTGTATACCCATGTTTTTGAGAAAAGTTATGATTAATTTTTGAGTTACGTTTTGTGTCGAATCATCAAATATTACGTATGAATAGGCAAGGGTGCATGCAGAATTTCGTTCTGGGACCACGGCTTTTCCCCTTGCTCTTTTTTCAGTTTGCTCTACAGAGCTGTTATTTGGGAATTAAAATAAAGCAAAGGGAAATAAAACTCGAATGTGCTTGACAAAGTAGGTATTTATTAAAATTAAACACGGCTAAACAAAATCGTTTTATTTAGTTTCTGCCTTAGGCCAATCTCACTGCCTAAGTTTCTGAATGCATTACATTTCGCGTGGTGAATAGGTACGAATTATTAGCCAATGCTTTTACTAGTTACAGTTTTTGCGGTTCTTCATCTGTTATGCATTGGAAAGGATGCGGTGGAATAATAAGATGTTTCAATCTTGTGGAAAACATTTGTTTTAATCGCATTAAAATTGCATTTTTGCTTCATTTCTTCTTTCGATGGAAAGCTGTAACAAACATAAAAAATAATGCTATTTCAATTATGCGATACATAGGTACAAATAATTTATACAATAGGTACACATTACAACACACAATAAACATTATACTTAGTTTTAAAAAGAATTACACTAACTTTAGTGTCTTCCGTCTACAATTTTTTTTAATAAACCATGGTCAAACTACTTATGACTCACCATTGTTAGTAAATAAAATCATCGTTATTCCTTACTTGTGAAATAAAATCCCACAACCAGCACATGATTCACTTTTACATGTCTTGATACAATTTTTTTTCACCATTTTCACGATAAAAAGTATAAACAAAATGCGTTTCCACAAAACAACAGAAAAAGTCGCCATGTTGCCATGACACCACTGATATCAGATTTCAGTGCTACCAGAATAATTTTATGATAGCTACCAAACAATCATATTATTTTGATTATTTTACTTAAATACAATTATTTATTATTATGTACAGATGTAAACCTACAAAATAAAATGATTTAAAACTAGTTTAATAGCAAAAAAATATTTATACGTAATATATTTTACTTGTTGTGGTGAAATATTTTCTACCATCTTTAACATTTTTATCTTTTGGCAATTGAGGAAAAGGGACAAACGGCCTCGGTTCGGGCTATCTCTCTCGGCTCGTTTTGCCTCGGCTAAGATAACTAACAAAAGTAAACCCTAACGTGCATGACTTATGGTTTATTTTTGTATGATAAAATTTTTGGAGAGTTCAATCCTGTTTGTATATTAAATCCATGGCTTAAACCCGTACCGAATTGAATAATGACAGTTCACGATGTCCCGTGAAACGTCATAGATGACGTCATGACATCCGCCATCTTGCGCTCACACCGACCATGCCCTAAACTCATATCACCGTGAGCGCTGTCAAAAGTGACGGCAAAAATCTAGGCTGCATTCCGAATTACCGCTGTAATCGCTGTAATCGATTTGAGCGTGCTTAAACCCGTACCGAATTGAATAATGACAGTTCACGATGTCCCGTGAAACGTCATAGATGACGTCATGACATCCGCCATCTTGCGCTCACACCGACCATGCCCTAAACTGATATCACCGTGAGCGCTGTCAAAAGTGACGGCAAAAATCTAATAAGATTCTTGGTTTTCTATTTGGCAAAGATACTTTTTATGATTTTATGAGAGAAAAATAATAAAAAAAGCAGATATTCCTTTTTGCAAGTCAATTTATAAAAGATATAAGGAGTCCTAGTGCACTGATAATTCAGATTTTAATTAAATTCTCAAATGTTCTGTTTTGAATACTGTGAGCGCGATAACGGGCGTTCCGAATTGTTGATAGTTCTCAGCTGTCATAAGCGTGATATCTAATTCGGTACGCAAATTATTGCTGTGATCGCTGTGATCGATATTATCCATTTCGGAATGTACCCTATGTTTTGAATCTGTGCGTGCGAGCCGCAGTGCTGCCAACTCTTCTAACCGAAAAGGAGCTGCCAGTGTCTTGAAAAAGCGCTAGGTCGAGCTAAATACTGTTTAGATGATAAATAAATGACAAAAATAGACGACAGCTGTTGGGAAAAACTCTATATTCAGCACCAAATTCTAAATTAAACTTAACACCCAATAAATTGAAAGCACGGCTGAGATTCAAAAATATCAAACTTTTTTTAAAATTTTCAGGAAAGATAGTTAATGTAATTGTAATTTCATCATCATCTGATTCTTAGAACTTGTACATTAACCTGTGATCCAATTTCAATTGCTCCAAATGTAGCAGATAGTCGCACTGCGTCAATTTTCGACATAATTTAGGATTGTGGAAAAAGCGCTAGATTTAGCGCTAGGTGCCAAAACGAGCCGTACACAAAAAAAGCGCTAGATCTGGCGCCGAAAGCGCTAAGTTGGCAACACTGGTGCGAGGTATTTTCGAAACATTTAGAAACCATTTCGAAACTGCATGCAGCATTCTGACATACGAAAGTAGAACCAGAAAAAGCGCGGCAGGAAACAGTTTAGTAGGAATAAATTGTATTGATACTTTACAAAAAAAAATATATAAATAATGGTGCCGATTCTGTTGTAAATCGCACTAAACTAATTTTAGTTACATCTCATCTCTTTCTTACGAACATGATTGAAAAAGGATAGAACATATTTTAAGTTGTTAAATTAATCTTTGCCGTCTTATTTTGCGTGTATTTAGGCGTAACCGCGATAGATGGCGACTAAATTTATATTGAAAACAAGTATTGGACTAATTTGACAGGACTAAATTTCTTACATTCTTTTCTTATGTTCTTTGTTAGAAAGAGACATAGTGACATTAAAATTAGTTTAGTTGTGAATAACAGAATCAGGGCCATTAAGTTATGTTTTATTTTCCTAAGTAATTAATTATTTGCATGTAAATGTGTTAAAATTTTACATAAACTCGTTATATTCTATTTTTATATAGAATAATTTTAAATATACAAATATCCTGGGATATTCCTCAAACGGTTATCTGCAAACTAAGCGTACTACACAGGGCGTCCCACGGCTATGCCATATGGAGGGAAAATACCTTAAATATTATATGGAACATTTTACTGAAAGCAGACATTATTTTAATTAAAAAAAAATTCAATCTGCATTCATAGATTTTTAAATAGTTACATGGTTGAACCGGGAATCGAACCCGTTACATAAGAAACATAATTACCTGTAGCTTTATCATACCGATCGAAAGGCTTCATCATAAGGATTATTTTTTGCTAAATAACAGTATCAGAAATAAAAGGAAGACCGCGAATTTTAACATTTTAATACTATTAGTAATAGGTACCCAGTACTTATGATAATGTTAGTTGTATGTCCTATACGGCAATGGCCCTGATTCTGTTGTTCACAACTAAACTAATTTTAATGTCACTATGTCTCTTTCTAACAAACAACATAAGAAAAGGATGTAAGAAAGGGGATAGAACCTTTGTGGCATAGCTAGCCGCCGCCATTTTGATTTTTTTTCAATGTCGCGGCGCACGGTGTAAGTGGTATATTTGGGTAGAGGACACTTATACAAACAAAAAATGTTAAACAATATGGTGGCCTAAAGTGTCACGTTTCCGAGATATTTGGAGGTAAAGATCGCCATATAAGAATAATGACAATCATTAAAAATTTACTTATTACGTGTTTATATGCATTCGAGTGTATTCAAATAATAGTTCCAGGTTGATTTATCAATTTTTTATAATACAGTTACACTAGGAGCACGAAAAACAATATTTTTAATTACTTACCTACTAAACAGCATCGTAATATTCGCTATGAACCACAATGTTGTCAAAGTAGCTGGGATCGTGATTTGTTTTCCATCTTGTCATTATTATACAAACAAAAATGACAATACTTGTCCTAAAATCTTTGTTACCAAGTTAATTGGAACTAAAGATCGCTAAGTAATGTTCCCTAGGCGCCAAAATTGCAATAGCGACGTAAATAAATAAAAAAAAACCAGGTCCCGCGGCCGGCCCGACCTAATAAATCTTCCACCTAAATGAAAGTCCCGTCTGGAAGACTGCTCACGTGCACACAATGGCACCGGTGTCTTCTAACCAAGTTACCAGCATATGGGCTTCCCGAGGGACTATGTAAATGAGTCGCCAATTTTCTGTCCAGCAGATGCATAAGAGCTGAGAGATATAAATGCTGGCGTCCCGCAAGGGTCTGTACTGTCCCCAACACTGTTCCTGCTGCATGTCAATGAAATGCTGTCTATTGACGGCATTCATTGTACAGAGGACGCTCATTACAAATATTCCTCGTTTCGTGGTGGAGGAAAGCCGCGAACGGCTTGTGTCTGAAATCGAAAGCACACTAACTAATGTCTCTGATTACGGTCGACTAAACCTAGTCCATTTCAACCCCACTAAGTCCCAAGTCTGCGCGTTAACCGCTAAGAAAACCCCATTTGCTGTGGCTTCACAATTCCAGAACACGGACATCAGTGAAAGCTTCGGGATCCTCGGCATCGACATTTCTAACCACGTCAATAGGCCGTCTAGAAGACAAGGTTAAGCTAGCAGCCGCTTACCAGCTTGATCCACTTGCTTCGGTGCAAAGGCCACTCGTATAGTTGGCGATCCCGAACTCACTGGCGGTTTGGAACCTCTCAGCCTTCGGCTCTCTCTGTGTGTTCTACCGTCTGTATAATGGGGAGTGTTCTCAAGAACTTTATGACCTGGTGCCATCATCACCTTTTTACCACCGCACCGCTCGCCGGCGATGTGGAGTTCATTCTCATATCCTCGAGCCGCCTCGATCGTCCACACAACGGTTCAGTCGGACGTTCCTACTGCGGACTATTGGGAAGTGGAATGAGCTCCCCATTACGGTTTTCCCTCAGCGCTACGATATGGGGTTCTTCAAAAGGGGCGGCAATCCCCCTGGTATTGCAAATGTCCATAGGCGGCGGTGACCACTTACCATCAGGTGGACCGTCTGCCTGTTTGTCAAACTTTTGAAAAATAAAAAATGCATCCAAAAAGCTCGAAGTGCTCAACAGAGCGAAGCAGTACTTCACATCGGGGCAAAGACTGCAACTTTACAATTCGCAAGTCTGGCCTTATATGGAGTACTGCTCTTACCTGGATACCATTTTGGGCCTTTAGACTGGCTTCAGCGAGGTGCCATTAGAATTGTCCACGATCCCGAGCTCACAAGCGCCTTAGGGCCCCTGAATCTGAGGAGAGACTTTGCCTTTTTATGTGTGTTCTACCGCTTGTACAACGGACAGTGTTCTGTAGAATTGTTTAACCTGACACCACGGCTACCTTCTACCATCGCAAGTCTCGCCATTGACGGGGAGTCCATCCTCAGACATTGGAACCAAAATAGTTTCAAACTATGCGGTCTCAAAGGAGCTTTCTTCGCTTACAATCAGGCGGGCCGTATGTTTGTTTGCTACCTAAGTAGTTTTAAAAAAACCTTTTATTTAAAGGTTTAAGGTCACGGCTTGTTTTTATTATGTGTTTTAATATATTTTTAAAACCGTGATGCAATATTATTTGACCACTATTGCTTAAAAACAAGAACATAAATTGTACTTAATTAACTTTAAACTATTGTCATTCGTCTCATATTATATATACATCGATATTCCAATATCTCAGTAACATGATATTTTAAGACAAGTATTGTAATTTTTGGTTAATAACGGCGACATGGAAAACAAGTTAACCACTACGATCCGAGCTACTTGACAACATTGTTTCATTGCGAATATTGCGATGCGGTTTAGTAGGTAACCAATTAATGAATATTGTTTTTTCGTTCTCTTTGTTTTGCTATATTCTAATAAAAAGTTAAATCAACCTGGGAACTATTATTTGAATACAATCTAATGCATATAAACACGTAATAAGTTCATTTTTAATGATTGTCGTAATTCTCATATGGCGACCTTTACCTCCAAATATCTTGGAAACGTGACACTTTAGGTCACCATATTGCTTAACATTTTTTGTTTGTATAAGTGTCTTCTACCCAAATATACCACTTAAACCGTGCGCCGCGACATTGAAAAAAAATCAAAATGGCGGCGGGTGGCTATGCCAGCTCCCATACAAAAATGTTCGTACCCCTTTAGTCCTGTCAAATTAGTCCAATGCTTGTTTCCAATATAATTTTAGTCGCCATCTATCGCGGTTACGCCTAAATACACGCAAAATAAGACGGTAAAGATTAATTTGACAACTTAAAATATGTTTTATCCTTTTTCAATCATGTTCGTAAGAAAGAGATGAGATGTGACTAAAATTAGTTTAGTGCGATTTACAACAGAATCGGCACCAATGTCAGCTTTTTATTTTTCTGAACAAAATTTCACATCAAATGTTAAAATTCGCGATCTTCCTTTCATTTTTGAGACTATGTTATTTAGTTTATATCTTGTGTATCTTATGTAGCTTGGCGTTTCACTACTACAAGAACTATTGTATAACAAAAAAGTAACAGTGAATACATTTTTCACCTTACTCCCATGTGACGGTAGCGAAACGGCCAAGCGACATATTTTGACTATGGTGTGTAGAGTTTGTGAAGTTAGGGCTTGTAGAGTAAGGGCAAGTAGAGTTATAAGCTTGTAGAGTAAGGGCAAGTAGAGTTACATGAGATCTGATAACTTTTTGACAGTGCAAGCTATGTCTTGGCAACATTTTACATAAAAATGTTTTTGGTGGGATTTATTGTGACTGAATTATATTATAACTCGACCCTGGCAGAAATAATTCCGAATTTGGATTTGGTTGCCAAACTTAAAATTAAGCAGAAGAACTATTTCAGAACGAATATTTGGTATTGCCCTAATTGACGTTTACCCCTGTTTTGAGCTTGCGGATATTGATTCTAGTATTCTACAAAACGCTCTACCGCCAAGAATAATCAATCATGGACGGTTCACAATATTACGAGTGATAAAATCGGACAGATTGTGAACCCTGTGGGCAAGTGCAGGTTTGTTTGCAATATGACGGTTTGACATGGATAGATTATAAACTATCGTAAATGAATACGTTATATTGTAAGCAGTATGGTACAGTTCACAGTTTATCGGGGAGTTTACAATCTCGCTAGGTAGATTATAAACTAAAAGTTTTCACAAAAATACGGTGACATATACATTGGTGCCGATTCTGTTGTAAATCGCACTTAACTAATTTTAATCACATCACTTTAGTTTTAAGCTACAGAACCAGCACCTATGCTATGTTTCAATCAAACTTATCAAAACAAGTGGCTGTAAGTTCAATCTTCAATTAAAACAAGACTTCTTTCAATCAAGTCAGTTGGATGTGATTTATCGAGGCAGATTTTTTGCGCCAACCCGACATCTAGTATGAGTAGGATAGTAGCAGTTGTAGTATTTCAGTGCTAGCTAGTTAGCTAGGTACCGACACCGGGAGCTATTTGATATGATATTGCAAACAAGTTTTTTTATGTAGGTAGTTGATTCTACAAAACAGACATACGGGACATATAATTTTATTTGAAAAAATAAATTTTGGGAAGTAGAATTTCGGGGTATTAACTTTTTGATACTGACCACACCAAGTATCTGTCTCTTTCTCTCCCGTCAAGTATTCAAGGTAGCTGTTCCCATGGATTTTTTGATAAATTTTAGGATTAGATGAGTTTTATTCAATAAATACGGTGTAATTTTAGATTTTTATTAATCAGTTTACTCTCTGGCACCAATAATTATCTTTTAACGGTAACGATCACATTGATATTTTGTGGTGACAAATCCGATCCTTCTGCGATCAACGTTGTTTTTGTTGCTGATAGTGAAATAAAAGTAAAACCTCTCAATGTATTACGGAAATCTCTAATTCTCTTTCAGAGTCATTCATAAATTTGTGTAATTTGAGTGGAAAAACTGAAATTTATAAGTAACCTGTGGTGAAAAGTTTCCTAACCTATAAGCACGAAGTTGTGTCTAAATTTCGGCGGTTGTGTTCCAGATGAGTACGAAAATCATCAAAGGTGGCGTCGCCGAGCCTGACTCCTTCGAGACTTCGATCTCGCAGGCGCTGGTGGAGTTGGAGACCAACTCTGACCTGAAGGCTCAACTTAGGGAGCTCTATATTACTAAAGCTAAGGAAATTGAACTGCACAACAAAAAGGTAACTCAAAATAATATATACTAGTTCTTGGTTCTATACTTTAGTGTGTTTACCTTCATAGTTATATTTACATGTCTAGCTTCCCTCCCATGGTTTTATCAGTGCCAAGATATTTGATGATAATCATCAAAGATGAATCTTATGATGAAAGATCAAAGTTAACCTGCTTCCAAGTAATTTATTTATTTATGATACACATGCAGCTAGAAGCTGATTGAGTGTATATCACTGCACTTTAGTCTTTAAGTACTCGTCGAGTCTATTTTTAAAAGAGTTTAAGGGGTTAAAGAAAGTGTGCCAAGTTGCAATCTAAGTCCATTATAACAAGTAACAAACATTTAAACATTCATCTATTCTATACTAATATAATAAAGTGAAAGAGATTTATATTTTAGAATCGGCAATGCACGAGTGATACCCCTACTAAAGGGTAATGGATTTAGATTTGAAATCCACATGTTGAACACCTTTGATTGTTATTCACTTTATATCAACTTATTGGAACCTCACATTTCATAACAGAATTGTGAAAAACAAAGAACTACTCATTTTTCTTCTACTTCTTTGGACTTCTTCAGCTTTGGACATCTCTAAGCTGAATGTTGAGGTGATTTTAAGTCAATATGAAAGATTCTACTGAATTCAACTATAACTGTTTTTCAATATTTCCAGTCAATCATTATCTACGTGCCCATGCCCAAGCTGAAGGCGTTCCAAAAAATCCAGATCCGTCTTGTCCGTGAGCTGGAGAAGAAGTTCAGCGGCAAGCATGTTGTGTTTGTTGGTGACCGCAAGATCCTGCCCAAACCCAGCCACAAGACACGTGTTGCTAACAAACAGAAGAGGCCGCGTTCCAGGTAATCTTTATGTTTACAAGCTTTTTATAAACTTGCAATGTATGTATTGTATGTTCAGGTCAAATCTTACAAGTCGAATTTCACCCACTTCCAGTGGTTCGATTCACTTGATAAACAATGCTATTTTTGGAAAATAGTAAAATTAATGTTTACTTAGTATTTAAATGCCACCTGGACCCCTCTTCGGGTGAAGGCCTCCTCCAGAGATTGCCACTTGTCACATAAAAATTAAAAAGCCTATATCATTCCATTTGCAAGTACAATTATATGAATAGTAGTTGTTGTGGATAATGTTAGTCCAATAAACATGCCACCTGGACCCTCTTCGGGTGAAGGCCTCCTCCAGAGATTCCCACTTGTCGTGATTCCTTGTGAGGTTGGACCAATTATGTGTTCCCACAATCTCTATCTCATCCTTCCACCTTGCCTTTGGTCTCCCTCTGCTTCTGTACCCATGAGGTCCTCTCCACATAGTCACGGTCTTCATCCACCTGTCGTCAGTGTAGCGTGCCACGTTTCCTGCCCACCTACATTTCAGACCTTGTGCAAAGGACAAGCCATCCATCATGCCAGCCTGCATTCTTATTGCCCTGTGAAGGACTCTGTCCTCCAATTTTATTTTTAGTGAGTTATTATTTACTTGCATGTAACTATGTTTCTTAATTTCCACCCCATTGTTTTACGCATGTTCCTGAGGGACTTTTTGTTTTCAAGCAAGTGTTAGCAGAACAATTCTGTGTGACCAATTTCATCCAAATCCAATCAGTAGTTTTTGGATGTTTTGTTGTTACATATATTGTTTGGAACATAAGAAGGATTTTGACATATTCTTTTACAGTTTGTCATCAATATAATTTAGTTAAATTGGATTGGATTAATTGTCTATGGGATTGCTCAATCTCAGCAATATTGCTGCTTGCTGTTGTTTTTTTCTAATGCCAATGCATTGCATGATGCTGAACTATCAAGGTCATTGTGGAATAATGATAAGTTAAAAATATCTTTAATTAACATTACTCCAGTGTACTGTAACTGTAATAAACTAATTTATTCTCACTATGTTTCTAACAAAGAACATAAGAAAAGGATGTAAGAAATTTAGTCCTGTCCAATGCTTGTTTTTTATATGAATTTAGTGGCCGTCTATCGCGGTTACGTCTAAATACCCGCAAATGACGTCTGCAAAGACTAATTTGACAGCTATTAAATATGTTCTATCCTTTTTCAATAATGTTTGTAAGAAAGAGATGAGATGTGGCTAAAATAGTTTAGTCCGATTTACAACAGAATCGGCACCATTATTCAAAATTTCTAACTAATATAATTTTACCATATTCCAGGACACTAACGTCAGTATACGACGCGATCCTAGAAGACTTGGTGTTCCCCGCTGAGATTGTTGGCAAGCGTATCAGGGTCAAGCTGGACGGCTCACAGCTCATCAAGGTGCACCTTGACAAGAACCAACAGACTACTATTGAACACAAGGTAAGATTTTATTATATAAAAAGAAAAAAAAGTGATAATAATCTGCGAAATAAAGAAAATATATAAGGTCCTAATAAATTAGTGAACTTCCTCTTGAGGGATTAATGTATAGGTCATTAGTAATCAAAAAATTATATTAGAAAAAAAACCGAGGCAAAGACCTTTTTTTTTTTCTAATTTATTAGGACCTTATATAAGAGGCCCTGTAGGTTGGTTTTGCAGTAAAGTACCGAGAAAGAAACCTCCTGCAATTATTGAATACTATTGTAATGTTTTGGCAGAATAAAAAGAATGTTGAGTTACCAAATAAATAAACAAATCAGCTCCTACTAGCAGCACATGTTCACAAGTCTTCTGTCAGACATGAGTTTTGTTTTTGTGTGTTGAAAGCAATCGTCAGGATCCATGATCCTTTCGAAATAGTTTTGAAAGATTATATGAGAGTGTGGCAATAAAAATGTGGTATTATAATTTACAATTATGTTTGTGTGACTAAAGGATGCCAGTCAGCATTATCGATATTGATTGAGTTTTCGACTGTGGCTCATACGAAAATTAACGGAAGCGGATCACATTTTTTTATTAAAATTTTACGTTCTATTTTTTTTCCTATTGTTTAATTAATGTTCCAAAATCGGATACACTTCCCTAACTTCATGTATTATCGAGGTGGCCAGTGACCGTCAGCGACCTAAGAGGCAGTTCAGGGAAAAACCATACACCAGTGATAAAATTAAAAACATGAATTTTGTTTCAATAAATTCTCTTCACTTCCAATCCACGTGAATAGAGCATTATGATGAATAGACACACCTATTCTCAATTCAATATTCGATCTAACAGATTACTGACGCTCAGTTTGTTTTGTCCACAGGTCGACACCTTCCAGTCAGTATACAAGAAGCTTACGGGGCGCGAAGTGACATTCGAGTTCCCCGAACCCTACTTGTAAACTTAGGACTATGACTTTACAATAAAACTAAAATCCTAAATATTGACTTTCAATTACAACACTGCTGCCTTTCATGTGTTGCTGCGCGTAAATAAGATCACCAGAGCTCATCGGGAGGGTCGGTAACGCGTGTTGCCTCGTGTATTGCCAACATCCATATGGCTATGGTAACCGCTTACCATCAGGCGGGCCGTACGCTTCATGACCGACTTCGTAGCAGCAGAAATATGGTTACTTGTATGGAGGTTACATTCCAAACTGATTTTCGAACAGTTCTCTGCTTGCCACGTAATAATCCACTACTGCCAATGTGCAGAGGATTTAATGAATAGAGATGAATTCCAACAGTCAGCTCCTAAAGAACAAGCTATCCTTACTAATATTATAAATGCGAAAGTGAGTTTGTTTATTTGTTTGTTATGCCTTCACGCCTCAACTACTCAATGGATCGTCATGAAATTTGGCATGCAGATAGTCTATGGTATGGAGGACATAGGATTTATCCCGGGAACGCGAGTAAAACCGCGGGGGGCATGCCAAATTTTAAGATTTTTATGCTCACTTTCGCATTTATAATATTAGTTAGGATATTAGGTATGGATTAAAGTTGCAGGCCAATTTATCCATGTTTTAACTTTTGTGACAGAGGTATAGGTCCTATGTACTTACAGGGTCGGTTAACGAAAGCTGGCAGGTTCACAGTAGGTACTCACACATAGCCAATTTCACTATAATATAGTATGTTTTATTACATTATTGTTTCTAATCAGTCGGTCAATTCTAATGGACGAATGCAAAAAATATATCACTATATTTATGAGCAGTAGCAAAAGCAAAAATTGTCTCCTTCTTCATACTTATAAGCTTGACCGGACAGACCTTTCATGATGCGCATGCAGTGCGACCTCAAGCCGCGCGCTTATTCACAGACACTATACAAGCGCAACGTGTAGGTAAATGTGTTGACCGCGCCAGCTTTAGTTATCCGACCTGTACTTCAAACGAATGGAATATAATTTAGATAATTTTATTTATTCTTAAAAATTAAATCAGTCCATCCCACATGAAATAAAATAATGATATCCCATAACAATTTTAGAACTACTGTTAGAGACAAGAAATATGATACATTACACCAAAGAGAGCTTATCAAATAATTAAATTTAACATAAATATAAATAATGTGATAAAAATACATAAAAATATTAACAAATGCAAAGGGGCAGTCATAACAAAACATTATTGAAGAAAAAATATAATATAATTTAAACCCTTTTAACCAAACCTCTATTTACACCAAATTATATTTATCGAAGAGTACAAATTTCTATCAAAATAACGTAAACTAAACTTAGTTTTTAGTTCCGACTATGAAAATAACAAAATTCCTACATATCATCATCGTTTATCATACTGGAGGTTGCGATGGAGTCACAATCTCTTTAGAAAATATGACCCTTTACACGGCGTACTTGACGTACCTACGTATAACTGTATACGAAATTTCCCTTTATCAAATAATGACAATCAGATAAAGTTATGATACACCTTTGTTAAAATATTATATTGTTTGGCTATAGAAAGGACGCATCACTAAAAAGATTTACAAACGATGTCTTATTAGTTATTATAGAAGTAAACCAAATTTTAAAATTAACTCCATATCAACAGTATTTCAATAAATGTTAGTAAATCACCTAAATGCAATTTTAATGGAATCTCTCGAACGTATAAAGTACTTTGTAGGCGTACGAGAACACATATTTGTGACTAGTAAGTAAAAGTAATTTACAATATAGTAATTTGACGAGAGTGATAATTTAATTTTATTTACATCATTTAGTTTTCTGGTATATTTTATTGTGAACTTATAATATAAAATTTATTTATAAAGTATGTATGAACATGTGCAAAAAGAACTATAAATAAATTATATAATGCAAATGATATGAATAATATCTCTATAAATACATCGCTATGATAATACAAACTAAAATCTTAATTTGGTTCTGAGTACATTAGTACAATAATAGACAGTATATTACTGGCTTAAGACCGATTCAAAATACAATGACTATTTAGTAATAATATGTTGGATCTGTTCATTAATAAAATATTTGTTTACGTATAAGGATGAATAGTTAAGAGACGGACTACTTTTGAATTTTTTGCATATCTTACTAAGTACCCCATCACCGTTAAAGTATTTTCGAGAACACAGTCAATACGAATTTGATAATAATGTATGCGGAAATAAAGACTCTATTTAGGACTAATGAATGACGAATATTAAATGAAAAATACTGGACTACTCGACCCTTTCTGCCGTTATGCATAGAGGCCTGCTTATCAAGCCGTGTTTATTTTTTAGGCATCAAGAAATGTCATAAAGTTGAACGCAGTACGTCAATACCATAAGGGCATATACGGCCAGTGCCCAGGGCCCCCACTTACGAGGGCCCCAAAAGGCCGATATATTCGCATAAACTATCTATAGCATACAATATTTTTTCTATTTTAGGTAGATAGTAAAAATAATCCTAAACATTTCAACCTAGCCCGATTAAAACAAAAATTTTAATCGGGCAACATATTCTCTCACCAATGCGAAAAAGAGCTGTAACTCATTTAAACATATTTTCATCAATCAATAAAACCAAGAAATTTTGTCTGATTAAACCAGCTTTCAATAAAAAAAAAATTTAGACCAATTTAAAGTGACAAATATAAAGTGATTATAAAAAAATATTTTTGTTAATCACTTTATTAATTTTCGGGCGGGTGCCCGCCCAAGGGCCCCGATACCTCAGACGGCCCTGGCGAACGCGACTATGCGTTTTCTAACGTCAATTACTAATAACACTCTATATGGTCTTCTTCGTCCCTCTCTGGGCCTCCTACTACCGCTTCAGTCTGCCTTATCAAGTGCCTCACACTTTAACCACGCGGCCTTTTACCTATGTATACCTCAACGAAAGTTTTTATCTACGGTCTACAAGAAAGATACCTACTTAGCATGACATGCTAGAGGCGTCTTTGGGCAACCATTTTTTGGTTTCCTAGTGAAGCTACCTGACGTGACTGTGCACCGGCTTCCATTCACAAATGAAGGTGAAAGGGAATAGGCAGATACTCCACCACGCTTGCCCACTGCGGATTGGTGGAGGTATGCTAGTGGTCAACCTACTGTTGGAGTTTTCCACCTAGGAGGCCTCCAATGAGCTTATCGACTGGTGATAACCGGGATTAACGGCTTTACGTGCCTTCCGAAGAAAACGCTCGAGTTGCGGTCACCCATCCGGATACCGTTTTCACCAGTGATTGCTTTTTGCCAATCGATTAAGAACGGCTAATCAAGCTACACCACGAAATCAACTCGAATTGAAAGTTATGTCTATACATCTAATACATTAGAATATTTCCATAGTCATAGAGATATCCCTTATTCTTTAACATTAATTAAATATTGGTCCTTAAAAAAAACGCTAAAATTATTTTGGTGATATTCAGATGAGCATATTTAACAGCATTTGTGACTTTAAGGAGCAAAAAAAAAAGGTAAAATTTTTTGTCCTGTATTTTTACAAGTAATGGAACTTATTACCTTTATTTATACTCTGTGAGTATTATTGAATAATATGCAAGTTTTTTGCGCTGATCTGTCCAAAACTCCTCTAATAATGAAGTCAAAACTATAAGAATAATAAATAATACTAAGAACTGCTAACTTTTTTGTTTTTGTTGAAGTCCTTGATGTCGTCATCTCATTGGAAATATAGCCTTACTGCTTTATAATAAGGTTTATCTATATCATCATACAATAATCTATTAATCAAAGAAATGAACCTTAATGTAATGCAGTAAGGTTCATTTTTCTATGACATCCTCATGAATCATTTTAGCGATTTATTTAAATAGCATTATTAATTATTCATAAAAATCCTACCCTTACCTTTAATTTACAACTCCTGCTCATAGATCTTATCTAAATCACCTGCGCTTGGTTCAACTTTCTCTTTCGTCTCGTTAGTTTCCGTTGGATTGGTAGGTATAATAACTTTAACATAATTAACTGGGATTAAGCCAGCATGCTGTTTATCCGCTGATGCCATGACCCATCCAGAGTTCCATAAGTTGCCTTGTAGATGTTGTGGAGCGAGGGTCAACATCTGGTTGGCTTTGAAACTCAGCTCTTGGGGTGTTGTCGCTTGGAAATCGTGTTGGCCAACCGCGCGCATCGGGTTTTTCCAGGTTTTTGGGTCGTTTACTGAAAGAGAGAAGATATTAGGGTGATTCATAAAAATGTTCCATGTTATTAAAAGCCGCCATCAAATTAAAATTCAAAAAGTATTCCTGATAAGGCACTTATGAACGTTAACAAAATGACTCTACATCTATTCCTAAGTAGAGATAGAATATTTGGGTGTATCAACTTTTTCTTGTACCTCGTTGCCATAGTTACATCCCCTGGACAACTCTTTGAAATCATGATTTTCTATATACCATTACCATTCACCAAACATATATGTGTATGGACTATCTCCTAAGCACATTAGTAGCATATATTATAACAGTTTTTTTTTAAACTCGGTCATTTTAGTCTCTTAGAATAAAAGCAAAAAAAGTTGATTGACCCATTTCATTTCTCAAGATACGAATTAACTTCTCAAATAGATACTCTTTTATGTTATTTTCATGTTAAACTTACATTTCTCTATACTATTATTGATGCCGGTCATCATCTTCAAGACGATGTAAGGCGCAGCGGCGACCACTCCGAAGAACATCAGGATCGGCCAGCTGGAGCCGCGAGCTTGTTGCTCCGCGGTTGCCGTACCTGCTTGTGTTGCTGCTACGGCATCGGCCCACGCCTGGGAATTAATTATATTTTTATATTAATACATGAAGCAAAAACTTTCGCTCCTTTTTTTACCCTATTCCGCGCACGTAGGAGTGTGAGACGTACTTAATGTACCGAGACTCATTAATTAACAGTTCCAATACTGAGATTCTGTTGTTTGCAAACTAGCAAAGCTAATTTGACTTTAAAACTAAGTAGTTCGGACGAATTCGACACGGGTCGCGTCCGCCACGGCGCGTAGCATGAACGGATTCATATAAAATGTTCGCGAGATTTGGAATGCGCACGGACGGTTTCGTACGGACCACGGCTCGGCCAAGCATAAATCATCCTTTATAGTAGACTAACTTATAAAATGTACTTGAGAGAAGAAGAAATAATGTAGTCAATGAAGTAACAATTTTGTACAAATTCCATTGAAAGTTACTTAGATATTGGTTAGTTGTGTAAAACATGTAGTAACCAAGTTTTTTCAAGTCCGCATATTGTGTCGGGTAACTACGGAACCCTACACTGCGCGTGGCCCGACACACACTGGGCCGGGTATTTTTATTTGATCTTGTCCGAGTAACACGATAGAGAGATCTTGTAAAATGTCAAAAAACTTGCGTGAAATGCGATAGCACTATCTATTGATAAGAAATGTTTAAGATATTTTGTTTTGTTACGTACAGTAGAGAATATAATATAGAAAATACTTATCTATCCTCCATACATTGAATATGTACAGAAATTCTTCGAGTAACACGATAGAGAGATCTTGTAAAATGTCAAAAAACTTGCGTGAAATGCGATAGCACTATCTATTGATAAGAAATGTTTAAGATATTTTGTTTTGTTACGTACAGTAGAGAATATAATATAGAAAATACTTATCTATCCTCCATACATTGAATATGTACAGAAATTCTTCATGTTAGCTTGTTTTGTTACTGATAAAAGGAAAGGGTAACAAATTATAAGACAGATAAGAATATCTTCTAAGTTAGTGAACTAAAATGTGTTTACAAAAACTTGACTTGAGATGAGACTTATCGTCTAGATTTAATTAATTCAAAGTCCTAATGCGTTTATTGCTTTTAATTTTGCTTTATTTATCATTTAGAATAAATTATATTAGACTAGCGACCCGCCCGGCTTCGCACAGGTGCAATGTCGTGTGGTGTCGCAAGTCATCTACCAGAATAATAATACCTCAGAGATAATACTGACACATTAGACAAAAAAGATTTTGATAACAAACCTTAAATTCAGTCTCAGTTCTGATGCCAAGCATTACTTGCAGCTTCTTTATGAGCCAGTTAAGTGTCCGGAATACAGCAAATGTCGACCAGAACTGCGCAAATAGAGATCTTAACCGGCCAAAGTTTTCTGCAACACCTGCAATAGGTAGGTATTAAAATTGATTACTGTTATTGAGCAAACTTCTTCTGTCCTCCATTTTTTAAGTCACTTAAAGAGGCTGCCTTAAAAGTAAATTAGTATTTTGCTTTTAATGACTTTATTTTTAATACATTTCCTCAGTGAAACGTATTTGAATGTAACATGTTTAACATAAATTTACATACAACATACTCACTATAGTTTTAGAGGTTTAAAGGTTACTACCAAAAAACTAGTAGAATATAATTAAAGAAGAAACTGATTGACTGATATAGTGCAGCATAGCAATTTTTCACACTGGTGTTGCGAGGCAGGCCAGTAAGGGCAAACCACCTTAATGATTTAAGCCATGCAAATATGGTCTATGGAGCCCATCCATATCTATTGATTTATTGCTATTGGCATTAAAGATTTTGTAAAACTATAAGCTGCCTTTACTAACCCATCTCTCATTTCTACCCTGTATAACCAAGGCATCCACTAAGGAATTGATTTTCAAAAGTGAACCCCTAAAGAGGACACATTTCCAGATAACATAAAAATACATACCCAATATAGCTCTGAATGAGCTGGTTAGTGCAAAGAAGGTATTTTCCAACATCATGGCAACACCACCCACTGCATTTACTAGACTCTGTATTGAATCAAATGCTGGTCGTGTATTCTCTTCAGCCAACTGAATGAAGCTGAAATGTAGGGTGTATTGAGTATTTATCGGGTAATGGGCATGTTGCAGTATTGTGACTCAAGCTTAACTGGTCGCGCGCACAACCAGACAAGAAACACCTGCTAGAGTAAAAATTTATATGGAACAGTAACTAAATGACAGTTAATATTAAACCTTGTGTCTTATACGTCACAGTGGCATTTCGCGCACAATGGCAGCGGTTCCCCTTAAACACAAACGGTCTGTATAAGGCGCGCGGAGGGTTAAATAATGAATATGTTAATGTCAGCATATATCTCATCTCTATGATCTAAAAGGCCTATTTAGACAGCACATATTATACATCAATGTGTCAAAAAGAGACAAACATACTCTGGATAAACTGGTGCCAAAATGGGCCTCTTACATCTCAACAACTTTAACCCGTTGGTTCTCACGAGGGATGCGCATCCTATTATAACAATTGATGTCATTGTTATATTTTTAACTACGAGCCAAGCGATTAATAACATTTCATCAAACAATATACCTAATAAATCAAAACAAACAATAAACATACCTGCTTTCAATATCTCCACTAAATCTGTTATATCCTCCATATGGTGCCATTGCTCCCATCCCCATTCCCATTCCATAGCCTCCGCCATAATTCCCGCCGTAGCCCCCTCCGTAGCCCCCCATACCATAAGATCCCATACCTCCATAACCTCCCATGCCATAGGACCCCATCCCACCATAAGAGTATCCTTGATTCATCCCATAACTTTGCATGCCCATATCAGGCCTTGGAGGCAAAACTGGAGGCCCCATAACAGGGTTCATAGCCGAGGTCGATGGTATAGGGTCCCTGAATGATCCTATACTATCCCTACCCGTCACAGTCGCGGTATTATATCCAGGGTCAGAGTTTACTGTGAGCTGCTTCGCTGGTACACTCATTTTTGTCACAATTTACACAAACCGAGATTAGAGCACGTAACCTTTGTGTGTAATCATATGCTTCAATTCACTGATAAGCGATATACTCCATTTGAATGTCTTTTTTCTCAAAGATTTTATCAGGAAAGCTATTTATTTTATTCACAGATTCTATGATTGTGCGATAAAATTACGTAGTGTTTTGACATTTATTTTTTGTTAATTTGTTCATGACCATGGATAAGTCCTTCAATCGCATACATTTTATTTATAATATCACTTTAATATAGTCCGCACATTAGTCACCATCCAGTCATGTTTAGTAAAGTGGTAGTCATTGTACTAAAACTATTCACGGACTTTTTGAGCTTTCTCTGTCTACGGGGCTCCCGTATTTTGAAGAAAATAGTTTTTGAGGAATTTTCAGTACTATTTTCTTTAAAATACGGGAGCCCCGTAGACAGAGAAAGCTACGGACTATGATATACGGTATTTTAGATTTTTGTGACAACACTGATCAACGATGTCAAAACACGGACTTTTGGCGGGAACTTGCAGAGTGACGTTGCGTTTTCATTTTTAATTTCATGAATTGGTATATTTTCAGTTTTATTGCATATCGGTGGTATTTTATCCAATAAAGATCACTCCATGTGCACCAGTGAAGTGAAAAAAAATGAATTATGTGTATCGTGACTTCCGACGACGTGAAGTGAAAAGCTTTAGTAAAATTACCACCATTTTACTAAAACGTGACTGAACGGTGACTGATAATGCGGACTATGTGAAACTTAATATGCGGACTATATGAAAGTGATATTATAAATAAAATTAATGCGACTGAAGGACTTTGTTTCCTTGGTTATGAACAAATAAAAAATAAAAAAACTGAATCTTTTTGGCGGGAACTTGCAGTAACGTTTACGTTCGTAGACGGAGAAAGCTATAGACCTTGTGATATCTTCTGACTCATTCATACAGAAAGAGAAACACTTATTAGAAATACACGTTAAGAAACGAGACAGAGCGCTAGCATTTTTTATCCTACTCGAATGTCGGTTTTTCAAGGTCATTACATCGTTTGCGCATCGGTTTGCGAAATAAATAATGACATTCCAAGGACGTTTTGGTACTGCCAACTTTTCTCAAATCTGTGTGGCCAACATAACATTTCAGTCTCCCACTCTAGTGAATGAATGAATGATTTTTATTTCGCTCGAATTGTGGTACATACAAGGTCATAATAATAAACGTGCTCACTCTTCACCAGGAAGCGGTATGCAAAATTGATAAATACAATGTAAAAATTTGATACAATAGAAAATAAAATTATTAATATATTGAGTTTTAACATTCACAAAATAAATTAAGCAATGAAACAGATTTAAGATTCACATAACATAAACTATATCTATAAGATTTTTAAATTTTTATTCATACCTAAGTTTATAATTGAAATAATTGTTTATTGAATAAAAACATTCACATAATAACATTTTTTTAATATAATTTTAAATTTATTTAGTGGTAAATTACTAATACTTTCAGGCAATTTATTGTAATTTTTTACAGCCATTGGATAACAGTTGTTACTATAAAGCGTTGTTCTTATGTTTGATAGTCTCAATCTGTTTGGCAATCTACTATGATGACTACATTCACCACTCAATCGATTAAATAGCTGCATATGCATTTTAACAAAACAACACATTTCAAAAATGTATAAACAAGGGACCGTCAGCAAATTAAATTTTTTGAAAGAAGTCAAACTATCTACATTGCAGATTACTCGTACGCATTGCTTTTGCGCAATAAATACTCTATTGAAATGGCATGAATTTCCCCACTCGAATATGCCATATCTAATGACAGAACATACATAGCCGTGGTTTGCCTGTATGGCCGTATGTTCACCTGCAATCTTCACCAAACGCCATAAGGCATAAAAAATCGATTACATATCCTACTTATATGTGATGACCGTATCATCTAACTTTATGCCAAGAAATATTGTTTCATTACATTCATTTATGCTATTGTTTTTGAAAGATATAATAAGTTATTTTTAGGGTTCCGTAGCCAAATGGCAAAAAACGGAACCCATATAGATTCGTCATTACTGTCTGTCTGTCTGTCCGTCCGTATGTCACGGCCACTTTTTTCCAAAACTATAAGAACTATATTGTTGAAACTTGGTAAGTAGATGTATTCTGTGAACCGCATTAAGATTTTCACACAAAAATAGAAAAAAAAAATACATTTTGGGAGTTCCCCATACTTAGAACTGAAACTCAAATTTTTTTTTCATCAAACCCTTACTTGTGGGTTATCTATGGATAGGTCTTCAAAAATGATATTGAGGTTTCAAATATATTTTTTTCTAATGTGAATAGTTTGCGCGAGAAACACTTCCAAAATGGTAAAATGTGTGTCCCCCCTGTAACTTCTAAAATAAGAGAACAATAAAACTAAAAAAAATATATGATTTACATTACCATGCAAACTTCCACTGAAAATTGGTTTGAACGAGATCTAAGTATAAGATAAGATAAGGTAAGATAGTAAGTAGTTTTTTTTTTAATACGTCATAAATCGTAAATCGTAAATATGAAATATGAAATGAAATGAAATAATTTATTCATTCAAATAGGCCTTCACAGGCACTTATGAATAGTCAAACTCTAATACTCTAATGCACGGTTCGGAAGGTTGATGGTGCCTTATCAGGGCCTAAATTGAATAAATGCTTTTTTTGAAGTTGATTTTGCTGAGAAGAGCCGGCAATAAACTCAGCAATTACTCTTTTTAAAAACAAACTTAAATTTATTACATCAGATGTTTCCTGCGAGAGCGAGCGCTACAACCACGCATTTTTATCATTTAAATATTCTTTAATATTGTAGTAAGCCTTCTGTACTAAAGCGGCCTTTATACGTTCCTTAAACTTTAGTGACGGTAAATTTAAAATTTCATTAGAGATCTTATTATAAAATTGTACACTCAGTCCTAATAATTAACCTTGCACTTTTTGGAGTCTATAAGAAGAGGTCAAAAGTTTATGCTTATTTCTAGTACCAAATCAATGGCCGTCAAAGTTAAACTAAACCTGGCCACGGGTCCAGATAAGTTTGTGGGGCTATACGAAGGAGATTACAAATCAATTTTTTATTTAGATTTTTGACTTCCCTACCCAAAGGCTGCCAATGGGACCCTATTTCTAAACGTCCGCTGTTAGTCCGTCTGTCTGACAGTGAGGTTCTCATGAACCGTAATAAGTCGACAGTTGAAATTTTCTATTGCCGCTATAATACATACACGACAAATTATACTTATCACGAAATAATACGACGCATTATATGTGTGAACCCAGGATATTTATTATTCTAAATTTATGTCAAATTTTAAATAAGCTTTTTATAGAACTCAAATAATAATTTCCCAAAAGCCGAGTAAAAATAATTATATGGTTACACCAGTTCTATACCTGTATAAAAATTGTATAACTATATATAGCTCATTCTCTATCTCAAACTGACCACGGTCTCTAGGCATCTTCACTCTACGTTTACGTTATATTCTCAGAATAAGGTTTAGTTATTATTCTGAGGTTTTATCTTCATAAATTCGTGTATATTGCGTTTTATTGCATATTATCAGTGGTGTTTTACCCAAAAAAGATCAAAACATATGCACCAGTGAAGTGAAATTAAATGAATGAAGAATGTTCACTACTTTAGAATTTTAGCTCTACGAATTAAATGTAGAAAATAAAAAATACGTGTGAAAGAATTATTTTGATAAGTCAATTAGTTTCTGAGATATGGAATTTTAAAATGAGCGCGCGACGCGGGATTTCACCGGCCCGGTACTCGATGCGATGACGTCACGTTACACCGCTCGCTCAGTCAATCGCGCTCACAGAACAAATACCCTGACGGGTCGCGCTCTTCCGTACGTTTCCCTAGTAGATTATGACTTTTTGGTTTTTAAATATCCAATACAAATACTAGAAAATCATGTGTTATACCAAAATGTAAAAATACAACCACCAGCCTACCGAAAAAGTTGATTTTACTCGTTCCAATGAATTTCCAAATGCGAGAGAAATGGATAAAAACTGTGAAGGGGTTGGATCTATTTAGAAGTAAAAGCAAAATTTAATGCTGTGAAGATCGTTTTGACGTAAGAATAGTGACAGTCTACTATGAACTTAAATATTATACACTTTTGTAGTGTGCAAATATTTGATACCCCAGCGCAGCCGCGGTTTTACCCGCGCGTAGCGTTTTAATTATTTTGCAAGGAACTCCTTATAAATTATCTGAAATAAAAGTAGCTTAAGTTATTCCTTATAACATCCGCTATCTATCAGTGAAAGTCTCGTCTACATCGGTCCAGCTGTTTTTTGCGGGGAAAAATATTTATTCTAAAATAAATGTAACGTATGTTACTTCTTATAGGTACCATAAGCTAACTGAGGGGGGGGGGGGAGGCCTATGTTCAGCAGTGGACATCCATATGCTGATATTATGAAGCTAACTGAGAGTAAAAATCCAGTCAAAATCGTTCCAGCCTTTCGGAGATTAGCCCGAAAATTAATAAAAAAAAATAAAAAATTAGCGTGGGAAAATCCTCGTAGGATACCCGACCATCTTGGGGGGAGCGACCATATTATGCCGAATTTTTAGCGGCTAAAACACTATCGAGTGTAGCCAACCGTATATAGGTACTTTTATGTGCGTTTAATAAAAAGCTGTTATTTTGATATTACATAACAGACACTTTTATTTGGATTTTATTTATTTGGATAAATAAAGTAGATTGTGTTCCTGCGCGAGTTAGTAAGGTAGACAGAGCTCATTGAGGAGGGGGGAAAGGTCGGTAACGCGTGAGCGATGCTTCGTGTGTTGCAAGCGTCTATATGGCTACGGTAACCGCTTACCATCAGGTGGGCCGTATGCTTGTTTACCGACTTAGTTGTATAAAAAAAAGATAAGACATAAAAAAGGTTAAATACATCTATTCAACTCGCTGCATTTGCAATATAATCAATGTATTTTGTTGAAGAGTATAAATAGGTATAGACAGACATTACTAATTTATTGTCTATAACATGAAACTTAAAAGGTTCAATAAGTATCTACTTGCGTTGCAGCTATAAAATCATTATTTTAGGTATATTAGACAGGCTGGAGAGTAAGCATTTGCATTCTTTCTTCTCGCTTTTCGGCGGCAGCAGAATAATAACTATTCGTCGATAAATAATAAATCTTGTAAAATAATTATATGATCTGGACATCTTATTTAATTATATTGCTTTATTATTTATTACATTAATTATTAGATTCAATTTAAATTTATAATTTTGCATGCTATTCTGTAGCGAAATGTGTAGACCTTATTTTAAGATTCCACCTAAATTGTACGACATTTCTGGCGAAATAAACAATTTCATTTCATTTCAACCTATTGCATGTAGATTTTACGGTTGCCCTTTTTCAAATCCATAAATCGAATCCAAAATACTTTCCACTAATAGCGTAAGATACCTACGTACCACCGCTAGCGACTAATATGAGTGAACGGAAAGTTGAAACATGACGTCACCCGCGGTCACGTGACCGTTAGCGGGCCTCGATATTTAGGGGAATTTTAAATGTCTGTAAAATCATAACTACTTGGTTTTTTTTAAACGAAACAAAAACTAATCTATTTGTATACATAATTGCTCTACTGTTACAAACTTTCAAGCCATTTTGCATACCTATTAACATTCCTCATTATGTGTATCGTGACTTGTCAAGTTGTCTCAAAAAGTCCGTGAAAAGTTTTAGTACAATGAAGACCATTTTACTAAAACATGACTGGACGGTCACTGATAATGTGATAATGCGGACAATAGTGCCGATTCTGTTGTAAATCGCACTAAACTAATTTATCACATCTCATCTCTTTCTTACGAACATTATTGAAAAAGGATAGAATATATTGAAAGCTGTCAAATTAATCTTCGCCGTCTTATTTTGTGTGTATTTAGGCGTAACCGCGATAGATGGCGACTAAATTTATATTGAAAACCTATTGAAAACAAGCACTGGACTAATTTGACAGGACTAAATTTCTTACATCCTTTTCTTAAGTTCGTTGTTAGAAAGAGACATAGTGAGATTAAAATTAGTTTAGTTGGAAACAACAGAATCAGGGCCAATGTGAAAGTTAATCTGCGGACGATATAAAAGTGATAATGGTGCCGATTCTGTTGTAAATCGCACTATACTAATTTTAGTCACATCTCATCTCTTTCTTCCGGACATTATTGAAAAAGGATAGAACATATTTTAAGTTGTCAAATTAATCTCTGCAGTCTTATTTTGCGTGTATTTAGGCGTAACCGCGATAGATGGCGAATAAATTTATATTGAAAACAAGCACTGGACTAATTTGACAGGACTAAATTTCTTACATCCTTTTCTTATGTTCTTTGTTAGAAAGAGACATCGTGAGATTAAAATTAGTTTAGTTGGAAACAACAGAATCAGAGCCAATGTGAAAGTTAATCTGCGGACGATATAAAAGTCATAATGGTGCCGATTCTGTTGTAAATCGCACTAAACTAATTTTAGTCACATCTCATCTCTTTCTTCCGGACATTATTGAAAAAGGATAGAACATATTTTAAGTTGTCAAATTAATCTCTGCCGTCTTATTTTGCGTGTATTTAGGCGTAACCGCGATAGATGGCGACTAAAATTATATTGAAAACAAGCACTGGACTAATTCGACAGGACTAAATTTCTTACATCCTTTTCTTATGTTCTTTGTTAGAAAGAGACATCGTGAGATTAAAATTAGTTTAGTTGGAAACAACAGAATCAGAGCCAATGTGAAAGTTAATCTGCGGACGATATAAAAGTCATAATGGTGCCGATTCTGTTGTAAATCGCACTAAACTAATTTTAGTCACATCTCATCTCTTTCTTCCGGACATTATTGAAAAAGGATAGAACATATTTTAAGTTGTCAAATTAATCTCTGCCGTCTTATTTTGCGTGTATTTAGGCGTAACCGCGATAGATGGCGACTAAAATTATATTGAAAACAAGCACTGGACTAATTTGACAGGACTAACTTTCTTACATCCTTTTCTGATGTTCTTTGTTAGAAAGAGACATAGTGAGATTAAAATTAGTTTAGTTGGAAACAACAGAATCAGGGCCAATGTGAAAGTTAATCTGCGGACGATATAAAAGTGATTATGGTGCCGATTCTGTTGTAAATCGCACTAAACTAATTTTAGTCACATCTCATCTCTTTCTTCCGGTCATTATTGAAAAAGGATAGAACATATTTTAAGTTGTCAAATTAATCTCTGCCGTCTTATTTTGCGTATATTTAGGCGTAACCGTGATAGATGGCGACCAAAGAATTTAAAACGTCCAGAAGGATAGTCGCCTCTATGGGAACACGAAATAAACAAGCCATAATTGACAGTATTTAAAAGTAATAAGTTTAGGTAATTAAAAGTGACGAAATCGCAATACTTACACATGGAAGGTTAGTTTTTTAGGTTTTCCTTGGTTTTTATAAGTGTTGTGACACTATTTTAATACGCAAGTTGACATTTTTTATTTAATCAGTACAGCGAGTATGTCGCGATGACAGCCGTGCGCAGCACGAACTGAGAGCGATTTGTTCAGGAGCCCCTCAAGCGGAGTGATATTAAATGTCATGCTTTAGTAAGGCCGACTATCCATCTGGGTAGAGGCACGATGCCGTATGAAAATCTTTGATGGCGACTAAATTTATATTGAAAACAAGCATTGGACTAATTTGACAGGACTAAATTTCTTATATCCTTTTCTTATGTTCTTTGTTAGAAAGAGACATAGTGACATTAAAATTAGTTTAGTTGTGAACAACAAAATCAGGGCCATTATAAATAAATTTATTTACACAAAGTCAAAAGTCAAAGTCAAAGCCATTTATTCAATTTAGGCCCCAGAAGGGCACTTATGAAGGTCAAATTTACTGAAGTTACTACCGGTTCGGAACTCGGCCTTCAACTGAGAAGAATCCGGCAAGAAACTCAGCAAGGTTACATTTATTATATATTTTTTGGACAATCTGACTATGTTTGGCTTTTTTTTTTTCCAAATAATTAAAAATAAAAAAGATATACCTAAGCAATACAGACAAAAAAGAACAAGAAAATAAATAAAAAATAATAACCTTAAAAATACAAAACACACAATTATTGACCTACTGGCTTTTGTATAAGTATGAGCAAGGTGCACTTGTGCAGAGTGCAGCTACCTACTTCCAGACATCTTTATCTTCAATATAATCGGCTACTTTATAATAAGCTCTTTCTTTCAGAACTTTTTTTATATGTGATTTAAATTTAAAATCAGTCATCTTGGTCACCGCAAGTGGTATTTTGTTATAACAGCGCACACTATTGCCAAGAAATGACTTACGAACTTTAGCTAGTCTAAAATACGGAACAACTAATTTCTCTTTTACACAGTAGTAGTAGTAGTTTTTTCATCCATAAAAGGATAGGCAAGGGTGTTTTTCAACCATACAGTCTTTTCATACGTGTTATTTTATTTATAATATCGTTTTCATATAGTCTGCACATTAACTTTCACATATTCACCGTCCGAAGTCATGTTTTGGTAAAATGGTGGTCATTATACTAAAGCTTTTCACGGATTCTTTGAGACAACACATTAATTTATTTCATTTCACCTCACTGGTGAAAATAATAAAATACCACTGATAATATGCAATAAAACCCAAAATACACGAATTTATGAAATTTTAAATGAAAACGCAATGTCATTCTGCAACTTCCCGCCAAAAAGTTCATAAAATTACACATATGAAAAGGCTGTATGGTTTATTGCCCTTGCCTATCCTTTTATGGATGAAAAAACTAGTACTACTACTTGTCTATATTTCAATGGGTGTCAATAATTTCATTACAATATATTTTTATTGGTACTAAATTGAAATACGCTCATGTGTATCGGTTTTATTTAATTTGAATAGTGTATGTTACGAATAGTTTTAGCAGGTAAGCGTATTTTATCGTATATCTATGTCTTTCATTGGTTTCACCAGTTTAAATTTACGATACGAACTGTCATGTTTTCTGAGCTTCGTATTTCATTGTTTTTTTATGATAGATTGTTTACCAAACATAGTTACGTCCCCATCAATAATTGAACAATAATTTAAACTATGTACGAATAGCTAAGAAGAAAGGTGTCATCGTTTTTATTGTATTTATTTGGATTTGAAATTGTGTCATTCTTCGACCGGTTTTACTCTATCGTAGAACAGTGCGTAAGCACTAAATCGGTGTCAATTACTCTTGTCTCGTTGCTAAAGTGACACACACATGTAATAAGAGTTGATTGCTGAGAATACAATTGTGATACGAAGCTGTGCTCAAACATTAGGTACTAGGTATTCTGGTACTCTTCTAATACAAGTAATACCAGAACTTTTGACGCTATTTTTATGTAAAATTAAAGTTACGAATGTTGCATATGGAAGCCAAGTATAGGAAATGGTATCTTACTTATTTTCTTTTAGTGAAAAAAAAAATATTCACTAGAATTTTCTTTGAATAAAATAATGGAATGAAGAAGAATGTATTTATCATAAATCTAGGCACAAAAGAAATATAGTTAACAGAAAAAAAACATCTTTATAGCATTCAAAAGATAAATAATTAATCAAAAAAACAAAAACTGACAAAACAAAAAATAAATCTATGAAAATGTAGTCAGCATTTTGTTATAATGTCTGATTGAGAAGATTTTGCCATTATTGCTTCTTAACTTTCATGACAAATTGTAAGTACATCAAAGATGTATGTATGTATGTATGTACTTCAATAATATTATAAGTAAAAGAGGTAGATAGGTGGTTATAAGCACTCCAAAATTGGCACATTAAAACTTTGCTAATTAGCTCACTTTAGCTATGAGTTGTGTCAGAGTGTCAACGACATGATATGTATGACAGTGAACCATTTATGAAGTACAAATCCTGTGTAAGAAACCTTTCATCACGGATGGAAGAGTGTGTCCTACGTACACATGAATCGTATAGCTATGTATTTTTTTTTATAATGATAGCATGATCAACCAGTGAGATAATACTGTCCATCAACATGTTAATATCATAATTTATTTTTGATGTCATGAAGCTTCTCTAATTGACAGGCCTGGCTGCATGGAGGTCAACCTAGCACAAACCTTTGTGTGCATGAACATGTCTGTTTGATCTAGGGCCAGGTGCAGGGGCTTCGTATCAAAGATACGGGGTCCCCGGGCTACAGGGGCACCGAAAGTGTGTAAGCAAAAATGCATAAAAAAAATTACCCATCATTTGGCCTTTGTCACAGTCACGTAGAAGGGCCTCCAACAAATTTTGATACAGGGCCGATCTAGGTCTAATATATCAATTCACCTTTTATTTTATTTATTTGGAACAGCAAACAACAACAATATATCATTTTGCAAAGAAAGAGTAACATAAAAATATAAAATAATGCTGTCCACTGCGCTATCCGCGTGTTAACAGTATAAAATTAGTATTTAAACACCAAAAGAGGACAATTACTAAACAGACTATTAATAATACAGAGCAATTAAAATAACCTTTTTACATAACCAAACCAAGCAAATAGAATATAAAAAAAGGATAAAGTTTAGTATAAATACAGAGGTGCACAAAAAACAAATTAACGCAAAGACAAGAGTAATCAACAAATATCAATAAATTTTTAAATTAAATTAAATTAGGTACCTAGAGTCGCAAGTATACAGCGCTTAAAATTGTTTGCAGAACACGCAAAGACCTTTTGTTGTCATTTACTCATTCTAAACTGATGCCATCTATTAATACCTGACTGTCTACTTGCAATACATTTGGAAAGGAGAAAAATCATAGACATGTAGTTTTCTTAGAATTTAATAACAAATTATTTACAGCAATTTTGAGACAATTTTTTATGATTATTACATGTAAGGTATCATTTACTTTTCTGTCTACTTTGAAAATGAATGAAGTATTTTCGTGTTTCAATAATTTTGCCGCCGCATCTGATGTAGTGTAGATCTCCCCATAATGTAACCAAACTTATGACTATGTTATAAAAATAACAATAATTGCAATTTGTACCAAAAATGGTCAATCCAACTATTATAATGGTTAATTCTAACTGAAGTTCCACTCCACATATATCTCTTACCTGTCCTGTACAGGATGTTACATTCTCCCACATTTCCCGCCGCGCGACAGGAAGCCGCGGCGCCACTGTCGCGCTCCTTTACAGGAAACTCCATGGACTCCCTTTGTTATAGTTGCTGTATACTGTGAAAGAATATACACATATGTAGATGTATTATGAGTTTTGAGTCGAGTCCTTTCGTCCGAGAAGTAATCGGTGCTCTCGATAACTGTAGCTCATCAGGTGAACGGACATAACATAGATAATAGAGTTCCGCATAAATCTATACATATTCCGCGACTGTTTATAAGAGTAGAATATAATTTAAAAAAAAACGAAACACTCGCAAATTTTGGTATGACGATAAAAACCAAGTCAGCTATTATTATTATTATTGTTATTATTTAAAGCAAATAAATAATATTCTAAATATATTCTATTCTATTTTGTAATAATATAAGTTATAATGCTATAGATTAGATTAGAAAAATTTATTCCCATGCACATAATAAGAGAAATAACTAAAAAAAATCTGTGGGTCGCAAAATGGGAACAAGGCCCCGACTAGCATAAAGCTGTGGGAGCTGTCCAGAACTCTGATATACTGTTGGCGCCTACTACGTGTCATTGAGCGAAATAATTGCATGATATTTTTTCCCTCTACAATAATATTGTAGTTTCAAAAATAGACTTTATCAACGTTACGTTAATCCGAGACTACACTCTAACAAGAATCCTCTTTTTTATCTAGCACTTGAATAATGTTTATCGTAATTCTATTAACAAGTAACTTTGGTATATGTATACTTATTTATCTATTTACGTCATGTACACACGGCTACAGATCAAGCTATACATTTCCAATATAAGCTGACCTCTCATTGTACGGAAATCCTATACAATGCGAGATCAGCTTATACTGGAAATGTATAGCTTGATGTGTTGCCGTGTGTACTAACAACATAAAATTCCCGGTAATTCAGACAGAAAACATTTCCATTGCTGTTTATTGATGAGTCAGCCGACCATTAAATTAGGAAATAAAATAAATTAGGAAGTCTCCATTTCCTTCATCGCGTCTTACTGAGTCTTTACATCATCTGCTTAATTACCTAAACTGACCTACATCCTAACACGTAATGACGTAACATCCTCTATTTAAATTACCCACATTACCTGAAGACTTTTTTAAATCCCAAGTAAGTCCTCTCGAAGCCAAATGCATTTTCCTACAAGTACTCCCAGCAACTAAATTACAGAAATAAAAAAAAGTGTACGTGAGTAAAATGCGACTTGTAGGAAGATGTACGGAAGAGTTGGGCGGTGGCATTTCCGTAGTCGCGTATATATGGGACGCAGTTGCACTGAAATGGGGTAGCGGGTCGTGCCAGCACCCGGTATTGTAGTTATTCATCTTTTAAAGGTATTTCTGTTCTGCCTAGTATTTGTGCTGCGCTAGATTTTGTTGCGACAACGCTTGCACTGGTTTCGTTCGAACTTAGTTTGATTGCGACACTTTAAAGTATTGACCCACATAAAAAATTTATGATAAAATTGTTGCAAATATGAAAGATACCTAATAAGTTATAAACTGCTTCTAAAAGGTATAAGTGCAAAGTTAAATCGACGCGATTAAGTAACAATCACCACACAAATACACACTTTTCGCTTATTATTATTATAGAAGAATCGTTTTACAGAAACGATAAATTCCTATTAATTCCACTGATAAAGAAGTAAATGTGTTTGAAAGAGCATTAACATCTGCTTTTTTAAATTGAAGTTCAAACAAGGGTCATAGCCACCTTTCAGTTGTCACCATTTGTTTGGTTTGGTTTGTTTTGATTCAGCAGCTGGATGTCAAATATAAGCCAGATGTATTTTTAGGCTTCTGATTTTACTTGAGTGAGAAACGGCCATTTAGTCAGATACACTACGTCATCAGCACGTCATTTCTTCCTAATATGAATGGCCGCCTGGAAACCTTTTCGCTCCACTCGAGTTCAAAAGCCAAGAGAACTGGCTATAACCACTTGCTGTCATGCCATACCGCCACTTAGTATGCGAAATTTGGGTCAATTAAAAGCCTTAAAAAAGATTTTTATTTTCTTTACAGGTGTGACATCTGCCCCTTCGAACTGATCCCGTTGGTAAGTCCATAAATATTTAGTAATATAGTTTTTAAAATAAAGGATATTATAATCTGGATTTCTAGACATAATTTCTTTTTCGTAATATTTTAGTATAAGATCTAAATCATTTATTCAAATAGACCTTCGCAGGCACTTATGAAAATTCTGACTCTAATACTCTAATAACGGTTCGGAAGGTTGCATTTGCTGAGTTGCTAATAGAAATAAACGAAAACTGTGTATGTTTAGTTTTTAAAATATGTTTTTTTTTTTTTTTTTTTATACGACTAAGTCGGTAAACAAGCATACGGCCCGCCTGATGGTAAGCGGTTACCGTAGCCATATGGACGCTTGCAACACACGACGCATCGCTCACGCGTTACCGACCTTTCCCCCCTCCCCTATGAGCTCTGGCGACCTTACTCACGCGCAGGATCACAACTTTACACAACATAAAGTTATTTGGCTGCGGTATTCTGTAAGGTGGAGGTACTTCCCCAGTCGAGCTGCTCTTTGAGCGAATAAACGCTATGCTCTACCTCTCTTAAAAAATATAATTTAAAAATATATGATATAAACAATTTTCTATTTATTATCAACACAAATCGCGTTCCAAATTAATTTGTTAATGTAAAAAAATCTTCAAACAAAGACATGATCTTTTTTGGTCTCTCGGGTTTATTGTTGTTCATAAAGAGTCTATCCATGTAGGATAAAATAATAAAATAAGTCACAATAATTTTAGAAATATCAATTTCTAAAACATCGCAGCTTCAAAAGCAACAGCTGAGCGATAGAACTCAAATAACTTATTATAAACTTGGACTAGTTTTAAAGGAAACCTCGCATGTTATAGTTTTTTGTCATAGTCTAGACTAGGCGGGATCAAGGTAGGACCCAACATTCCCGCTCGTAATTAGGGGCTGGCCGAGTAACCTACAAAAGAACCTTCGTGCTTGAGCACGCGCGAGAATATGCCACACTTGAAGAATTTCACACGGCACTACTGGGAACCTATTGTTCTTGAATTCTGCACAGAACTGTACGTCTAGTTTCTAGAACGCAGATATAACTCGAGTTCCGAACTGTTTAAATAATTTAATTTCAGAACCGTGTTGTCTAGCAGTTTGAGGGGAACAGCTTGGGATTAATGCTCGAAATTCGTTACGAACACAAATTATATTTGAAACGAGAATTCCAAGAGCCATTATTATGGGTTTGACTTGAGATGTATCTGCGAAAGATCTGTTTAATAATCGAGAAGTAATCGGTGCTCACGATAGCTGTAGCTCATCAGTGAACGGACATAAGTCACGCAGTTCTTTGTATCGATACATTGTCATCGATTCGTCACGGTGATTCGATTCGCTTGGATTAACGTTTGCACACAATGTGTCACAGAGATTTGTTGTTCAGATTGCATGACATGATAAGTTAATGCTAGCGGGACTCGCGGGAATCTTTTGAGATGAGATTTAGTTGAATTTGTTCCACTGTTTGTTCGCAAGAATATTGTTTGACTTTCCCATAGGCATTTGATCTATAAAGCTTTCAAAGTATACAGGGTGTAACGGAAAGTGTGTATACATTGCAGAATCTGTACTTGATGTAGTCTAAAGCCCCTTCGGATGTGCATACCCTTTCTGTTACACTCGGTATAAAGAATACGATAAGTTATCTATATTCCAGAGGAGGTACTTAGTTGTTTCAAGTTAAGAAATCTAACAGAGAAAGTCATCGACTTATTACCTGTATCTCTGCTGAGAATGTAGTGATTGGTAAAACTACCTTGTTTGTAATAAACTGATACGGCCTATACCTATAAACATTGAGTATTATCTATCCTTTCAGAAAGTAGGACAATTCTTGACGTCTAAAATAAATTTGACCTACTAATTTATCAGTATAATAATTACTGACATTCGTGATTGTATATTGTAAGGGGTCAATTGTATGTCAAATTATAGTCTTGAGGCGTTTTAGTCATCGGCATCAGTCATACGGCTTATTGGGTCGAAGACGCACCGCACTCTGTAATCACTCCTCATTAGCACATTTGCTCCAGAAAACTTTATGACAGGCTTTGTATGGTCAAAGTGTTTAGAAAACTCGTTATTAAATGCATTAGTAAGCCAAACACTGGTTGTCGCTTTAGTAGATAAGTGGCCCAGGTGTGACAGATGTATCAGATTATAAACTCCGGTTTAGGAATAACGTGTCGCTGCAACTAAACTTACGAGAGAAAGGGCACGCCTGAAAAGGTTTGATAATAATAATATAGGCATTACTAACCTCTTATAAGGACATTGATATTAAAAGGGAAAAGTACCTTAACTGTGATTTAGAACTAATAATGAGAAATGAAATGGAGTTTTGACCAACTTCGGAGCGCAAACACGATGTTGTCGTTGATTGCCTTGTCTTACGAATTTTGATACAAATTCCAGTAATGAATGAGTGTACGCAACGAAGCAATTAAGTTTTTTATTGCTTTCATCATCGTTTATAGTTAACAGAAGTCATACAATTTACTAACAATAGAACTGTTTAACCAAGAATTCGCACGTTTTTATACTAACAGGAGGCAATTAATGTAATCTACGATCGGGTCAGCGTCGTTCGGATATTTAATCTCAGATAATAACTATCTGTACGAGGTATATCGGAGCTTTTGTTGCTCATGTTTTTAACGCTCCAGACAACGACAAAAAATCGTGGCGTCGAATCTTTAAAGCTGCCAGTCTCTTGCTTGTATTTATTAATGTAAATATTTGTTCGAAAGAAATTTCTATCGACAGATAAGTAAGCGGCATGCGGCGTGCCGCTCGGTGCATACCTAATCAAACCACTTATCATAATAACGTAATGGGGAACAGCTGATCACCGTTATCATATCAGACGTTGAACAATACGCTTCCACATTTCTACATGCATGTAGATTTTAAATGTACGCCAATTTAGCCTCTAGAACATAGGCTTAAAGCATACAATTAAATGAAAAGTGTTCGTAAGGAGATTCATGTTGGTTAGTTAGTTTGCCTAGATATTCCCACGGTTCCGAAGTGCGTCGAGCGGAACCCAGGTCGGTGTTCTTTCAGCTAAATGAACGGTTTGATGAGCGCAAAGCTTTGTGCGAATCCCGGATGACACCGGTTAAAGTCTGCCGTATAATTTGCAATTGCGGTTAACGTGTTCGTGGAAATTAATGTAACTTTAAAAACACACCGCTTTTCATTAAAATGTTCGTGATGTCCCCATAATAATCGTGGTCTGATGTATCGAGGTTTATTGGTATCATTTTAATCAGTTAATTTGGAACCTGTTAGTATATCTTTATTGTTCAAATTAAAAGTCTTATTTATTCTTCCGAGGAATATATGCTAAATCGCTCTAGATATCATCAATCATATCAATGGAAGATTCACAAATTAAATCCGATTCGATATAATGTCGATAAATGAAAATTGTTTTGAAATAGTCACAATGTCTGTGTCAGTAATTCAAACCGTCTCATGTTTGATATTGAAACAGGATCGTTCCGATAGGCTGCGATCCTGGAACGCACCTTCGCTAGCATCAACATTTATGTCCTTTTATTTTGTAGTCCAACCGAAAAGGTTGTTGCCTAAGCCTTTTACATCTTATTTGATTTTGGGGAAACCATTAGATGTATTGTAGGCTTTTTATTTTTTGTGTCTAAGATCTTTTTCTGCAATCTATGTTTTTCTTCTCGTTTGTCTCGCATCTATATGACTTGATTCATCTTCATGAGTAAGAAAAATATTTATAAAAAGTTGTTTTAAAGCAATTATATTTATTATTTGTTTGATAAATATTTTTGAGTTTAATGCAGTTTTGTATATTTCAACGTGGGCTAACGCAGTGGGAGTACGTACATCTTCGATAACATTATGTGCTTCTTGGGTTTCGTCGGATTTGCTTCCTCTGCAAAACAAAACGTTGATGCCATTTAGATTATTACGATTTGATGCGTTGAATGTTGTTTGTGAGTGTCAGATATTTTTATTTATTTTATTAAGTGTTATTTCAAATTTTCTTTTTCAATTTTGATTATTTTGACTTTGTTTTAGGCTTAACTAATCCCTTCCCCTTTGATTTGTACATTATCATAAACACGTCCTAGCTATAAACATCCACCGTTAGGCATAGGTCGTTCCGTATGGTGTCCCATACCGGGTATTTCGTCTTCCGCATTCAGCCACTTTCACAGACCGTCACTTCTCTGAGGTCATCGGACCATCTGTTTGGACATGTTTATTGAAGATATACTCGCTCGGAATTTGTAAATTTTATTTTGGCTTTTAATTTAGTAACATTTTAGCTCACTGCGCGCATGCAATTTAAAGAGAGGAAATTATGGTAAAAGGATTTCATATATTAAAGGATTACAGCCTGTTTATTGCATTCAGACCACTAAAGTAATTTTATGTCATTGCCTAATGAAATTTGAGACGATATGCTGTCTTTCAATATGTCGATTTGCTTATTTATATTATGTTTCGTTTCGCAATCGATTCGTGGTTTGTGTTAGCAAAATTGGCGAAAATTCGCATCGGCCGCGTTGGTCACGTGACACGAACAGGAGCGGAGGCGGAAAGATCTGTTGTCCTGTTTCAGGAGCATCGATTGGCGTACTCGGCGGCCGGCGTTGTAAAATGGTCTTTTTCCCAGTGATATAGGGCATGTAGTGTGGCGGTTTGGTCTGGGAGTTAGGTCGTAAGGTTGTTGAACCGTGCGGGCCAGCACGCGGCCGGCCGGCACCCGCAGTGCCACGCCGCTCGCCGGCACCATCGCCCGCGTTGCGCACCCCCTCGGTTGGGTCGGGACGTTCGCCGCCTGTTCGATAACAGCCGGCGCGTTGCGGTAGGTTTCCTACGACGAACGTTCGCCGAAGCCTTCGGCATGCGTGTGCTCGTTTTGTTTTTTTACTGAAACTAGAAACATAATTCTGTGTTAAGTGTTGAATTTTTGTATACAACATTATTATAGAAGTTTTAGTGCTTTGGTGAGAATGTGACATTACGAAGTTATCACAGTGCGGTTTGTTTATTTTTTAAATTATCAATGTTTTTACACAATGACTCATATTTTCATAATTATGAGCGATCGCCTTGATGGCGTTCGATTACTTCGGGGTAATGGATTTTTACGAGGAACATAAATATTGTCTTAAATTTCCGGAAATAATGTTTTCCTGCATAATATTTCGGTAAAAACTGCTTGAACATAAAAGACCCATAAAAATGTGACACTTAATCGATAACTCCTTGGAAACTATATTATTCATCAATAGTTTATCTATAAGTCTTATTCATAATTATAAATTTCGCACTATTGGAAGAGAGAAAAATAAGTGAAAGCTCTATTAATAAATTGAAGCTTAACCAAACGAAGTACAATCTAAAATTAACACCAAAACCGAGATTGGTTCAATTTGAAATGTGTTGTTATCCTTGATTGAAGCCCCGAAACCGACGGGAAAGTGATCGGCACACAGTTGAATGCCGGGTATAGGGTATTTTGCCAAATTAATTGCTTATATGACGTCAATACGTGTTTGTCTATTCAAATGACATGATTGAGGATCATTTCGTTTGGTCTACAGACAGGTTTCTAATTAACTACATAACGAGAGCAAAATTTATCGAGGAGAGCCTCAAGAATTAATTAATAAACCTTTACGGCTTGTTTGTCACCACAATCTTACAGGAGCTAGTGATAATTTGGCCAAAGGTACCTAGCAAGAACCAAGAACAATGATAAAAAGAGAGGAACTTCTTGTATCTAAGAGACATGAAATAGAATAAAGTTCGACAAATCCTATTGGCACTTAATAAAATGTCTGATCTGCAGATTTACATAATAGTTACTTCCTAATAGTAGTTCTAGATAACACACGATAGGATCTTCTAGATTCATCTGCAAGAGACAGCAATTGGCATACATGATTTGCAGATGCAGCGTTTGCTTGCATATTGTACTCTAATCAATTAGATGAAAATTATGTAGAACTATGAATAATAAACAATTCGCTGTTATTTCTTGCGAGTATGGTAAAGGTTTACTTCGAAGACTTCAAATCTTCTGTTGTGAATCCTATAGCGACTATATGACAAGTTTTTATAGAAAAATAAATAATTAGGTATTCTGTATTTAAATCAATGTAACCAGTGGTTACAATGAAATTGTATTATACCCAGATGATTTAAATATGTCTTTATCCTCACGTATTGAGCCTCGGCTGGCACTTTACTAACTACATACTTATTTTATACATTGCTCGTTCGGTTATTATTCCAATTCTTGTTGTGTTTATTCATTTCATAATCAATAACTGGTACTATTTATCCTGTAGCATGCCTCAGTGTCATATGGTGTCACATATATCCAGTTAGCTCTTCTAGGTCGGTTCGTCTAAATATAGAAGCAATTTGCGATATAACTGTACGCATTATTCTACTGCTATTAGTCAGTAACATTATTGAGAATTGAGATCACTGGGCCTCGACAGTCGATGATTGAAAACTTACTTTTTATTGACGATGACTTTTTTTGATCAAGTTTTGAACTACCGTACTCTGTTTTTGGAAACCTTGATCGGAATTAAGACTACTTTCTACAGGTCTTTAATTTCTTATGTTCCGATCAATATTGCTTTTTTTCTTTTAATTTATCTACAAGAATGTGATATGTTCGTTCGGTTTAACATTTAGTGAATGTATAATTTTTGCGGCTGAAAAATTGAGCAATGCGCGTAGTTCATTCTAGATTCAATTTGTTTTTAAGTTCATTTCCTTTGAAAATTTAAACAATGTGTACAATTTTATATCTTGTTTTGTATAATGATACCAACCAATTAACATAACGAAAAACATTCAAGTCTAAATAATTAATTATTATTGCCTACGTCTTCTCAATCATCATCCAAACTAAACCTTGACAGAACTGATAGGCTAATTTAGACCCGTGTTTTTTGTTGTGAACAATTTATCGCGTTTGATAGATACATGTGTTTAAACGTGTCTAGCCCCCTGCAATGAGTCACTGACCGCAACTGATCGTAACATTACACCCTTTTTATAACACTGAACATATGGAAGACGCATCTACTATTATTATTCGTATCTGTACTTACCATATTGTTAACTTAACCGAGCATTGCCATAGCTAATGTACAACGATGAATCATTTATGATTACGCCTTAGTCGTAATGTACAACTAGAAGGGTCGTGTAGGCGTGGTAGGCGTGATCGAAGTCGTTTAAGATTATATACATTTGCTTTCAATATTACATAGTAGAATCTAGGTTGTTACCTACAATCACGGCAAGAGCCAGTTCCCAAGGGCGTTTTGGATCGACGCGATCAGCATTCATGTTTATCGAGATACTATTTGTATTTAAACTAGTTAAACTTCACGAAAGCGCCTTGGGAATGGCAATTCTGCTGAAATCACCTCTTGCAAGTGATGTTCCTGCATAGTCACGGCATCAAACGCGACTTTAATGTTCATCGCGGCTGTACGAAACGTGCTTATGGAAGCAGATCCTAAATTGTGTTCATTTCATCGTCGGCTTTATCTCGCATATTTATGGCTAGTCATGAGTGTTAGGTAAACGTATGAGCCTTCGAAATTACATGAAATTTGTTACTAAGCGCATCATTATTACGGCGGTACTCATCTTTCGTCCCCAATTTCGTATTTCTGTCTTGTTACGTCGTGTTTACGCAGAGCTCTCGCTCATAAAGTGTTAACATCTGAAATATTACACGATACCTTATTAAACATGGGCTGGTCGTTATTGTTTTTGTTTTCAGTTGCAAGTGGAAGAGAAAGTGGTTACACGATAATTGATATCGCATATACAAGAGATAGTTCGCGAATCGAGTGTAATTATCGGTTATGTGATAGGTGTAATTTAGTTCATGTTGTTTCGCCTCGAGGTTTTTATTTCAAATGGATTTGTATAAAATCATATAACAAGAGAAAGTTTTAATGAGCCTTTTGAATATTTCAGTGTGAAGCAATCGACTGTGAAAACACCAATATGTCGTCTAAATAAGCCATATAATTTAATCCAGACGCTATTGTTCATATTTATCTATCTACATAACTAGCTGTGCTCAATTTTACGTGTGGTAACATATAAGGTTATAAAAATGTGTTGGTGTGTGTGACTATTTGCATGACAAGGGACACGGCTCGTCGGTTGCGTTGAATGGCTGCGTGGTCTGCGTGTTTGAATGCCGTCGAAATTGAAATTCGGCCTTCGTCCTTCGAGCTTCGCCCTCACAAACAAGCCAACAGACATTATAGTCGACCAGGCCGACCAGCATCGTGACATCATCGGTATTGATGTCAGAAATGCAGTTATTTACGGTGGTCCGCGACCCGATTAAATACTACATACTACTGTTGAATCATTTACAATTTGGTGCAGGAAACTTAAACCAGTTTTAGGGAAACATCATTGATTATTGTGTGCGCTAAATTATTAATTGAATCAAAATTTATTGTGGTATGCAAATATAAATAATGAGTTCAAATTGCGTTTAACTTCGGCCTTCCTGCATTACAAAACAAAAATACATATTTAAAATCCTAAAGAAAATGGAACATAAATAAAACATGATCTTTTGATGACAGTTTCGATAATCTGGGTTCATGTTTACGAATTGCACTTGATTATACGACAGACACGAACGTCAGGTCACAATTTTCTCCCAATATCGCAAATCGGAGCTATCGCCGAACGATAAGCTCTCTTGGCCCCTTCAAAGGTTTATATCTCCACTGTAACAAGATATTTGTCAGTTCTCGAACTCTTTTGACCTTTGACGTTATCTGTATCTATTGCCGGCACGAATTTGCATGTGAACAGACTGAACAGTCATTGTATTGGATAGCGTCACGCTTTCGTTGTAGACGCGTGAGCCGTGTCGTGACCGGCAGACATGCCCGATATGTTCTTTTGACTTTAAATTTGCCTGAAGTTGAGACATTAGTTGGATTGGCTTTGATGTTGCAAGGTGTGCTAATTACAATATTCTTTGAATCAAATAAAAGCGAGAATTTCGCAGTAGAGAGAGACAGAGACGGCGAATCACGTGGCGGAAGCTTAAGCTTTCAGCGAAAGAATACATCGTGAGAAGCCCTCAATTTAAAAATCTGTTGTCAAGCAGCAATCCACGTGAACTGGCAGCTGCCCTTGAACGCCAGTTCCCTTTGAGGCTTTGTGTACCACCATCGACCACATCATCCCTGCCAGTGGTAAGATTGTGCTCAAATACAAGTCTATCCATACCAAAAATAAACCTCAGTAATGTTATATTCGCTGTCGTAAGAAAACATATTTTTTTGTTAAGAATAATGGATGCTCATTTATTTCAATCTTCTGGCAGGTGAGGATTAAGCTCATTTCAGTTATAAAAAGGCCTCCGAGGGACTTCCACCTTGTTTTCAGCGTGACCCTACGGACGTAAAGAGCGTTTGTGCTCCAGTTTCTTTGTAATTAGCTAATTATCCTGCCTGCACGACGGGATTTAAGGTACGACGAGTAATTATTCATCAGAGGTAAATATTTGAAACAACGCGGAAATAGCCAAGTTTGTTGTTTCAAGATTATCTTGTACCTTTCAGGAGTATATTCGTTCCTTTTTAACCAATTGAATATTCCACAAGAGAAAATTCGTTCCTATATGCTGCCTGCAAGACACTAATCTAGGCATCTAGCTTTCTTTATATTCGCGAAGATATAACTGATACATCCCATTGACCGAGATGGAATTGGATTATTAAATAAAATGATTATATGTTGACTCCTTGTACCAGATAATTTCTACGGAGCACACAGAGGAACACACAACCTTCCTCCTCCAGTTAATCAGATAGTCCTAGAAATTGAGCTAACGAGCTAAATAACGGTATTATCGCGGCAAGTATAGCTATTACCAGGCTTTCAGGCCGATATCATCTCTACCAATTGTGTTCTGTTCTAGATTCCCACGTATATGGCCATTAGTTCTTAGACACATCGATCTGGTTATACCTTCTCTATGTTTAAAAGGTAAACGCATCTTCGAACTGTCTTCGTTAGGTAATATTGTGATGTACGATCGTTAAAGTTATCAGTAATGTACGTTTTAGATGATTCTGATTCTGCGTCGACATAATTTGGTTTGGTTCCTCCTGTATCAGCAAATTCTAAAAGATAATCAAATTCCGCTTGTACAGCATGTTTACGAGTTCTAGTCATGTTTCACTGCAATATTTTAAATATTATAAGTACTAAAATAGCAGATTTAATATCTCCACTATGTTCGAATTTTATGTCCGAAAGTAGATATTGGTGCCGATTCTGTTGTAAATCGCACTAAACTAATTTTCACATCTCATCTCTTTCTTACGAACATGATTGAAAAAGGATAGAACATAGTTTAAGTTGTCAAATTAATCTTTGCCGTCTTATTTTGCGTGTATTTAGGCGTAACCGCGATAGATGGCGACTAAAATTATATTGAAAACAAGCATTGGAGTAATTTGACAGGACTAAATTTCTTACATCCTTTTCTTATGTTCTTTGTTAGAAAGAGACATAGTTACATTAAAATTAGTTTAGTTGTGAACAACAGAATCAGGGCCATTATAAATTTTTCGTCGTTATGGTTTTCTTATGTTGTATTCTGATTTTTCAAACCGGGTATAACATTAAACTAAAAATAAGGCCTTGGAAAAAGTCCGGATAGACTTTTAGAGAACAGCGTTAAAATTAAGTTACTACACTTCAAATATTTTTAATAGTATGTTAATTGCAGCGTCATATACAACATTGAATTAAACAGACCCTTGTGGTTTGTCTTAAGATAACAATTTATGAATTAAATTACTGTTAAGGAATTCTCGATCCAAATTATTTGCCGTTTGAAATGTTTATTTCAGACCCTTTCCGTTAATGTGCACTTAGAGGGATATAAACCGGCCTCATTTATTGCAAGACCTAAGACGGCAATTTAAATACACGTTAACTTAATGTGATTGGACTCACAAGTCATGGGTGAGACGCCCAAACTCTAAAAAGGTCCTTGCAAACAATTCAACCCACATCAAAGACGAATTGACAAGAAACCCAAACCAGATCGCTCCATTGTTTGAGCAGGAAACTTTCCAATATCACTCCAGAATTCCACTGAAATTCTGGCAAATAGCAATTAACTAAGAAGGGCTGGTGTTGGATGTCGAAATGCTGACCTATTTGGTTTTAATAACGAAAATATACTTCTAGTTATAGTCGTGAACGTAATTAAAGCCAATTTGCGTCCGTCTAATTCCTAATTAAGAGCAGACTAAAGGAATCTCGCGAAAGTTGACGCTTTATAATCTCTTTAGTTGGCAAGTTAAATGTACTTTTATCAAAGGATATTTTTTCTTGGTCTTTTTCTTCGGTTGCCGCTCGTTGCAAATAGACTACGCAATGTAATTTCAGATAATGGCTAACTACTAACTTGGCCTTTCTAGTCTACGGTGCATGGCGATATTATTTTGTGATTTTCTGCATGTTGTAAGCTGAATTCCTTATCAGGACACGATATTATTGGCTATGGTTTACGAGTAGGTATATCAATCGGTTCACGGGACTGGAAAATGGTTTTCGATGCCGTTAAAGAATAATCGTTGTATTTTCCAAAAGTGTATAAATGTACCTACCAACATTGTAGAATATTTTATGGATACTCTGTTATCTCATCGTAAATAACTTGACAAAAAAGTTTTCAATTAGATTTATAGTCATAAACATAAGTTTTGGGTCAAGAACTAGTTTAAGCGACGCTTCGAGCTTAGATCTAGAATATAATTTACAGTAGTAAAGAGATATATATCTCCACATATTTAACGTACTGCAAATTAATTGGTACAATTGTATTCTTGGCAAAATTGCAGACCACGTTTAGCAACCTATTTGAAAGGCGCAGTCTGCCAAGTTCCTCGAAAAGTACGGTCAGTGCAAAAAGTCTGTAGACAACACACATTAAGCGAGCCATTGAATCAGGATCGTGACGGCTGGCGGCCAGGCACGTGCTGTGAAGTGCCACTACCAAATAGAGAGATATTGGCTTCAGTACAGCCTGCACAGAACTCATACTATTTATTAATCATTGTGTTCCTGTTTTGTATCACTCGCCTTTAATAACAAAGGAATTTTACAACAAATACTAAATGAATCAACTAATTAATCACGTACACAATTTTGCTTCAGAATTTCATTTTCAAATAAAAAACACCAATATGTCTTGGATGCTACGTTTCGTCGATAAAATTTATATAAACGAGAAAAATCTCTATTGCCAGTGTTTTTATATATTGTCAGTATATAAGGTTGGCTGGGTTGGTATTCGATCCACTGAAACACGCCGGTACTTCGAGTCATTCAGGAAATGAATTTAAGAAATAGTTCTATCTTACTCGACTTCCTCACTTGAAATTGAGTTTGGCTTCTGTAGAGGGTTGCAATGCAACGTCTCAAATATCTAGGGAATTTACTATTTAGTATATAGGAAGTCATTCTTAGTTAGTTATTTAATAATGATGTTTTTATTAAATCGGAATAGCCCACACAGGCAATTGTTGTTAGAATATTCGTCGATACTAAAAATGACTAAAATTTTCTTCCAATTTCGTAGATAAAACGGCTTACGATGATTGTGTTATTTTTTATGTTGTCATTCGTCGAGATATTTTTCATGCCTTATAAAATTTTATAAATGCTCACAAACAGAGCAATCTCAACTCCCAAGAGAAATTAATCTTCGAGCGGTATTAATTTTCATCATTCAACTTTGCGCTCGAAGTGTCTGCCGCGCTGTGCCTAGGTAAGTTAAAATGCGATCCCAACTCTCTGGTAATTACAGCAAATTGCCGCCATTGTTCTCAAGCGGTCTACAGATTATGCCACACAGGAAAACTTGAGCTGTCCTCCAGCGTTAATGAAATCCTCGATAACCTTTTATTTGTGATAAATCAGATGGAAATATGGTGACATTAATTCGATTCGTTCTCTATAGTTCGTTAACATCCGATTGATATTTCAGGAATGAAATATCCCAAAGCGTCACTGTATTGAATGGAAAAGAGAAATAAGAGCGCTCCTGATGAAAAGTCCAATTAGCACGGACAATAATATAATAGGTCTCCGGTGTGCCGTAAATTAACATGGCTTGTTTGTATTGTTTGTTGAGTGGACGAGCAAGTTTTCAATCGGTGTTCACGTGAACTGTAACTGTAAAATGTTTCAGTTCTGCACTTGTCATATAAATTGGCACTCAATGTCAAATAATATTTACCAACAAAAGTCTTAATAGAGTCATTGGCCCTGATTCTGTTGTTCACAACTAAACTAATTTTAATGTCACTATGTCTCTTTCTTACAAAGAACATAAGAAAAGGATGTAAGAAATTTAGTCCTGTCAAATTAGTCCAATGCTTGTTTTCAATATAAGTTTAGTCGCCATCTATCGCGGTTACGCCTAAATACACGCAAAATAAGACGGCAAAGATTAATTTGACAACTTAAAATATGTTCTATCCTTTTTCAATCATGTTCGTAAGAAAGAGATGAGATGTAACTAAAATTAGTTTAGTGCGATTTACAACAGAATCGGCACCATTGAGTTCCTTGTTTAAGTGTAATATAATAAATTCTCAATGCATTTGCCTTCTCAAGCTACTTTTCTGTCGGAATAAGCTCATATTTTTGCGGGAAACCTGCCACGTCGCTGACAATTTATATTCTTGCTCTGCTTATTTGACTGTAGATGCCTTGGGTATACTTTAAACTTTCCCAAGGGCATTGTTTGAATTTGAAAAATTGGGACCCTGTGCTTGTTATAAACTCTTTCGTATTCGCAAGATAGTACAAGTACCAGTGGTAGTTCTGTTGTCTCGCATTGTGTACACATAATCATAATGTCATTGCATCCTTATCAACGCGAAAGCTATTCAACTCGAATGGATGGTGGAAAAAATATAAAATATTCATTTGGGTCTGTCATTCTGCAACATGATACCGAAGTAGGTTATGAAGCTTCAATATTCCGTTGCATTTTCCTTGGTAATAGTGATAGCAGAAAAGGGGATAAATATGTTCGTAACAATAGAAATATGCGTAGGCTAATGCGATTAAAATAACATTCATTATATTTTTAATTTGAAATATAAATTGGATATCGTTATTTACTGACTATACTGTTATTGTTAGCCAAATAGAAATGATTTTAATAACTGGAGCGGATAATTTTGCTATAATTAACGTTTCAGTTTAATTTCACGCAACATTTCATGTGTTTGTAATAATTAGTACTAATGTTCTAGTAATTAAATTTCAATTCGACCAAAATACAATGGAATGACCATTGTATTTTGGTGAAGTGCGAACAGCCGAATAAGTTTCAGAACGATCAGTAGAGAAGACTATGAAATGATTTTTAAACTTCAGTGATAGTTGTACTATCATTGCAGTTAAAAAAAAACAGGTTACATTATTACACGTAGTCATCGAAGGGTTTGCGTTTCCAAACTCGCACAAAGTTCCCGTTATACATACACTACCTATAATTCGTCCATTAGACACCCAGAAGGTACAGCAGGACCCCGTACGCCTACTAATTACACGAAATATGCATTAGGTGTGTCGGTGAACTTGGGCGAACTTAACGTGTTTTGAAATTATTATATTCAGAACTTATGAACTACGTTACAAGTATTGCATATGTTTTAATTTAAAGAACAATGCTAAAATGGATCTTCCCTAATGTAATCACAATAATTCCCATGGAATATACTTACCATTAAATATGAAGCTTTTATTTAGAGAGATAATTAATTATAAATAGATGGAGTTTACATAAAATGAGTTCTCACCTCTGACGACAAAGGTCTTAATAATTACTGAGAAGAATAGAAACAAAAATAGAATACATTGAATCTCTTTTGGTTTTCTTATTTCGTGATATTGGAATGAAACTAAAAGTTAAATCGTGTTCGCGTTGTACAGATAGTGAAAAGTCAATGCCTTTAATGGCAAATTAAAAACAACGAGATCGTTAGTTTTTATGTCGTGGCCACCAATGTCTTCTTTAACAGCTTTTGGCTCTGCATAATTATTCTGTCCCTCTCGCTCTTGTAGAACAATTAAAAAATAGACGCCATAATTTTGCACTAAAAGCCTGGAAACTTAAAATGGTGAAATAAAGGCAAGGCGTCTGATAGGTTCTCCTTGCGAGGTTTATGCTGAGTTTATAAAGCTTTTATCTGCACCTGTAACCTACCAGAATGTTAAGGTTGGCTAAAATACAGCCCTTGAAGGTTTTCTAATGGCCGATTTCTATAAATTACGGACCGTTATCGGTTAAAATTAAGACTCTTATATCTTTACTAATAATGAAGCAAAGACCTCAATATATGCTACTACTGGAGGGTCTGCAATGCTTTGCATAGCAGACCCTCCAGTTACGATTAGCTTACGAAATGATCTATATGCCCAGTTTGGCAATAAAAAACCTACCATTGGTAAGCAAAACGATTCGTTTTTGATTATAGGATAGGAACCGGGAAAAAATCGTTTTACCATTGTTTACATGCAGGTTGAGGATCGCCAACAAACTACCTATGGGTCAGTTTTGGCAGCAGCAATTAAGAGCCAGTTCTAGGCTTTGTGTGCTTGCCCCTGATGCCAACTTTCGCCAAATCATCACTTACCTACCATAGTGAGATTTTAATCAAACAAATACCCAAGATGTAACGGAAGATAATTTAAATTCAAATAAAGAAGACAAATGAATTAATAATCGCTTGTAAAAAAATATTTTAAGTCAAACATTTTCTCGTAATTGATTATCAACAACGTCAATAAAACGACTCCCGCTAATGATATCATCATAGCGAGTGCCAGAGCTTTCCCATTATTGACCAGGGCGGCTATTGTTCATGTCTACCCGACGGCTCTCAAGAGAATGTATTATATTATCGGAGCGGACTCCCTGGGGATCCCGCCGATACGCCAACGTCGCAGGACGGGAATTCTGAAAAGGAAAATCTGACGGTGACTTGAAATTATGAAAAGAAAAAAGCCGCTGCTTGTTGCGGGGTAAAATATTTACTTTTTTCACTTGATTGTTTTCACGAGTGGGATTTGCTGAGATATTCTCATAAGTTGCTTGATTTCTAATCGAACTGAACATTTCTTTTGCATTTGTGAACACTTTTTAGTTTGTTATGGTTCCATGCATCCGCTGAAGTGTCACTCGTCAATCACAGTCGTGGCTTCCGTAGTCAGCTCGTCTAATTTTAGATCGCCATCAAGTGTTCAAGAAATTCTTTGTTTACTTTAAACTTGTCACGTGTTACTAGTTTAAGGATTACTTCATTTGTTTACGAGTGTCCTTATATGATATGCATAAACAATAATATTAGTCCCGACTAATTCTGGAAGGCAGTAAAGAACTTTATAGGGAGTCATTAGCCCAAAGTTCAATGACCTACTCAATCTGATCGCTAGACTAGCAGACGACGGACTTGTTTATAGCTGCTCCTCTTGTATAATTCATTAACGACAGTGATGACGTCCCCAATGGTTGTTAGTTGATTAAAGCTCGGAATAAATTGCGAACAAATTAAAAGGGCTTTCTACGTAAACATAAAACGTGTTTCTAATGATGACTCTTGAATTTCTTGGCGTTTATTCAATAAGATCATAATTTTGTTATGGAACAAGGAATGGAGTTCACGATTTATATACCCAGCGAATCGTGTTTTCGACTGTTATTTTATAATTGAATAAAACGAGCTTTTAATTTAATGAAAATACGATTGCCTTGATATCGTCTCTTTGTAACACAGACTTATCATAATAATAAACATAACATGACTTAATCTGTAATGTGACCAACCAAATCTTTCCCTTGTTACATTTTTAATTCGTGATTAAAACATTTTATTGTTACAATGGTCTAATCAGGCTATTTGGGTCACGATATTGCGTGTGAAACGTTAATTTGTTCGCGAGTCCGCTCGTTTACGTCTGTTTACGGTTGATGTATCTAATTTAGTTTCAGCCGTTATTTATACATTGAGTTGAACACAACACTTTGGTAACACTTTTTTATTAAGAGTGTAGTCCTTGAAAACTGCCAAAACGACTGTTACGGTTTGTAAGAAAAATCTTCGATATCGTACGTTTAAAAACATTTAAAAAGCATTTTACAATCTTAAAAGGTATACCTACAATCTTATCACGTTATATTTGTGAAATAATCCTTCATTTCCAACAAAAAAACTCGATAAAATCTCTCAAAACCACAAAATATACCTTTGCTGTTTGCAACATTTATAGTATTTCGAATGAATTGACTAAAATCTTAGTGGATAAATAAAAACACAAAAGGGTTGAACCCCAACGCTACCTTTTCAGTTTTTTACAATATCAATCCATAAAATATTAAAATATTCTTTGCTTTTGCATGAAAACCGTGCGCCATTTTCCATAGTAATTACTATGGAGCGGTTGTCATATTTTGAATTTGTATAAATTCGAATGCGCGCATAAAAATCATCCAGTGTCCTCCTCGAGTTCAAAGTGAGAGCACGTCGCTTTGATGCTCGCTGAAGGTCGCCACCATCTGGTGTCATTGACATAAAGGTAGGTCGTGACTGCTGAGGTAAAATAAAGAAAGAAAATACATTTATTGATTTATCAAGGTACGAGATTTTATTTAATTTAGGTATTTGTACTAACTTATTCAATGTTTTTACATTTCTTATTAATTATTATTATTAAAGCCCGACCGGAAATATATGATGGATACATAATAAAATTCTAAAAGGTATTTGATAGAACTCGGGATCACAAAACATGAATCTTCTCAAAATTTTGAAAACGTGTCCGCCATGTTGAACTTTTTAGACACTGCACCGATTGCTTTCAAAATCGATATTTGAGAGACCTTGGGGTCACAAAACAAGAATATTTTCTCAGAAGTTTGAAAAAGTGTCCGCCATGTTGAACTTTTTAGACACTGCACCGATTGCTTTCAAAATCGATATTTGAGAGACCTTGGGGTCACAAAACAAGAATCTTTTTTCAGAATTTTGAAAAAGTGTCCGCCATTTTCAACTTTTTAGATACTGGTCCGACTGCTCTCAAAATCGATATTTGAGAGACATTGGGATCACAAAACAAGAATCTTTTCTCAAAATGTTGAAAAAGTGTCCGCCATGTTGAACTTTTTAGATACTGGTCCGATTGCTCTCAAAATCGATATTTGAGAGACCTTGGGGTCACAAAACAAGAATCTTTTCTCAGAATATTGAAAAAGTGTCCGCCATGTTGAACTTTTTAGATACTGGTCAGATTGCTATCAAAATCGATATTTGAGAAACCTTGGCGTCACAAAACAAGAAACTCTTCTCAAAATTTTTAAAACGTGTCCGCCATGTTGAACTTTTTAGATACTGGTCCGATTGCTCTCAAAATCGATATTTGAGAGACCTTGGGGTCACAAAACAAGAATCTTTTCTCAGAATTTTGAAAAAGTGTCCGCCATGTTGAACTTTTTAGATACTGGTCCGATTGCTCTCAAAATCGATATTTGAGAGTCATCGGGGTCACAAAACAAGAATCTATTCTCAAAATTTTGATTAAGTGTCCGCCATTTTGAACTTTTTAGATACTGGTTCGATTGCTCTCAAAATCGATATTTGAGAGTCCTCGGGGTTACAAAACAAGAATCTATTCTCAAAATTTTGATAAAGAGTCCGCCATTTTGAACTTTTTAGATACTGGTCCGATTGCTCTCAAAATCGATATTTGAGAGTCCTCGGGGTCACAAAACAACAATCTATTCTCAAAATTTTGATAAAGTGTCCGCCATTTTGAACTTTTTAGATACTGGTTCGATTTCTCTCAAAATCGATATTTGAGAGTCCTCGGGGTCACAAAACAAGATTCTATTCTCAAAATTTTGATAAAGTATCCGCCATGTTGAAAGAGTTGTATATATTAGTAAGTAAATGAGCGGTACGGTAAAGGAACGCTAACAATCATCGCAACTCTGTGATTTACGTATGGTAACGGCTCAGTACCTACTGCCCTTGCATTAAACGTGGTTTTTTGCAGTTTACGTCAAAATGGTAGCATAAAAGTAGTATAATATATACATATATGGAATAGTCTATTTACAAGCTTTCATTTGATATCCATATTGTTATAATAACGAAACTTTTATTTTTAATACCCCCCCCCTATTTTTTTATTCTTAGGCGCCCTATAAAAATAATATACCCTATGACACTCCCCCAGTCAAGACGAATCTAACGACACCTCATATGCTTAAATCCATCAAGCCGTTTAGGCTGCAGAGCGGCACAAAGAAATAGACATACATACATACATACATACACTCGAAAAACATAACCCTCCTTCCGGGTCAGTCGGGTAATTAGGTACCAAAAATAGTATTCGCCATACCGTGCTCGTGCGGCGGGCGGGGCGGCGCGCGTGCAATGTCACCACACAGCATAGTACCTAGTTACCTACATTGTACGCGTGTGAAGCCGAGGCGGGTCGCTAGTAAGTTATAAGAATAATCTGTGGCAAAAATTTCAAGATTCTGGACCTTACGATCTAGCTGTGTGTGGATCAGTCATTACGCCATTTTCTCTTTGTATATACCTATATGGATTTAAGTAAGTAAAGGTAAAGTAGTTGTTAAGATTGATATAAAAATAACACAGTTAATCAATATTCTCAATAAAGAAAAATATCAAGAATGATCCGGTACTGCTTACCTAATTAGCACGAATCACGCGAACACTGTGGCTCCAACCTTTTCTATTGCCAATATTGCCATCTCTTTTACCACGGCTACTCGCAAACTGCGGGGCGGCGAGTGAATAGCTAATACATTGCGCTGTTTCTATAACATGCTTACTAATCTTACAGGCGCGAACTCGCACTGTATAAATAATTATTCCATTGCGCCGTAAATCATAGTTGTCTGTCTCAAAGCAATGTGTAATATAACTGTGAGACGCATCTGTGTAGGCAGAATGTGTCGATGTGTGAGCTCTATGAGAAATTACCACGCTCGAGGACTAGGCTCTTAAGCCTTTTCAATATGGTTTTGCGGAATAAATTTACTATTAACATTTTCGCGAGCATTGTAATTTTCTAGCACAGGAATTTAGATTTCAGGTTTATTATATAGACCTTCGGAAAACTGTTCAAGTAATGGCTCGGTTATCACATCTTATCAGTCTGCAATATAGCCCGTAATAAGTCTGGAAGCGTGACTGAGTCAGTGTTTTCCACCTCCTGCCTTGAACTCTTCTTGCATTAAACGTCAGTTGGCAACTTGGAAAGTTGTTCCGCACGTAAATTCCGTCTACACGAAATATGACTTGCATGATGTATCTTGCAGAGTAAATTTGTTTTAAACCTACTCGACTTTATAAAGTTCCATATTTTTGGATACTATTCGTGACCCGCATCTTAATTGTGTACCTCTGCATTCGCCGAAACATATCAATAAATATTTATATGATAACAGATTGATATGAGTAACACATTGGCTTCAGTTATACAGATAAAGATCATAGATTCGTTTATATTCGCCGAGTAGCAGCCGAAAGAAGTTCCAATTAACCATGTCTGGTGTGTTAACTGTTGTCCAGACAGGTCATTGTTCTACCCAATGACTTGGTTCGCTTTTTGGTATTCGCGTCGCGAGACAGGTGGCGTGCGTGACACCTGCTTCCGGCGATGTGCAAACGCATATTTAGGATAAAGAATGCAAGTCGCGGTCACTATATTATTGCCCAGTCGTGTCTGAGCTGCCAACGCCTCAACAACCACTATAGCATGCTTTATATTAAAAACAATGTTTGTAAACTTTAGATATATAGTCATGAAACCTTGAGTAGTGATTAAATTGTCTCGTATGTGATAGCCAGTGTACAGTGCGGCGTCTATTGTGTTATTATCGGCACCGGAACAATGGTCGGCCAACGGATGCCGTTGACATTTCGAACAGCTAAATGATAATTTAATTGTTGCATTTTTAACTGGCTGCAATTTCAATTTAATTTCATATTGCTCGTTCATTTGTTATTTTCCGATAACGTTCTCCTATCCGATCAAGCAGTCAGATTTTCTTTTACAATCTCTAATACCCGAAATCAATATACAATCTTATCCCTTGATTTTGATATTTGACATTTCCTATAAATAGTGTCAAAATATCAATCCACAATATCAAAATAAAGGATCTACGATATTATGAACCGCATCATTACCACCGCACTAAACGATTTCACCACTTCAATGTATAGTGAATGACTTTGGTGATATCGAAGCTTTGAAATCTGATAGAGAAAGGTTGAGTGGGGGAGAAACTGATGCTACCCTAATGACGAGGGTCGAGAGCAACGTTAAGGTCGGAAAACGTGTCACTTATGTCTTTTGTTAACTAAATATTTGATATCGTCTCTTTGAAACATATACAAACTTTGCCATGCGAGTCATTGTGTAAAACTTGTGGTAATTTAAGTAATACATCTTTGAATGTCAATGTAGAAAAGCAGTTCAGCAAACGGTCGCGCAAAATACAAGAAATTTACTCAAAAAGAGGACTGTGATCGCCCTGGGGGCGTTAAAAACGTAGTGTTAGTCGACATTAAGTGCTTCTTTACCAAATATTTATACCTGTAACCAATATAAAGCAGCCTTAACGATAGAACGAAATCACCTTAAAGGACCAAAATTAGAAATTTTGTAACCTGTTTAGTAGATTACGGACGCCTTAATTTTGTACCGACACATAGTGTAAGTGTAAATAGTGCTTCGTTGGAATACTGCAAAGTTTTTTACATGTGACGTTTTTGGGGAAGAATGGTATGTTTTGAGTTGGTGGTGTCGTGACAACGTGAGGCGTTAACTCCTGGTGGTCCAAGTCAGGAGGTTTATCGAAAGATATCATTATGGAGCGATGCGACGGATTCCTGGTCTACCGCAAGCCGGTCTACCGAGTCTTCCAGTATTTAGACACGTAAGTAATTATTGATATTGGATAATTATTCCGATTTATAATTTCAAAATCGAATTCTAGTACATCCTGTGATTCATAGGTACACGCTCATAAATTCCCAATTTCAAATTTTTCTGCTCTATTTCATCTTATTCACTGAAGTGAAATCTTTTTTGAAGTATTTAACTGAATGTGCCCAAGTATATTCAGGTAAAACTTGATTTCGCTCGCTGAAAAATATTGCTAAAATTCGCTTCGCTCGTCATAATCAAGTACTAGATCTTACAAATGACACCCATCCGCCAAATGTAATTGAGAAGAAGTTGAAGCTCAACTCACTTCTTGAAATTATATTTCAGTAAAGTGCTTAGATTTCTACCATTAAGATCTTATTCTACGTTATCGAAAACTACAGCAGTATATCAGATAAGGAGAGTGATTGTTATACATAATAATATTAACAAGATGCTTGCGATAATTCGCTGTATTACTCGATTGTCTTTCATTTAATCTTAAATAAACCATATTTACTAAATATGGATCCAAGGATTTGGTCAAAAGTAGCGTGTGTTAGGTACCGTGTAGACGAGAACTAGAAAACGAAATGAGGACTACAGCGTATTTTAAAAGATAAATAGTAATTGACCCGAACGCTCGTAATAAATTCCAATACCAAAAAGGCAGTATAGTGCCATATGTAGAGTAGGTACTGCAAATTTGATGAAGCACTCATGCGGTCGGGTGAAGAATATAAATGTTTGAAAAGCATTGTCGGGTCGATAGGGACTCCATCCAGATTTCCAATGCAATTTTAATGTTATTAACTTCGGTGTGGTGTGACTGGTGTGCATTGAGAGGTGTAACTTGAAATTGTGTTAATCGATTTGGAACATTATTAAGTTTCTCTTTATTGATTTAGTTTGAAATTAGTAGGGCACGTTACGGTAGTAGCTCTGTTTTGAAAATGGTAAGATACCCTTAAATAGGCGTTTTGTAGATGGATAAAATATGTGGAAGAAGACCCAAAACCAGTGGGTGGATTTGCAAGTAAAGTCAAAATATGAGTGTATGCTGATATGGCGGATAGAAGGGCCGAATGGAAGAAGCGTAAATATTGCGTCAACCCCAAATAATTGGGATCAGGCAGATGATGAGTCGTTTTGTAAACGCAACTGGAAATTCTCTAGTAGAACCGTTTAACTCAATTCGTGCGTGAGGTAACTGTGCGGTGCGGGAAAGTTTGTATGAGATGATATGATGCGTGTGATCTCAGCTAGATACAGCGCTATCGTGCTGTTACGTCATCCACCACTGCTTCCCGCCCGCATGGTACAGCTACCTTAGGATCGGTAAGTTAAACGATGAGCCTGTAGTAGAGACATTCCATCATATTAAACGTATGTCCACGAAAACTATTTTAAGCGTCTACTGTACCAGTTCCAAAGTGTGTAGTCTGTAGTTTATTATAGGCGTCAAACGTCACATGCGATGACATTGCTCTGATAATCTCTTGCATCTTGTATACTATAAACGTCAATGAATGTTTACTCCATGTCAAGATTATGCAAATGTTTATTCAAAATACATTTATAATTAAACACGTACCCCGTTAGTGTATTAAAAGAAGCAAAGCTCTACAAACGAAGTTCTGTAAAATTCTGTTGACATCTGCTATATATTTTAAATTATATTTCACTTATATACTAATGAGTTCTGAAAACTGAACTGCTAAAAGTTTGAGCAATAAATTTCCATTACCGAGAAAATGACGCAAATAAAGATATAGCAGGATAAAGAGAAATCCTCCATTTGCCTTACTGACTGTCTCACTTATTGCTCGGACCAAAACTGAAGCAAGTAATTTTGAACAGAAGGTTCCTGATGATCATCTTATGTGATTATTTGCTCTATTCAATGCTCAGTAGATAGTAATCAGAATTTCTTCTACACTAAGTAGTTACTTCTTTGTATAGAAATCCAGGTTTAGCTAAGAGAATCTACGCAACCCCGCACATGTCCTCACCTTATCAAAAGTACTACATATGAGACATATAGACCACGAGCATTGTTCAATGGTCACGAGGCGCGACGGGCTGAAGATATTTGCTTCATGGGCTGAATAGTATCGTTCGATAACAAACACTGTCAAGGCTTTGATGCGTTGGTAGTCCCACGCAAATGTAAATACAATATAACTCTGAAATGTAGAGATAGAAGATATGGAAAATGTCTATAGATGTATTTGAGAACAAAATTCAAACATAGGGATATATCAAATTCCTGGAAAAATTAACTAAGCATACTGAAACTGAGAAATATTAAAAGAAAATCTCGTCACTGCAAAAGCTGAACTTTCCAAAACCAGAATGGAAAGAAATCAACAGTCATCAAGGCTTTTCTAATAAACACATAAAAGCGAACTACTCAGAATATTGAAGCTGTAATGAGAAGACGCACGATTGTGCTTTTTTTAAACCAAGCAAAGGGTGGGATGTTTTCATAACGCAGTTTTAAATATAGCGTTTATAAAAGGGGAGCTAAGTGTTTTCAAAAGTGCTCAGTAGTTTGTGTTTGACTGTGTTTAATAACACGTAGATTTTGTTAAGTGTTCGTAAATATTCCATAGACATTTTACATCATTTTTATTTAGGAATATTATGTACGTCTCCTATGATATTCAAGAACAAGAAGAGATATCTGCATTTCTTTCAGTAGGAGAGAAGAGATGAGAGATATGATTCATTTATATTGCCAATTTAAGGCGGGTACTCTTAGGTATTAATATTAAGTTCATTCATAGCTGGGTTTTGGTTTCAGTTAATGTTACCAGCATTCAGTCAATGGGTGATTACTTTTAAACAACTATTGTTACTGAATTATTATGACCCATATAAAACGATATATTTATAAACTCAGATCAGCTCTATTTGTTATAACTCCCATATTTTATACACTAGAAAACATCGATGAAAAAATTGTGAAGGCCACATAAATATACAAAAGGGTCATTATGTCGCACCCATTCCCTTTCCGACAAACAAACATTTTTAAAAGATTCAATTGGACCGTGCCTGCCGGTAATTTAGTTAATGGACTTTGAAACTCCATCTCTCATTAGCTTTCATGAAATTATCTCGCTACCTCAATTATTTATTGGTTCTGCTGTGGAGTCTCTGTGATCACTTACAATTATACGCAATGGTCGTTGCTGTAATTGGATTATTTTGAGAAGTATAATATTATTTGAACATTTTTTATTGTTCAGAATGATGAAAGGATTTGTTGGAAAGTAATAAATTGCAGTCGTATTGGTGTATCTAAGATTAAAATAGTAAAATTTAGATAATATGCAGATAAATTTTCCCATGAACTTTTAAAAGTCTATTAAGCATTATACTTCCACATCGAAAGTTACCCGAAGATGAAGGAAAATTTCATACTTTCACCCCTGATTTGACAATAATGATCTTCGCTATTACCTTTTATTCATTCCATTGATTCGTTTACAATGTATCAGGGAACTGAGGGGGTGCTAATCTCCCAGAGTCGCGGAAATTTATAGCGAGACTCATAATCGATAACCACCCACCCCCGAACAGCAGCGGTGCCAAACAACTTTTGGTGTGGCTGCATTTTAAAACACTCTTATGATAAGCGAAATTTTGTTGGTGATTTATTTTGGCGTGGTTCCTACTTTGGAAGATCTATGCCCTTTAGGTTTGAATAATGAATATACAAATTTAACAAGCAGTGAAGAAAATGATTATTAGGAAACCTGCAAACCAGAAATTACGTTGCTTGTGACGGTGATTAGAGTCCCAATTGTTAGACACATGGATTTTCATGAGTGTTAGACCATTATCTTCTTTTGGTTCCTGTGTTTCCGAACTGGTATTTTACAGTCGGCCCATTCTTATATCGGTTTTGATGAATCTAATATTACGAGTATAACTGCGAAAGTAATTTTAATAAGCTGCATTTAAATTTAATTTTTTAACATTATTTAGTTTGTGATTTTCCGTTCCAGTTATAATTATCTTTACATTTCCTTAGCCAATATAAATAGTTATAATATATTGTATTATTAATTAATTCAAGTACAGAGCACGTAATGTACGCTCAATTTAATTAAACTGACAGTAATATTGGGGTTTCAAATAAGGGGCACAACATATGATATATTGTTGCGTTTCACGTAATTATTATTACCTAATAAAGAAAGTGCATGACCTATCGAGTGCTTTATATCAATAATGCACGCTGCAACCCTACAGAACTGAATAAATAGTGTAGGGGTAGTACATTTAGGGGTGGCACGTGTTGAATTTCACACATGATTTGTTATTTCGATTATAATTCTTATTATTTATTATTGAAACACATGTCTCTTGTAGCCGGTTCTAATCTGGTTGCTTTATTTTCTAATTGAATTTGTGGTCTTACTTATCTTCGGTGCAGCGCAGACGACAGACTATCCGTCCTTCACTTTTGTCTGTGGAAATATAACCTATAGAGCTAAGCAATAACACACACGATGCGCAAAAAGTCCTGCGCACAAGCTTTTTAGTCCAATCAGTGGAGACAAAAAAAGAGGCTTTGAAATACAAATCAAAACATTTTCTACTCCACCTTTTGTAGGGCAAAATACCTGCTTACTGGGCTACTTTTGCTACACAGACTTTTTGTGTGCTGCAGACTCCTTCCCAAAAACATCTGTCGTATTCACTGCACCTTATGCTCGTTCGGTTCGAATTTGGTCTTTATTCTAATTTGTTCGTGATCTCTTTAGCAAATTGAAAATATAATACAGTCCACTACTTTTAATAGAAGACCTATAGATAGACACTATCAAGGCATCAAGGAAAGATTTAATTTAATATGCATTATCTGGACACCGCACCGCACTCTCTCCTCGGCCTTCCGTAGAGTTGTTGGCTAAACGTAAGCCAAGAAACGCAAACTTTACCTTTTATAATATTGGTATTAAGCTGTACCGCGGTTTCACCTGCGTTTAATATGGATCTTGTAAAATGATGATCCTACCTTAATAAACGGGCTATCTGACTCATACATATTTTTGCAATTCGATACAGTAGTTCTTAAGATCAGCTCGTTCAAACATACAAAATCTTCAGCTTTATTTTATTAGTATATATATTATTTTCAATCATCAATAAAAAAATATAATCTTTGATTTCGCAACTTTCAATTCAGTGATCTAGTTTTATCTCAAGACATTTTTCAACTATGAATATCAATAAATTCAAAGATAGTTCTAAACTTAATAGGTGCTAAATAAACCAGTCAATTAACTTAATTGCATACAATGAAGTCTGCTCCTGAAACTTCATACACATCAAGTGGCTGGGAGGTCTCAATTATACAAATTGCTTCACTCGCTGCCTGGATGTTAAGAGTCTTCTTTTATAGCCGGCTAAGACGACTTTACATAAAGTCGGGCTAAGTTTCGCGATGAAATAACCGTCTCTAGTGCTATTTTAATGAAATATATGTGGTATGAGTAGACTTTAGTATAAGGAAATAGGTAAATAGAGAGGTTGACAGATATATTTTTATACCGTCGTGGTAATTTCGTATATTTTCCTCCTGTACCAGTGTACAGTCGCGGACTGAAAAAGTTTATCACATTTCAAACTCAATTCCACCTCATACAGTGCGCAATAAGGTCTAATATGTCATATCAACAAACATATTACATTTTAAAATTGTGAAATGTTTTTCAAGTATCGAACATAGCAGAAAGGCTGTCAATGACTTTTTGATTACGTAAACTCATTCATATTTTTTTTACTATATTGTTATATTTGTCATTCGAACTCAATACTTAGTTTAACACCTTTTTGTTTGTTTTCATGTCAAATACAATCCACTTCTATTAATAGTCATTTTATTTCCGGTCAACCTTATGAATAGTGTTGCCAGGTCCCGTGTGTCAAATTTCGGAACGTAAGGATAAAATAATCGGGATTTTGGTGAGAAAAAATGAAAGCAAAAATATTTTTATGTAGTAGCAGCTTAGTTATATTCACTTTTCCTGTCAAAATTATCAAATATAGTAAAGACTCATAAGGTTAGTGAAAAATCGGGACATTTGGCGTCCCGATCAAGGGTTAATCGGGACGTGTCACCAGACCCCTGAAAATCGGGACGTCCCGCGCAAATCGGGACACCTGGCAACACTACTTATGAAACAGAAATGTGCAAGCGATTATAGACTATAACGTGGTAAACATTTTTAGTCCGCGACTGTACATACATTTTAATGCATTTTTATCCACAGGTATTCAATAATACCTTAAATAAATAAATGACGCGCGTCCCTCGCGAGAACCATCGGGTGCATGAAGCAAGTATAATTTTCGATCTGCAATGTTGCAACTGCAATTAAGTTTTGAAAGGCCATTTTGATATTTACAGGTGATTCAAATTGCTTCTCGTGCTTTGCTACCGTTTGCCCGTTACTTTGCAAGATTGCACTTTCACTTTGCAGTTTCCACGTGCTGTCATCAGAAAGCGTGTTTATCGCTTTATAAGTAGGAAACCATTAATTTATCAAAAGCCATAAGATGACAAGTGAAGACTTGTTCTATTTCTATACAGAGTAAAATCTCTCGCGATCTGCTAAAAGCCTTTCGTGGCTAGTACCTACTAAATATACATATATATAAATACACTTATCACCGTGTTTATCACAAACAAACTTTGCACACAGTTTATATAGTTCGCAGGTGACAGTTTGGAAACTACTTCCGTTTTCCGTTCCGATATCGAAGTTGGCGCGAATCCTTTATAAATTCTTTCCGGACGGAAAGTTCTGGAAGATTCCAGAAGACGTCGAAGTTATCACTCTCAAATCTAGTTGTTTGGACGCTGTGAAGGTTTCGCATGTTTGCTTCATATTCTTAACTAACTTTGTGTGAGTAATAATGATCGTATTTGTTTATTCAGATTGATTGTTTTAATTTAAAATTATATCTTGATTTGTCTCGGTATGTGTAAGATTTTCAATTAAGAATTGTTATAGGTATGAAAATCATTACCATCACGATTGTTTGTAAAAATAGTACACGAAATTTACCAGCGATATGAATTAATTTAATTCCTGGAAAGCCGAGATGAAGGGGTTGTTTCAATAGAAGTTTAGTCGCAGTTTATTTTTAAGACGGGGCATCAAAATTTATCATCATTTTTGACTTAATATTCTAAGTCCATCACAAGTCTGATCAAAAAGGAAATTATAATTTAAGTTATTTCAGACCTTTATCTAGGGCCCCAAAAAGCCAAAAACATGATTCGAAGACTTTCATTCGATCATTTATTCGTTTTAAAAATGGTATTTTTTTAGCTTTAATATCATTTTCTACGTAAACGGCTTCAGGTTTCTGTCTTAAATTTGTCTTACAGCAAGAAAATATAGTTTACTAGGGCATAGCAAACCAAAATTTTCCTAGATATTATATAACTCATTTTATAAACGAAATTAGTTTTTAAACTTTTAGTCAGTTACTTTTGGACCATTCTACGTTCAAACGTCACACGCGATATTCAACTTTGTATTCGTCCTCCCTCGAGTTATAATAGCAATGAATAGGCAGCGGTTCTTCAGTACCGCGCAGTGCGCTCAGGAGAAAGGATGTATTCGTTTTTTTGTTTTTTTTTTTTTTATTTGTTTCAATTTCGACGAGTTGTTTGACATGACAATGTTTGTAAACAAAAGACACTCTGTCCACCAGTTCAATTACTTTTTGACGTAAAAAATGATAGAGAAAAATGAATCTTAATCCTGTATAGTAAGATTCTTTTGTAACATCATACCTTTGATTTTAACAGATAAACCTTATCACAAAGCATTAAAATTGAAACTCGTGGGTATTCTTAAACGTCAAAAACTGATGACCCTGGTTGGCAGAGTTTATGTTTAGTTTCATTTTAGAATACAAAAGGAACAGATCCAGTGGAGTCGCCAACGAAACTTAGAATTATAGTTAAATTAGAAGTAGCAGTATGAGAACCTAGATTTGTCTGTAATCATTGTATTTTAACGATATGGATTATGTAATTTTTCACTTAGCGAACGTTCTTGTTTCAATAAGAAATCTAATATATAAAAATAAGTCAGGTTTTCCTTCCTGACGCTATAACTCCAGAACGCACGAACCAATTTCCACGGTTTTGCATTCGTTGGAAAGGTCTCGGGCTCCGTGAGGTTTATAGCAAAGAAAATTCAGGAAAAAACGCGGGTGAAACCGCGGTGGACAGCTATTATATATTTTGATGTGAACATTTGTAATTATTTTATTGATTGTAATATCAGATTGTATTAGAAATTATTTGACGTTATAAACTTCAGTTCTACATTTTTGGCATTATTTTGTAACCTTTTTTATATTCTCTCGTTTCGTTGTATAAAACTAGTAAATTCAAAATCATCATCATCATCATCAGCCTATAATGTCCCACTGCTGAGCACAGGCCTCCTTTCACAAATGAGGTTGTAAGGTAATGGGCAGATACTCCACCACACGTGCCCACTAAGGATCGGTGGAGTTAGGGCTAGTGGCCAACCTACTGTTGAGATTTTCCAAGCCGCCTATGAGGCATCCAACTAGCTTAACGACTATCACAATTAAGTGATAACCGGGACCAACGGCTTTTCGTGCCTTCCGTAGCACGGAAACGCTCGATTTGAAATACCACTAGGCGGTCACCCATCCAGGTACCGACCACGATGGTGGTAGCTTAACTTTGCCGATCGATTAAGAACGGCTAATTATGCTACACCACAAGCGCTTCAAATTCAAAATATTTATCGTAAACTGATTGATTGTTGATATATCAACGCACAGCCCAAGCCGCTGGACGTAGACTATAAATTTTGCACAAAGATACCTTATACGGTATAGGCATCCACTAAGGAAGAGTTTTTGGATATTTTCTTATGGATTGGATTATTTATGGATTGAATGAAAGTTTCAATGAAAGTCAGTCAGTTTTGAAGTTAGAATCTTCAAATTATGTGTTTAGGGCTGACGATTGTGATAAGTGTCTCAGCGTTTTTGATAATTCCACCCCCAAAGTGGTGAAAAGGGGCATGAAATTTTGTATTCAAGTTGTTTATTCACAAAATTTTATATTCAAGTAAAAATATCGTACACGTGTATCGTGTTATTACTAAGCCTCTACTGCCGCCCGTCTATTTGTCTGCCTGCCTGTCTACCACAAGCAAATATCTCAGCTGTCAGGATCACATCTTTGTGTGCCGTGCTAGGGTATGTATTTAAGTTAAGGAGGATATTTGCTGTCGTCGTCTCCATGGCCTCGAAGACAGGGACCTGTCAGTTTTGTGAGCGCGCGTAGATCACGGTGTCCACACCAAAATTTACGCGTACCTTAACAGGTCCCACAGCGATGACTCCGAGACAAAACGGTTATTTGAGCAACTGCAATCGATGACTGACAAAGTACTGAAGCAGTTACCTCTCCGCGGAGTTAGTGATTTTAGCTTCAACGCTCACCAAGTTGAGTGGCATGGTTCTCGGTCCACTGACTTTTCGGGGAAGACTGCTCACGACTTTGCTCTGGCCTATGGCTTCTCGCAACTGATTCTTTCTCCTACGAGAATCCCAGATATTGAGAGCTATACTAGCTCCTTACTGGACCTTCTGCTGACTATGCGACCGGACGGCTATGCAGTGACAGTGGATGCGCCACTCGGCTCATGGGACCACTGTCTCGTCCGGACGCAGGTGCCTTGTGCGTGGCCCGATTTGCTCCGGTCACCCGGGTGTCGTCGTGTGTGGCACTATAAGTCAGCAGACTGGGATGATTTGCGTGGATACTACGTATCGTACCCGTGCAGGCAGCTCTTCTTCGCAACAGAAGATCCTGACACCTGTACAGTTGCCGTCGCTGATGCGATACTGGCGGTAATAGAATGTCCTTGAACATCAGTAAAAGCATCAGGATCGTCCTCATCGTCCACTCTCTTGAAGTGAATCCTTGATACATCTAAATCTGCTGGCACTCGTGACTTGCATGCCCAGGTTCCGAAATTCTGTACTAAAACTATTGTTTTCCTAATTACCATTCTGTTCAAAAGAGCCTTTCTTGATTGTTATGTCCCTTCTGTCTGGAAGTCTGCCTTCATTACCAATTTACAAGAAGGGTTCTAAATTAGAAGTAGCCAACTACCGCCCTATCTCAAAATTATGTAAAATATCCAAAATACTTGAATATCTTATCTAACATCAAGTTTACGCAGCTTTAAAGAACTCTTTCAACCAAAGCCAACATGGTTTCTTAACAGAATTGACCATAGTCTTCTCTTATTCAAGCTAAAAGGCATAGGCATAAGAGGTGTCGATGGTTTTCATCTTACCTAGAAAATCGGAGACATGCTGTTGTTGTCAATAACTACATATCAAGCTAGGTTCCCATATGTAGTGGCATTCTCCAGGGTTCATTACTGGGGCCTTTGCTATTGATAATATTTGTAAATTAACGAAAACGGTGCATTAAGACTTCTCATGTTCTTTGTTTCTGATGCTGATGCGCTTCTCTCGTCTGCCTAAGTTTGCCACTTATTTATTTACTTATTAAATATAGATTCAGTCTACTTTGCCGCCGCACTGGGGCACGCAATTGTTGTCAGTGCGATTAGAATGTAAATATTATGTAATGAATCTAAGCTTGTTTTGCAAAGAGTAATTGCTGAGTTTATTGCCGGCTCTTCTCAGCAAATGCAACCTTCCGAACCGGTATTAGAGTATTACAGTCAGACTTTTCATAAGTGCCTGCGAAGGTCTATTTGCATAAATGATTTTGAATTTTGAATTTTGTGATGCGTATGAATGTTTCACTCAAGTAAAATGGTTAAAAATATTGTATTGCACTTACGTCTGAAGCCACTTGGAGTATGCATTGCAGGTTTAGAACCCCAGATACAAGGACCTTGTTTCAAGAATCGAAAATATCTAACAGATATTTCTTGAATACCTCTGCTACCTCTTTAAACATAAATATGACTCGTCTATGTACACACGGCTACAGATCAAGCTATACATTTCCAATATAAGCTGACCTCTCATTGTACGGAAATCCTATACAATGCGAGATCAGCTTATACTGGAAATGTATAGCTTGATGTGTTGCCGTGTGTACCTTGATCTTGATAAGAAACATCACCTGTTACATCTGCACCAGCGCTGCGAAATTGCCGACCTTACTTACCTGTTGAAGATAGTATCTAGAAGTGTCGACTGTCCAGAATTACTATCTAACATATCGGTATATATCCTCTACGCCTAATTGGCGGTATAATAGTCCCGCATGCCTCTACATGTTACAGGCAGAATGCCTTCCTTCTGCGAGCTGGCGACAGGTATAATAGGCCTTGCACATGAGCATGACATTGATTTGTTTGATTCGAGCATTGTTTCAGTAAGGCGCAAACTCAGTCAAATCTTTTTCTTAGGTAAGCTGTTAAGAATAATATCTTCTGTGAATTATTCCTATTTTGTGTTACATTTCTAAATGTTGTCTTTATTTTTTAGTAGGTTATCTTTATTTTTAATCCATTTATCTTTATTAATTTGTTAATCCAAAGCTGTGGGTTTTTGACACCGAAACATTTTAACCAAATTACTCAGTACGAAAAATCCCTGATTCAGTATTAACCACCCATGGGTTACAGTGGATAACGTCACCATCTTTTTTAAATGTATATATTGTATTACTGAACTTCCCAAGTCCTATCTTTGTCTTTGATTTTCTAACACAGATGTTACGGGGATAATGAGCGTGACGATGGAAAAATATTTATTTTAAAAACTACTCCATTCTTTTTGTGTTATTTTCTTACTCGCGCGTCATAAATCGCGCAAATTTCTATCGGACACTAGGTCGTGCTATCGCGATACAGACAGCAGCGCGTCTTATACATGAGGGGTGGCGGGGTGTGTAGGCGGAGCGAACGTGGGAATTTATTTTTCAGGGTATGGTCTTAATTTACTTTCCCTGTTCCGACCATATCAACCTAACGTATGGTAATGACATTTGCCTGACATTGGCATTCACAATTGACGGCGGGAAAATGGGGGAATGTTGATGTACTTATTTCTTTCCGTTACGCTATACTGGCTGAAAAAAATATCCCACCAAAAACATTTTCATGTAAAATGTTGCCGCCAAGACATGGCTCGTACTGTCAAAAAGTTATCAGATCTCATGTAGAGCCAAGCTTATAACTACATGCACTTACTCTATAAGCCCTAACTTCACAACCTCTACACACCGTAGTCAAAATTTGTGGCTTGGCCGTTTCGCTACCGTCACATGGGAGTAAGGTGAAAAATGTATTCACTGTTCATTGCTTTTTTGTTATTCAATAGTTCTTATAGTATTGAAACGGCCAAGCCACAAATTTTGACTACGGTGTGTAGAGGTTGTGAAGTTAGGGCTTATAGAGTAAGTGCATGTAGTTATAAGCTTGGCTCTACATGAGATCTGATAACTTTTTGACAGTACGAGCCATGTCTTGGCGGCAACATTTTACATGAAAATGTTTTTGGTGGGATTTCACTTCTTTTTTTTTTGTTTGAAATTTCCAAGTTTTATAATTTTTTTGTTGTTTGTGTACTAATACAAGCTTACATACCAAATTTCAGCTTTCTAGGACTTCAGGAAGTACCCTATGAGTTTTGATGATCATCAGTGAGTCAGTGACGAAATCGGGGTTTTTTAGATATCAATAAAATCTAAAGTATAAGAGCTATGTTATTGAAACTTAATATGCTTAATAAGTTCACTATTGACATCATGTTCCGAGAATTTTGTTTATCTGGTATAATCCAAACCCAAGTTATGAGGGTTCAAAAAAACGACGAAGTGCTTCGAGAAAAGGTAGGTAGTGCCCTTTCGCTTCGCTTGGCTGTCTTGGCGGGGGGCACTCCCGTGCCCCCAGATACGTTTAGTTTGTTTCACATAGTTCGAATAAGTCCAACAATCCTTCAGAGGATCTTATTGCATTCTTATACACGCACAGTTTGGGAAAGCTCGCAGTAATGCAAAATATTTACCTTTATGAAAGGTTGGCGAGCCGCCAAGTAAAAGCCCATCATACTATTAGGGAGATAGGCGCCGCGAGGAGTTTCACTGTTATGTGGAAAATGGAAATGTGGTCTACATTTACAAGTGCAGTAACAATCTTTGATGTTATGGAGTAAGAGTATTTATGGTTGCAACGAACGAGGGATTTTGTTACATACAAATAATTTTGTAGGTAACGTATGTTTCGCAAATTCAATAATGGTAACATAGACTCCTAAACAAGTTGACTCTAAAAAAATGGGACATAACCTTTGCTTATGATAGTTTCTCTATACGTAGTAATAATAGCTATTTGCCATAGCGAATGCGAATACACCATAGCCACTAATCGCGGCATTTCTAATCTAAATAGTCATAAAAAGAGGTTATTACCTGTGTAATATAAGAAAACTAAGCTCAATACAATTATGACATGAAACACGTTTTAGTACTCCTTATGCGCCCTAGAGTTATTAAAATGGCATATTGCATTTGCGAGAGCTCTTCGAACGTTCCCGTTGTGCAACAAGGGATTTACTTATGACGCTTCATTTATTTAAATAATACACTTATGGTATAAGAGCTAGCAACGTCGCGAAAAAAAGAACTTTAGCAAGGCTGGATTTTTGATATTTTCTTGCGCATTAAAACCTGATAGAGATGCGCCAAGTCTGGCAGCTGGAAGTGGTTGCGTTTGCTTTTGCGCATCCTATTTGTACTAGTGAAAAATTCGGATTTTTAACCCATTAAACCATTTTAGCACGAATATTTTTTTCTTCACCATTTTCTACAGCCTTTTAGCAACCTAATAGTCCAGTAGAATTAGCTCAAAATTAAGCAACATTTTACATTAATTGTGGTACTAATGATTTTTAGCGTATCGATAGAGTTCTGTATGGATATGACTACCTTAAATTCGCAACCGATTTGGAAGTACGGAACATGGTGAAAATTGAGAAAAACTTTGATATTGAATAATTCCTAAACAAAAATTGTGGTACTAGTTGCGAGAATACCATGTCTTTAGAGAACCATTTCCTACCTTCTCAAGAAATTTGGACCGGTTGCGACATACGGAACACACCTAAACTTAAAAGAGTGATTTTTCGCCTTTATCTCCTAGGCAAAATTTGTGGTACTAGTTGCGAACACATTGGTAACTTGTATTAGCCTATTACACTTAGTTTTAAGTTTGCAGCCGGTTGCGATATACGGAACCCTAAGAAAATACTTTTTGATAAATTCTACTTCCAGCAAAATTAGCGTCTTCTGTTTTATTACTTATATCATATTGGTAGGTCGACTTCTACCTACTTTGTGATCGCAACCGAAGAGAACATTACGGAACATAGTTTTTATTACAAGTAAAATGTGCGCGTATTCGCGTGTTACGAATGAAGGAACGGAATGCAGGCGGTGCGGGAGGCAGGACTAGCGTTGAGGAATTACAAAAATTAAAAGTCAAAGTCAAAGCCATTTATTCAATTTTTATTTAAAAAAACCGCGTTATCGAAATCGGTAGTTTTTTTTTCACTGTTAAGTATTAACACAGCATATGCCTTATGGTAAAACTGTGGTATAAACGTTCTTTATTTTGATAGGTAACAATGTAAAATGGGCGTAACTGCAAAACAGCTAGTTTTCAGGATTGATAAAAAAAACATTAGTTTCCAATTATGTGTGTTAGTTGGTATCCTGGTTATGCTAAGACTATTTTTATGAAAATAATGACATATTTTAGGTGTATTTTGTTCCTTAAATTCTCCATTCTAGTACGACAACTAACGGTTCACGGTACGGCTCGATTGATAAATTTTGCCTAAGAATGTTGAAAGTGATCGTGTTTTTTCGTCAGCCGGATATATTTTCAACAAAATACGAAGTTTACTATCGAACAAAATGTTTGACGCTTTGTTGTTTTTTAAGAAAAACGTGCTTTTAAATTTTTATCTACCTATGCTAATATCTATGCTAAAATAATAAAGGGGAATTTTTTTGTTTGTTCAAACGGGCTGGAACTACCAGTCGGATTCGAAATATTCTTTCATCACTAATATGATATCCCCGAGTATTATAGGCTACTTTTTATCCCGGGAACTTGGATGAAACCGCGGGGGACAGCTAGTTATTTCAGATGGTGGTATGATCTCTCCGCCGTGGTTTTCCCAATGGAGTACAGCATGGGGTTCTTCAAAAAGGGCGTGAAGAGATTTCTTCAGGGTCGGCAACGCGCGAGTGATACCCCTGGTGTTGCAAGCGTCCATAGGCTACGGTAACTGCTTACCATCAGGCAGGCCGTATGCTTGTTTGCCACCTATGTGGTATAAAAAAAAGATATTTGAAGCTGAAGATATTTTTGTTTGTTTGTAGAAGGATAACCAGGAAAACGGACGGGCCAGTTGGCACAGTTGGTTAAGGTTCAGCTTACGCGCCGCAGGTCGTGGGTTCGACTCCCACACAGGACATGCATTTGTGTGCATGAACATGTCTGTATGTCCTGAGTCTGGGTGTAATTATGTGTATTAAGTATGTATTTACAAACAAAAAGTAGTATATGTAATTATATCAGTTATCTGGTTTCCATAGTACAAGCTCTGCTTAGTTTGGGATCAGATGACCGTGTGTGAGGAATGTCCCAGGATATTTATTTATTTAAAACAAAGGTTCGACTTATAAGATGCCTTGTCTTTCCAATCTTTCTCTATGGAGTTAAATCTTGGTCCTTTAGATTGCAAGGTCGTCGGAAAATCGACGCAATGGAGATATGGTGCTGGAGACGCCTCCTGAAAATTCTGTGGATGGCCTTCTGCACCAATAACTTGATCCTCAAGGAGCTTCGAATAATGGATAGGCTTTCATCAACTATGCTAGTTCGAATTCTCAAGATTTTTTGTTTTTTTTTTTACAATATGGTGGATCAGTGAAATTTTTCTTGGGGTATATCCTGCCGTAGGTCCAAAAGCAAAGTTAAGATACAGCACGAGAAGTTTTTGAAAATAAAGATTCGAGATTATCGCGTTCTGTGTTTCAGTGCGATAAAACGATTAGTTTTAGCGACTTACCGATCAATCAGTGGTCCCAGGTGTATTCAGACAGTTATATTTTTTGAAATTTCTTTAGGAGTTTCCCTCCAAGTGTATCCCATTATTTGGGGTCGGCTCTCCTCGTTCTCATGCGCCAGGATGGTATGTCCTGGGTTGTCCGTACTGTGAGTTGGGCTAGTTCCAAGTCGCGGGTTACTGTAGACCACCATGTGACTTTGGGTCTTCCTCTTTTCTTTTTTGAGTTCGGTAGGGCCAGAGCCTGCCGAACCACGTGGTCTTCAGGACGTCTCATTACGTGGCCATACCAACGAAGCCTACTTTCTGTAAGTTTTTCTGAGATGGTCGCGACTAACGATGATGGTAACTCTAATGTAACCTCTGATGTGTTCATTTCGCACTTTATCAAGTCTGGTTACACCTGCTGCCCATCTCAGTGAAGTGAAGTTTTTGTTCATGCGCCTTTTTTATGGCCCAGCATTCGGCACCGTACATCATTGCAGGTCTTACAGCTGTTTTGTAAATTTTTCCCTTCACTTTGATCGGCATTCTTGTGTCGCAGAGGACACCCAAGAGTGCTCTCCATCTTTGCCAGGCAACGTTGACTCTGTGGGTGACGTCGGTTTCAATGTTACCATCAGCCGTCAGCATCGCTCCGAGATATTTGAACTGGGATACCTTTGGAATTGAATCTCCCTTGACGATCTATTCGTGTGTGAGATGGTGGTATCGCCGCTAAAATTGCATTCCAGATGTTCGGTCTTGCTTCTGCTGATACGGAGTCCATTGCTTTCCAGGGCGCACCTCCACTGCTCGAGAGTAATTTGCAGTTGTTGTGCACTTTTGTCAATGAGCACGATATCGTCTGCATATAACATACACCACGGTAGGGGAGACTGGATATCTTTGGTGAGATAGTCCATTACCAGATTAAAGCGTAATGGGCTCAACGCGAAACCTTGATGAACCCCGACTTTGACTTCAAAGGTTTTGCTCACTCGGGCCAAACTTCTCACTTTTGTGCTACTCCTGTGGTACATGTCCTGGACTAGGGCTACGTAGTAATCCGGTAGACCCTGTGATCTCATCGCTTGCCATACCAGGTTTCGTGGCACCCGGTCAAACGCCTTCTCAAGGTCTATGAAGATAAGGTGTAAGTCTTCACTGGTGGCCCTATGCTTTTCCATTATTATTCGGACTGTTTGGATAGCATCGATTGTGGATTTTGATGGCATAAAACCGTACTGGTTTTCAGAAATGACAATGTGGTTCAAGAAGCGATCGTTTAGTATTCTTTCCCATATTTTTAGGGTGTGAGAAGTAAGTTTTATGCCCCTATAATTCCCGCAAGCGCTGACGTCACCTTTGTTCTTATAAAAGGGCACTATGTAACTTTGTCGCCATGATTCTGGGATCATATTGGAGTTGAGGACAGCATTGAAGAGTCTTGTGAGCCACTCAAGTCCTATAGGTCCTATCTGTTTCCAGATATCAGAGGGTATTTCGTCTGGCCCAAGAGCTTTATGATTTTTGATCCTCGAGACTGCGGTTTTCACCTCCGCAACATTAATTTCCAGCACTGGTCCAGCCGTAGGATTTATTATAGGTTGTTGCTGGCTTGGGAATTCCTCGTTAAGAAGCTCTGCATAGTATTGGCACCATCTTTGGTTAATGTCTTCATTAGATGTAAGCAGCTGACCGTTTTCGTCACGGATGTATTTATTAATTTTAATATCTAACGTTGACTTATGTCGCTGCTTTGCGATTTTGAAGATTTCAGTGTCGTTCTTTGCATCTTCCAGTGCTCTACTTTGGGCTACTTCGTGCTTCGCTTGTTGTTTCGCCTTCTTGTATTCAATGCGATCATCTTCCAATTGTGTTATCTGCCATAATTTAAAAAGATCCCTTTTGGCACTTACAACTTTTTTAACTTCGTCTTTCCACCATCTTGGGTCCTTGTTATTGCTTAGTTTTCCTTTTGAGACTCCTAAGATTTTGGACGATTGGGTTTTACAGGTGTATGCAAAGTTTGACCTCATAAGCTCGGCGTTGTTGTTGTAATCATTTTTCAAGTCCTCCTCCAGATTTTGTTTAAGGGTGATAGACAACTCTTCACCTTTTGGGCTGTAAAGTTGTCCCCATTTGATTTTCGGGGTTTTGTCTGTGACCGTTCTTATAGGTTTTAGACATGCTACCAAGATTATATGCTGCGAAGTAAGCGCCTCTCCAGGGATGACTTTACAGTCCTTGAAATTTCTAAGAAGATTTCTATCTTCCAGAATATAATCTAATTGTGTACTGTGTCCTGAACTTTTACAAGTGATTAAGTGTTCTGGTTTCTTTTGGAAAAAGGTGTTAATGATGGCAAGGTTATGTCTCATCCCGAAATCTAAAATCTCTTCCTCTTGTTTGTTTATGGTCCCGTATCCTCGATTCCGTGAACATTTTATACCCGGGAGGTATAAAATGTTACAATTACATTGTTATTGTATGTTATTAAAAAAGAATTTCAAACAGTGTATTTCTATTTAAAAAAGAGATATAACGTAAACACTTTTTCTTGATAAAGTAAAATTTAAAAAAAAAACAGCTTTTGCTAGAGATCACAAACTTTTTTGATGCGTGTAGATAATGAGACGTCTTCTTTCCATAGGGTTTTATAGAGTTTGGTTGAAATTAGTTGTCAAACTGTTGATAATTCGAACTAATTTGAACCTTAAGTACACGATTTGACAGGTATTTTCAACCAACTCTATAAAACTGTATGGAAAGAAAACGTCTCATTGGATAATGGATACTGACTATATTAACTATATGTTATTTTATAACAAACCTCCTGATATTTTGCTGTTTTGCAGCTACGCCCCGTTTCGTAGGATACGTCGATATTGTATCTTTTCGATATTTTTTACATTGTTACCTATAAAAATAAAGAACTTTCTTTCTTAGCAGTGCAAAAAAGACAACAGATTGGATAGACGCAGGAATTTTCGTAGATTCCTCAACGCTAGTCCTGCGTCCCGCACCGCCCGCATTCCCTTCGTAACACACAAATACGCGCACATTTAACTTGTAAAAAAAACTATGTTCCGTAATGTTCTCTTCGGTTGCGATCACAAAGTAGGTAGAAGTCGACCTACCAATATGATATAAGTAATAAAACAGAATACGCTAATTTTGCTGGAAGTAGAATTTATCAAAAAGTATTTTCTTAGGGTTCCGTATATCGCAACCGGCTGCAAACTTAAAACTAAGTGTAATAGGCTAATACAAGTTACCAATGTGTTCGCAACTAGTACCACAAATTTTGCCTAGGAGATAAAGGCGAAAAATCACTCTTTTAAGTTTAGGTGTGTTCCGTATGTCGCAACCGGTCCAAATTTCTTGAGAAGGTAGGAAATGGTTCTCTAAAGACATGGTATTCTCGCAACTAGTACCACAATTTTTGTTTAGGAATTATTCAATATCAAAGTTTTTCTCAATTTTCACCATGTTCCGTACTTCCAAATCGGTTGCGAATTTAAGGTAGTCATATCCATACAGAACTTTATCGATATGCCAAAAATCATGAGTACCACAATTAATGTAAATTGATTATCTAATTCTACTGCACTATAAACTTAAATCAACAGAGCGTTATGTGGTTGAAACCTACGTACCAGATGCTATTTTAGTTGTGAATCTTGTGAATGACATATTTTCTTCTAAACCATTTTCTAAAAGCTGAAATTTAAACATTATATAGTTATGCTATCAATGAACCTAAAACAAACCTTGCCAGACGGAAATCTGGTTGCATAACGGTACAAAGACTAATTTAAGATCAGTTCAGCACACGGAAAGCAAGTACCGGAAATGGAATTAGAGACCCAATCGATAGCAGCAATGAACAATATGCTAACTCGAAAAAGTTTATTTTAAACCAGAGCCATTTGAAGGAAAGAATAAGATAACTTTATATTCAAAATCCAAATAAAAAAGTTATTTATTCAGGTTAGGCCCTGATAAGGCACTTATGAACGTTACAGTTGAATCTATCGACGATTCGAAATACACTAAAACTGAGAAATCTCCGAAAATATTTTGTACTAGTTGTCCCCGGCGGTTTCACCCGTGTTCCCGGGATAAAAAGTAGCCTAACTCCTTCTAGGCGTAACAAACAAAAAATTCACTTTCGCATTTATAATATTAGTTAGGAAGTTAGGATTTAATCAATTTTTTAATATAAATTATGTATCGGGAAGCTGAATAGTTGGTCCGACTTATTTGGATCATTAGAAAGATTGATTAAGTGGCAACACTGACCATAAAATCAATAGCAAAGTTAATAAAAGTTTGCGTGTAGCATTTAGAGGAGGCAGTCTATCGCAAGCAATCGACCTAGCCCCCTAAAAAGGAAGCTAAGCAATATTGCTAACGCAAATCATTTTTCGAATATACAGCAGAATTTAAGTAATTCATCAATTCCGAGTCTTTTAATGAATTGAATTGAACATAATGAGTAACTATTTTACTAAAAAGAAAATCGAAAATATGGATTCCGTAGCAATATTGGTTTAGCTTCCTTTTTAGCCCCCCTGTGCACACCTCTAAGTGCAGTTGCTATTTCACCCGTTACTAAAACTTTTAATTTATTAATACTGTAGGTGTAATTAAAGTGATAATTTAATTGTAAAATTACAACAATAAACATGTCGGGCCCATGAGGAGTTTCTTGCGTCGCTTCTTCTCCTCATTATTTTTTTCATTTAGATAACACGATGGTTTTTACTTTTTAATATACTTTTACTTTATTTACTTCGTTGTTTTCTTACCGTGTTCCTAATTATATGGAGTCGGTGCAATTTTTGCGCTGCTTCAATTCGACCATTATATCAGCATTTCCTCCTTTCTTACTAATTTCATCTTTCCCACAATTCATCTATGTCTTATTCGGACTTCTTTTCGGACATCCATCCTTCACTATTATAATGTATAATAATATAATGAATTTACCCTCCTTGATACCTTGACCTTGTTATGGTCGATGCAATCATCTTTGAGGTCTTCAGTCACAATAAACCATGGCATGTCATGGTTAAGCACCATGTCATCGGCATAGCTTATGTTATTTACACAATTACCAGATGGTAAATCACTGATCAGTTGATCTACATAAATATTGAATAACCGTGGCGATGTCAGACCTCCACATTCCAGTTTGTATGGATCAGACATTGCATTAGACCATTTAACATAATTTATCTGTTTGTTATACCAGACGGATAGTGTAGTAACTAATTCCACAGGAACACCTCCCTTCCTAAGCTTATCCCACAGGATATTATATGATGCTAGACGAAAAGCTTTAGAAAGGTCCAGGACACATGCATTCACGAGGGTTTTCTACATTAAAATGTTTTCTTGCTGTCTTTTGCTGATATATCTCTCCGTGGCATTGGGGCCTTAAGATTATAATTGCAAGGCTTTTAACCCAATTAGCGTAATATAGCGGGCGAGCGCAAAAAGTGAATTTACTTAGTGCTGTGCCATTTCTTGGAACTGCTTTAATTATTTCATTTAATTTGATAAAAAAATATCCTTAAGATAAACAATTTGGCAGAAAAAAACGCAAATTTCCAAAATTCTAAGTTAGCTTTAGTTCATTTCTGGTGTCTAAACAATTTAAACAAAGAAATTTCATTGTCATATTGACAACCAAGTGACGCCTCAGGGGTAGTCAACATTTTTCTAGACAGTCTCATTATAATTTTAATAATAATTCATAACCTCAGTCAGGAGACACATGAAGATGCTCAATATGGTTTTCGTCAGGGGCTGTCTACTGAGAGTGCTATATTTTACCTTAGAACATACGGTTAAATACTACACAGATAGGGAAACTCTCGTGAATGCATGTTTCCTGGATCTTTCTAAAGCTTTTGATCTAGCATCATATAATATCCTGTGGGATAAGCTTAGGAAGGGAGGTGTCCCTGTGGAATTAGTTACTACACTCTCCGTCTGGTATAACAAACAGATAAATTATGTTAAATGGTCTAATGCAATGTCTGATCTATACAAACTGGAATGTGGAGGTCTGACATCGCCAAGGTTATTCAATATTTATGTAGATCAACTGACCAGAGTGCTCTCTGATCAGTGATTTACCATCTGGTAATTGTGTAAATAACATAAGCTATGCCGATGACATGGTGCTGCTGGTTCCTACGATTGGTAGTATTAGGAAACCATTATTCATATGTGAAGCTTATGCTGAGGATCATGGTTTAAAATATAACTCAAGCAAGAGTGAACTGTTGGTGTTTAGGGGTAGAAATAAAAGTCCGTCATATATCCCTCCAGTAACCCTAAATGGCACTACACATACACTACAACAATACACTATGGCAAAAAGTTTTATTGTGACTGAAGACCTCAAAGATAATTGTGATATAGAAAGGGAGCGCAGAGCGTTGGCAGTGCGGGCAAATATGCTGGCTTGTAGGTTTGCTGGTAGCTCAGTCAATGTCAAGATCCCACTCTTTAAGGCATATTGCCAAAAAAATTATTCCAGCAGCCTATTGGCTAATTATACCCAAAAAGCATAGTAATACAACACTCTACTGTAGAGGCTTCCTCCTTACTGTAGTGCTTCAGGCATGTTTGCAGATGCGCATACGGTCGATTTTTTCGCCATAATGCGCAAACAAGTGTGTACGGTGCAACCGTGCATTATTATACTAACATCAGCATTTTACGCGTCATTCACAAAACCATCAATCAATTAAAACAGTTCACGTTTCGACCTATACCGCGGCGGGCGCGTACTCATTATCATAGCATCAGCATAGCAATCTTATTCTCAATTCACTATCATTTTAATTATATTTCAAATTTATAATAAACAGTTTTCTATCATATTTTAATTCTTTTAATATCTACAAGGTGTACCCCGTACATCTTTTTGGTCCTTCGAGCTTATCGAACAGGCGGGGCCACTTCGCGAGTGATCAGTTAACGTGAAAGTGACAGTAATTCGTGTTAGTGGTTTCACCAAGCACCAGTTGGATTTTACACCATTGGATAGCAGACTAGCATAGCAAAGCATTACATCATCAATATCAGATTTAAATCAAGCACTAGCAATCAAGAGTCTTACAAGATCATCCTCAGCAAGCAGCAGCAGGCCGGAGCATCAAGGCTCGGCTAGTATCAGCAAATATCAATCAAGACCAAACCCTCGGTCATCATCAGCAATCAACAAATCCAGTTTGGCGCCAAACTATCAGCATTATCAACAGCAATATCAACAGCAATATCAACAGCAATAGGGTCAAGCAGACCCTACCCAGCATCTTCAGACCAGGCTCAGAGCCAGGTCACTAGCAGTACCAGTATCAAAAGTAAGATCTTTCCTTTTGTAATATCTCAATTTGCAAATTAATCATGGAAGGTCTAATAGCAACGCAGTATCAAATAATTGAAGGGGTACAAACACTCCTTCGAAATTTCAAAAAGGATGGCCCTGACCGTAAGACTCCTGAGCATATCAAGAGAAGATTGGAAACCCTCAATTCTTACTGGAACGAGTTCCAATCTAACCATGAGAAATTACGTGAATCTGATGACAGGTCTCACGACTATTTCAAACATAATTACTTTCAGCAAGCATTAAATTATTATAGTGAAACTCATGCATATTTTCAAAATTATTTAGGTCCTCTTGCCGATGAGAAGCCTAAAACTCCCTTATTAAAACCAGCGACTCCACTAGCGACAAGTTCCGTAAATCCTCTCGACCATCAGCGGCCATTGACACCCGTAGGAGAAAAATTAGTAGCACCAACTGTATCTCGAGGCACTTCGAGTCAAATAGTCGAGATGCTTCGGAAGCAAAATACGAATTTCAAAGCATTTATGAGAACATTGAATAATATTAACCTTGACCTCATCAACGAAAAGTGGGAGTTTGAGGATGTATTGAAAACCCTACAAACAAGGTGGTCTGCTATAGATAATCTGCATTGGGAGATCGATAACGAATCGATTGTGCCCAATTTAGAGTACGAACAAACTTTTACGAAACACGAGGAGAAATACAACACTATCAAAACATCAATAAACTGCTGGAGGACTCTGGGAGGCTGCAGTAAAGAGTCTCAAATACCATCTACGTAGAGTGATCGGTGAGCAAAAACTCACATTCGAGGAGTTCTCCACCCTACTTACACAACTAGAAGCGTGCCTCAACTCCAGACCACTGAGTGCGTTGAATGAAGACCCTGACGACATGGATTATTTAACACCTTCTCACTTTTTAGCAAGTGGTCCAGTTTTAACAATCATTGAAACTGAACGTGATGGACGAACGAGATGGCAATTAGCACAAAAGATCTTCCATGACATATGGAAGAGATGGAGATCCGAATACATGTGTCAGTTATCGGCAAGAAGCAAGTGGCAGACTCAGCAACCAAATATCAAACTCGACAGTGTCGTCGTTATACATGATGCGAACCTGCCCGCGGGGAAATGGGCGTTAGGCAGAGTCATTGAACTCCACCCCGGCAGAGATGGATTCGTACGAGTAGTCACACTTAAAACAAAAAACGGTGTTATCAAAAGACCAATCACAAAAGTATCCATTCTACCTGTTGCCAACGAAGAGCACAAAGAACTTAGCAGGCAGAAAAATAGCAAAAATTCAAGCAATGGAGATAGTTCGTCTGCAACTCATAATAGATCAAATCGAGCAGGCACAAGAAGCAAATTTTGCAATTTTATTACATTAACATTAATGTTATTTTCATTTATCATGCCTATAGCACAAGGTGCCTACAACATATCAAATTTCAAAACAAATCAAAGCCTTTACTTTGATAAAATATCAGAGATGCATCTGATTCGTGACGAATGGAAGATTGTAGTGTACTACAATATGGACCCTTATTGGGAAAGTTCTGAGTTATTCCAGAAGTATATCAGTCATATGAGAACCATATGTGCGAGACAACAACAACAAACAACATGTGACGCGGTCCTATTACAATTAAATCACGGTCACGGTGAGCTCGTACACTACGATCAGCTGTTACTTCGTCAGCAATTTAACGCGCGTACTCGGTTACGTCGCGGTCTTATCAATGCAATAGGAAACGTTGGAAATAGTCTCTTTGGAATTCTAGACGACAATTTCGCTAAACAATATCAAATAGATATCGATCTTATCAGACAAAACCAGCATCATCTTGCAAACCTGTGGAAGAATCAGACTACAATAATTGAAGCAGAATACAATTTCCTAAAAAGGATGGAAATTACTATGAACATGCAGCACAAATCATTTAATAAACATTTAAATAGCTTAGAGAAAGCGACCAATGTTTTGAATCAAGAAGTCCAGAAGGTAGAAGATATGAGCGAATTTACTTTGTCATCAATTATAGCAAACAGCATCTTGATCAACCTGAAAAGCATTCAAAATACCCTCCTCGATACAATTACAGATGTATCTCATGGTAAATTCGACATTCATCTATTATCACCTAATCAGCTTAGGAATGAATTGAGCATTATTTCTGGACACCTATCAAAAGATTTGTCTTTACCAATTCAAAATGTTAACTTTGACATATAATATTTATCATTTATTGAAGGTCAGAGCAAAGGTCACAAAGCAATACCTCATCTTTGAAATAAAGGTTCCTCTTGTAACCCGAGACAGTTACGACATCTATCAACTTATTCCGCTACCACAAGCAATCAAAACAAATATGGTAAACATCATACCAATTGCCGACTATCTAGCAATGAATATTCAGAAAGATTCGTATATACCTATGACAGTAACGGATTTACAGATGTGTATCCAATTTGACCAAACAACAAGATTGTGTCAATTGCATAGACCAATTCATCTGCTTTTTGAAAATATTCTTATTTTTTTTTCACAACTAAAACAGCATCTCGCACGTAGTAGTAATCACATAACGCTCATCCAATAAAAAAAAAATATTTGCTAAGAGGACGGAGAAAGTGATGAAAAAAATTTAAAAAATGTTAAAATGTTTCAAACTCCGAAATTTTCACCAGTACAAACAGGATGCGCAGAACGAAACGCAACCACTTCCGGCTGTCAGAGTTGGTGCATCTCAATCAGGCTTCTATGAGCAAGGAAATATAAAAAAATCAGCCTTGCTAAAGTTCTTTCTCGAAAACGTTGGTAGCTCTCGTACCATTACATCATAAACACTGTCGCATCCTAGCAACTGTTGTAAGCCATGCTCAGCATCACCCTATATTGTCTTTATACTTGTATGGATGTTCATACTGCTACTTAACTTACTAGCTCCACCCTGCAATCCAATGTTTTTCCGGGATTAAAAGTACCCCCAAACTATTACATTTATAACTAGCTTTTCTTCCGTTTCACCCGCGATTCTCTTCTTTATCCCCTTAGGGGTTAAATTTAAGAAAATTCTTAGTGCTTACATTATAAAAGGAACCCGTACAAAAGTTGAAGACTCCAACCCCAGAAGTGTTGACAGATCAGTCAGTAAGTACAAGTCTTATTATATGTATAGAAGTTAGATTAATTAGTAAGATGTCTTTATACTTGTATGGATGTTCATACTGCTACTTAACTTACTAGCTCCACCCTGCAATCCAATGTTTTTCCGGGATTAAAAGTACCCCCAAACTATTACATTTATAACTAGCTTTTCTTCCGTTTCACCCGCGATTCTCTTCTTTATCCCCTTAGGGGTTAAATTTAAGAAAATCCTTAGTGCTTACATTATAAAAGGAACCCGTACAAAAGTTGAAGACTCCAACCCCAGAAGTGTTGACAGATCAGTCAGTAAGTACAAGTCTTATTATATGTATAGAAGTTAGATTGATTAGTAAGACAGGATCAGATTTTCACCCCACAATAGACTACATCTAGACACTGAGTGTAAGTCTCGAAAGTATCCTGCATGCACCAATATCATCTGCAGTTTACCAGTCTCCACCTAATGTAAATATTATGTAATGAATCTAAGCTTCTTTTGAAAAGAGTAATTGCTGAGTTAATTGCCGGCTCTTCTCAGCAAATGCAACCTTCCGAACCGGTATTAGAGTATTAGAGTCAGACTTTTCATAAGTGCCTGCGAAGGTCTATTTGAATAAATGATTTTGAATTTTGAAATGGAATAAAGCCGATAGTGGACTATTACCAGATAATAGTCGTCCATCTCTCTATCATCCCCCATCATATCTTTGGTAAACTTCCCGTCATCACGGCTAGCCCAGAAAATCTAAGTGAAACTCTCCCTTTAACTGATTTAAATGATCTCGAGTTATATGTATTTAACAATATCCTGGTCCCTGGATAGAATGGGCAAAATTATAAACCACATTTTCATAAAGCAGTCATTCGGACACCTAGTTTCCAGGCAAACAGCATTAAAACTAGAAAGCTTCGGACAGTTTTCGAGTTATTTATGTTAGTTTTACTCTGCCTTCTGTCTCGTATGTTGTTTTAACTTTCGAAGTGTTTTGTGTGTGAAATGGGAATTGTATTAAAACGGTAAATGTCCAACTGATATCTGGCTTGGCCACTGTTGAATCCGGGACAGTAACTGTCATAATAACTCATAAGTAAACTATTACAACTTCCTATAAAATTCGGCTTATGTTTGTTTGTCTTGGTGATATACAATGGTTTAGTATGCTGTTATGTACTCCAAATCTTTCATGTATTGAAATAGGTTTCAATGGGTTAGATATTAGTAAAAAAAAATATAATGATGAAAATATTGCGAAAGTATAAAAACAGCGACACATTCAATTGGAACATAGCCAGGAGATAATAATGACCAACATCTGTGCTAAATTAATATTACTTTAGAATCACATGAAATTGCTAAAATATTAAACTACATACGTGCGAAGTAACAGGCACAAACATTTTCAGGATAGTGTCATTGAAAAATGTGCGGTGTTTGATGAAAAAATATATGTAGACCAGTAACTGTCAGGCAAGCACTTTGTTACAGGAGTGATAGGTAGTTTGCACGCGACGCTTCGTGTGGACAAAGTCATAGCAGTCTTGGATATTGTACGATATTACAACAATACGAAACGTATAACTTCAACAAACGAGATGTATTTAACTTTGCTAGTAAATTATTAAGTCAAGTATATAAAGAACGCGTTACCTGTCTAATGCCTAATTTCACCAAACAGTTAAGAGATGCCTAATGCGTAGGACGCAACTCAAAATAACAGTTTTGACCCATTGTTTGGAGATTAGGAAAATAGGCATAAATCATGTTTAGAAACAAGTAAACCTACATGAGTTTGCCTTCCCAAAAAGGTGTTTTAATAAACCCCAAAGTAGTTTAACAGCCACTAAATAAAGCCAGTGAATAATCCCTAACGAACCCAATGGATAGTTAAGCGGCGAAACATCGGCCGATGCGCTCAATGAAGCGTAAGCCTCTCTGCAAACCATTCCCTTGTTCAATGCACCCTTTACACAGCTCTCAGCAAACTTTGCGGGCAAACAGATCGCAGAGTAAGTTCGGAATGAATTTGCATTGTTACTATGGCTTGTGATGTGGCCTAGTTGGCGTACCAACAAATTCGTAAGTCGTGTATTATTAAAATTTCATCTGTATAATTAAGTCTGGGACCTTCATGTGAGTCATATGATCATAGAATTTATAAAAAAATGGCTTATCTAGGTGAGGTTTCATATTTTCAGTAATGTATTATTATATATCAGTTTTATTAAATTACTGCAGATTATATTTTATAATAAATATGTTACACTATCGAGTTTACAAAACAAGTTTATCCTGAGCTGGTAAAATACCATCAAAGCGAAACATTTATAACAAAATCGATTACTGTGTAATCGAATCAAGTTTTACTATATCCTCATCCTTCACCTACTTATAACCGATTTATTTGAGAACAACACATAACAGTCTTAAAAAAATAACAATATAAAGAAATTAAATTATTCATTAACCGTTCGGAAACGGAATAATGTATATGAAAAACAACAATCTTAAAGAATATTCAATCGTTCAAGATAACAATATAAATAAATTAAAAAAACGAAACAAGAATTATTAGCTTCCTTCCACCGTTCGGAAACCGAGACTGGGATCCTTTTACAAATCTTGGTAATTTGAGAAATTGTCATCGTATACTTTCTTCTACTTTTACCGTGTTACCAATTTGCAAGTAAATAAGATTTATCTCCAGACTTTCGTACTTCAAAGAGCAGATTTAATATACGACTGCCCGTCATGCCCCACCTTTATATAGGTACAAATATTGACATGAACAATTTAATTTAAATTGTATTCAGTTTTAAACGTGGCCGCAGCCGTATGGTATCCGTCACGAAGTGTTTAAAGCCGAGACCATTTAAATATTTCACCGTCTATCTCGCCGGAGAAGTGGGGACCACCCCTTCATTTAAATCGATGGTGGGGTGGAACGTCCTCGCCAGTTGCTCCTATTACATCGTTTTTTTTCGTTTTGTTTATTCTGGAATTAATGAAAAACGGTCCGGCCGCGGGCTATCGTCCTGCAACGACACAACGAACGGCTTTTATGGTGTTTTGACGGCACTCGTGTTGGATGGGCTTTCCAAATGTCTGCCTGTTTGTGAACTATATGAAGCAAACACGACTACAAAGTCATATAATATTTAACTATAATAATGTGTTTGAAATTATATATTTTTATAAATATTTGTTTTACACTCGTTTGTTATTTAAAATTCACTTTATTAATATTCCAATATAGTTTGATCTTTATTTTTTTCCTAGGAACTTAAAATGAATTTATTATCATAAAAAAATTTATGCAGTAAATTTTTAATCATTGGTTATTACGGGCTAGTCCATAATCAACCTTTATAAATATATCCATGCTCACAAGACTACTTTTGTTTTGGACGGCAGATATCTACATTGTTACTTGCTTCGTTTCTAATTCACTCAATTTCATCAAGTAGATTCCAGTTACTTTAAGGGTATAAACCAAAGAATTTTCTTAGCGCAAATTGCATTTTACTTACCGGTAATCAGCTTGGAAATCTTCCTTCTTAGATATGCGATCGTACCTGTACTTGCCTTCTTGAAAGGATAATACCGTACCCATTAACAGATTTACTGTCTCGTCTTCTTTCTTCTCTCTGAGACAATTCCCTTTAGTGGAAATTACATTCGTGCAAATCCAATATCCTGCTTTTTGCGGAGCACGGTGTCTTCGCCTTTGCTCTTACGACGTGTAGGGATGAGTGTTTAGATTTGCTATGTTTGCAGCTGAAAGGGTTTAAAGTGCACTTGTTTGCTCATTCCCTTCTTTGTTATTAATAGCAGTTTAGTGTTGTCTTTGTTTTGTTAGTTTATAGACTCCAGACTTTTTAATTAGACCATTAACATCTCGAAAAAGTTATCTCAATTTATTTTTAAAAAGCTTTTCTATGTATTCACACTGTATTGCTTAAACCATGTTAATAATATTTACGTTTTTCCTTTGTACTTTTATGCTCGTCTTTTTTCATTGTTATTCATGTCGTTTCGAGGGTCACTTGGGAGGCTTGAAAGATACAACCCTCGTACTGAAAATTCGTAGCGTTCAGATTTATTTATGATATAAATTATGAAAATAATTGTTGTATATTTACATACGATTTCAGAATGTCGGAAAGTAAATTCGTCATGTCACCGGGGAATAAAGTATATGGTCTATGTTAAATGTGCAGGAACTTTTACGTTTCTAGAATTTGTTCAACCTATGAGGAACTTTACAGGCATATCAAGTTTTTACATCGTCATAACGTATAGATAGGTACACGACCGTGCTGGTGTCCCGAGCAATATTTTCCAACACATTTATCCCGTTCGTTGGCAATTTTCAGCGTAGTTTGCATAGCGCTGCCCGAGTGATGATAAAAACCTTCGCATGCCTCCCGGCCCCGGGTGATAATGTGGGGGCTTATCGAAAATATAGCCTATTTTAACATTGGCTTTAAAGAGCAAAGAGCTGTTAAGATCGGGTCAATAGATTTATATGAACCTAAAGTGACCTAAACGCATGAGTTGGTACCAAATAGTTTGATAATAATATCATAGCCGATCTAAAAGTTTAAAAATATCTGACGAATTTAAATGTACTATGTAAAAGAACCATGAATTATGCCTTATAAAATTATGATATCTGTTGCAAAGAAGATGTTGAACATAAAGCATCTGCCTGGTAATCGAATTATAACCTTTTACTCTCTATATCAAATCTGAATTCTGAAAACCTCTACAAATACTCGAAACTGTAAATACACCTGTTGTTAATTAAGTTACTGAAATAATCTGCCCTGTAACATGTTTTAATATAAGTGAACAGTGTCGCCGACCGACACTTGGTCGGGTTACTCGTTAAAACTGTAACCGGATTTCATCCCCCGCTCTAGTACCTCGTAGTCCCCTAACTACACTTTACACTGATTGTCAAAGAAAAGGAAAATAAAGCAAAACTACCGCCTTTTGTAATAATGTCATTATAGTCCCGTTTTGCAGGTTCATATTCAGTAGAGTTTCTGAAATAGTTTAAGGAGTAAAATTTATTTTTAAATTATTACTAACACCTCCTTTTAGAAATCATTTTCGGTTTAGTGAAATAATATGGGGATAATCCCGGGCAAACGGAGAATAAGAAATCTAATAGCTTATTTAATAGGTACATTTATGTTATTTTATGTTGTCTCTTCCTTAGTAACGGACGATACTCAGTACAAACGATCTAAGTTTAAAAATAGAAAATAAAATACGATACTGATAAACCTTCCCGTCGGCTAAGTTTGCTCACTAAACTCTTAAACTCCGTTGACTGGCCGGCCTACTTAGCTTACAACTTTTATATTTTAAACGTTTCCCTTGCTTTTTTACTCTATAGGAGTACTTACAGTATGAGGAAGTTAAGTCATATCGAAATTAATCAAAATTTGACGCCTTTAGAAATAAAAAAATACGATAAAGGTTAAGTAATCATCAGCATGCCTCCATCAAGTAATGGTAGAGACAAATATAACTGGCAACAACAAATAAAGGAAAATGTAGGGGCTCAATCAAATAACGACGACCCAAACGACAATGATAAATGAGATTAAAAATGAAACGTGAGGAGAGAACATAAAGTTGATTGCAAAAGTCAATTGCCAATCATATGAACAGCTGGATATAGGTGTATCACTTGTCACCGTACCTGATCTTCAGTCACCCGATTCGAGCCAATTAAGACACCCTTCATCAATCGACAGGGGAACGAACCATGCTGCGTTTGAAATTAGATCACTGCGGGATATTAACCTTTAAAAACTTTTCAAATACGCCAATCTAGCAAACTATAAAGCTCTGAGTCACAGGAGAATTTCACAACACCGCAGATCGTGTAGAAATATTAAATAAACCACAGGATCTAGATGTCCTCGAGCACAATGTAACAAAATATAGCATTAAAAATATTTTTCAAGTAGTACGAAGTAGATAGGATCTCCCGGCGTACGATCGCTCTTGCGACGGATCCTTGGATCCATGGAAAAGCTCGAGATAAATAAAGTGAATGTTGCTAGAAAATAAACAGAGGAAAAACGTTAGGAGACCGTTTCGCGTGGAGTAAAAGAGGTAGTTGGAGCGAGGCGAATTATATTAGTATGTAAAAGTGTTACGAGACTGTACATAAATAAAATCGACATGGTAAAAAGAATATTATAATTAACAATTCACGGTAAAGCCATACAAACAATAGCACAGGTAATAAAGAGAACCTGGGATACAATTCTGAAGTTACAGCATAGATCATTGCGGCTTGTGCGAACTTTAAAATTTATTTTTATGACCACACGAAGTAGAGTCAGCGCATTTTGGATTGCAGACTACATGTCTATAAATCTAATTATAGCAGCAAATGTTGTAGAAAAACGATTAGTCTGGCTAGTGGTTATTTATTCTCTTTGTCGAGAAATTGGACTTGAATAATTTCTCTATACATGGTAAGGCACTCACTACATGCCTTGGGGTTGGTATGATGATTAAACTTTAAGGCTATGATATATGATTTATATTGCCTATAACCTCTGCTAAAGTGGCGATAGAAGCTTGTGAATTGGGAGAATTTAATGTCCAAACTAAGTTTGTGTGTTCAATTCCTACTATTGAGCTTTTGGTGTAGGAAAAACGTCATGCGCAAAACACTGCATAGCACTGTGGTATAGTAGTTAGTACCAACCAACCTTGCTAGCAACCACCTTTAAGTTTCGGCCACACTATTACTTACCAATGGTGAGATTGGATAAAATAAGAAATGTTATCGGAATTGCAATATTAGATTTATAATAATTTGATCTACACGGGCTACTTGTTACTTCGAACATTAAGTACAAACTCCATAGTACGACAGACTTGTCGTATTGTGGCAGTCTGTAGGCCTATAAAAGAAACAATATGTATTGTGAGCTAAAACTAAGCAAACATTCTAGTGTTGGTTGTCAGCCCACCATTGTCGTCGCCGTGTCGGTTTTAACTGCCAGCCGGACAATGGACGGGAATTTGTGGGTAAAAATGCACTGTGTACTGTGTGGATACTTGTTTGCATTGCTGGATGTGTATTTGAAACTGCTTTTTCCTTTTGGATACAAGAGACGGAATATTTGCTGATGTTGGTCGAATAAAATAATCAAAATGTTCTGTTTGCTATATTTATAATATGTATTTATTTAATCTAACAATGATTCATGTTAGGATGACTGATGCAGCCCTGAAAATATTTCTTTATCAGTCTTGGCTTTTGTTCGCGAACAGAAATAGTTTTTTTTTTATTAAATGGGCTTGCGTTTGGCCACTCAGCCGCCCATAAGGGACGAAGACGAAGCCTAAGATGGAACACGCTTACCCAGTAGGAACCTATTCTCTCGGTAAACTGTTAATTAGGCAATAGCTTCAAACATCAAGATTAGAAGCGTTTATACCGTAGCATTTTCGAGAACATTTACCCAGGTGCAAAGTTTCATTCTTAAGTGTAACAAAACTTCAATGGTTCCATTACCTCAGCTGTCATAGCGGCAGCAAACATCCAGCTCATTCAGCTAATATACAAGGAGCCGTGTCGCTCCACAAACTTGTGTTGGGTAACGAGGCCGGATTAGTTCGGATTCACATTGCATCCGAGGCTGGCGGCATGCCCGGTTTTCATTTAATCGCAAATGACTCGGCTTTTGAACGCCAAAGAGAATTGTTAAGCCGATATTTGTATGCAATGTGATTTAATGCAGTTTGTTTTTGTTTGACTATTAATTTTGATGCTCGTTTTAAATATGATAGCTGCTTATAATGCGATGGGTGTATTTTTATTGTATACTAGTTTCGCCCCGCGGTTTCACCCGCGTACCCGAGGGATACCCTACTTGACTCTATTCTTCAACAATCTATCTATACTTATAATTTTCTACGCAACTTTCTTATTTTTTTTCGTAAGAACCTTCTCCAGAGTATTAGAATACTTAAAAAAAAAGATGGATGAAATCGGTAAAGTTGTTCTAAAGTTATGGTGTGACCAAGGGAAATAGGTATTCGATCTGAAATTCTCAATTTTCTCTAAATTAATCAAAAACCTATTTTAGAAAATGTGGATTTTGCGATTGTATTTATCACTTCCGTTTTTCAATTCTCTGATAGAATATTTCGATTGTAAAATAGCAGCAAGCTGCATTGCGTTGCATAACATTATAGCGAACATATCGATCCATCGGTTATCTCCCATGCCAGCAGTCTGCATTCGCAGCTAACCCTAGTTTACATTCTGCGAGCACGTTGCGAACTCTAAATCCGCTGAATTGTTGAAACTTGCCAATATTTTATTGTCTGCCCGCGTCCATCCAACTGAAACGTGCAAAAAAATTGAATTCACTTAGTTTTGGAAATCCGATATCCGATTTGTACCTATTTAGGATCTATATTTCAATTTATATCTTCCCCGTAGTCTTATAACTGCTCGTAATGTTATATCCTAAATATTTATAGCCGAGAAGTAGCAAAGATCCTGCCGATTCAATCCACAAGAGTAACATCGTTGTTAGAGCTTGTTTTCCAATAAATGATCTATCTTTCAATTGATATCTTCCCCGTAGTCTTATAACTGCTCGTAATGTTATATCCTAAATATTTATAGCCAAGAAGTAGCAAAGATCCTGCCGATTCAATTCCCGAGAGTAAAATCGTTGTTAGAGCTGGTTTTCCAATAAATTCCAACCAAACAGAAACCTCTTACACCTCATCGATTCTAGTACAAATGTACAATATATCAAGACAACAGTTTTTGTAATAATTCTGGGATTCAATCTCGCAAATGGGTAATCAACGTAGTGAACGTGGAAAAAGTGTGAAAACATAGTTTGTGTAGAGCAAATCCGACAGTTCAGTGATAGGCACGTAGCGTGTGTTTGATGTGGCACGCGCAATGTATTTGGGAAAGCAGGTCTTATTGGGAATTTTCCAATATAAATCGAAATAGTTTCCTTTTGGTATAAGACTTTCGATGGCATATTTTGAGTGCTGTGTGTGTTATATTTAGATCATGCAGCCGTGTTTATTTAATTTAGTCCTTCCTGAACACAAAATTGCAAGAATATACTCGGTGCTAGCTAGTTCAAATCTTACCGAAGAATTTACTATACCTTCATATTCTCGTTCAAATTTCCAAATACTGCAAGAAAGAAGTGCTTCAAACTGCATGAATGAGGAGATGCATCTCAGTAATAGACTGTCCCAGTGTAGCCACTTGCACGAGCGCCGAGAACGAGCTCGAGTGGCCAATTTAGCTGCCGGAGACCTAGTGGCTCACTGCCTCCGTGCTCTTCAACTATTCCAGGAATTTTGCATTTGATATTAAAATAGCATTTTGTAAGATTGACGTGGTTGGTCCATCTAGAGAAGTGGTTTAAAAGTTGGATTTCATAAGTTAGTAGAAATTGATACTTAAATGTCCTTCCTTATCCTTTTTATATGAATATTAAAAAATCTGATAATATGAAAGTTGTGACCATCGAAGATTTATATGAATAAAAAAAACTCTTAGTCAAAAGATTTGAAACCAAGTGTGAAACATTTTGCGACGATATTTTATGCTTTCATACTGAACCTGACTCCGAAATGGCGAGGCGACAAGAAAAAATGGAAACCAAACACCCTCCGGCCCTAGAATATTCTAGGGAGGGCACACTTATGACGATGGATGGCTCGGCAAGACGTTAATCGTGCTTTGAACGTAGAAAAATCGCTAGGAAAGCGTCTGAACAGTATAAAAACACTGAAAAACATCGTAAAACAATGAGCATGTTCACGACTCTAGTGTTTCCCGTATAATAATGTATTTTCGTTACGATAACTTTTGTGTAAGTGACTGCCGAAATGATATTGCTCTGAACTGAAATTGTTCTTTATGGCTAAGATTTTCGCAAAGTTACTTCGTCGTATTATATTTCCGTATTCATTAGGGAAGTTTTGAAAATCGTCGCCAACTTTTTGAGTGAGCAGAACTTGTAATGCCGCTTTTCATTGCGTGTTTGGGTATAATTAGGGTCTTTTGTTAAGTTGAAATAGGACATAGATTAATTTAATTTCGCTGAATGGTAATTAGATTAATTTGTAATGATAAAAGGTTTAGTCAACATAAAGCGATTTTCTTCATCATTACTGTTTTTTTTATAAGCTTTTGCAAGTCGAATTTCACTCACTTCCAGTGGTCGGATTGACGTGATATTAGGTCTACATTATTATATTGGATGACAATGTAAGTACAGTCAACAAAAAGTACAATCACCAAAAAAAGCTTGTATTAAAAATGAAATTTTTAACAAAAACTTATTTTCTAGTAACACCGTTCTATCTTACGAACAACGTGAATTTGCAAGCCTTGAATTTAACACATGCAAAATCTTTCATCTCTCTTAACCCTTGTTCAACTACGTCTGGTAACGTTACCCCCTTAGCGTTTGTTTACCCTTTATTCGTTTTCAGTCCTCGGCGTACGTAATTTGAGGGTTAATGATGTTCTTTTTTACGTCGAACCCTTTGCGGTTGAGGGTTTTTATTTCCGCTAAGTTGGTAGTTTGTTTGAAGTGTAGAAGTCGGGTTTACTTGCAACTCGAGTTGTGGAGCTGTCAAGATTTACGAGTAGCTGACGAATAGTTTGAAGTAAATACAACTTATTCTTTTAATGTACCGTATTACGTAATAAATAGAGCTAATTTTTTTGGAGATTATTTATTGATGAACATGAAGCCAGACTAGAGTGGTATTATTTAGTAAATATGCAAACTTTAGCGCCTTAAAATCGTCGATACTTATTGTAAATCGATGTTAATGGTTTTTTTTTGTTTGCAGGTAAGAGCCAGTAGTTAGCTGCATGGCATGATAAGTAAACGGGTGACATTCTCACTGCCACGGTAAGATTAGCACTAATAATATTTAATACAGGGTACCTGGTGTGGGGTATGTCGAGTTATTAATAACTGTCACACTTTTATGTTATATTTATACACAAGTTTTTGTTTTTCTGTAACGACACTAACAAGTGATCACAAGCTTACTAGGTCTACTGCTTCTAACATAATCTATGAATATAAGTGATTAAACTATACAGGTAGTTCTAGATTGCAGTTCAAGTAAGTGTAGGTACATAGCTGAGCTAATAATTTTGTAGAATTTAAATCCCTATCGTCAAATGTTAAGTAATGTTAATGTAAGTTCTTTGTTAAAAATGACATTTTTAATACAAGCTTTTTTTGAGTGACTGCACTTTTTTGACTGTACTTGCATTGTCATCCAATACACTAATGTATACCAAATATCAAGTCAATCCAACCACTGGAAGTGGGTGAAATTTGACTTGCAAGATTCCACCGGAACAAACATACATAAGTACATTGCAAGTTAAGAGGCCGTATGCTAAATTTTGCCGATTTCGCTGATTTACGTGATTTTACAGACGTGATTTTACATTTAAAATACTGTATTTCTATAAGTTTTAATATACAACATGAAAGATTATTTCAATTATTATCTAATAAACGAGCTACTTTTTTAATTTTATGATTTAATTTTGATTAATCGACCTCAAACAGACGGCTGTTTTAGAATTTTTGCTATAAGAGGTTTAGAATATCACATATTTACGAATCGTTTTGCCGTCTAAACGGTATGAAAAAAATACAGTCTATTGTCATGAAAGTCATCTATAAAATAAACGGAGCACTATTTACCACTTTAATATAATAATTTTGAGTAAAAAAATATTTAACTTACTCAATTTTTAGAGAAAATGGGCGATGAATTGCTTTTGATTTCAGCTACTTAGAACTCTCGTTCATTAAAATGATAACAACATAAATAAACTTCAGTTAATAAACAATCCACTTCCTGATTTTTTTTTAAAAGTTCAATAGTTTGGCAATAAAAAATCTTTTAAAACAACCTAAATCTCGCAATAAATAAAATAATAAAAATGAAAAGGTAGCTCATTCATTAGATCATAAACAAAATGATATTTTAGGTTGTGAATTAAAACTTGTAGAAATACAGTATTTTAACTGTAAAATCACGATTGTTAAATCACGTAAATCAGCGAAATCGGCAAAATATGGCATACGGCCTCTTAAATAAAAGCTCGTAAAAATTCAAATCACTTTGATAATTTGACACTGACAATAAAGTAGTAAAAGGCGGAATGAGTTTAATTTACTGTATGTATCTGTCATACTACACCTTGAAAGTGAATTTATGTGTCGATTCAATTCATATTTATTGCCATTTAGCAAAACATATCACTAGATCACGATCTAATTTGTAACACCATTTCACGTTAGCCTCAATGATTACCAAATGTTTGAATATAGCTCGTAACACATAGGAGTAAAGACTAATATGCGTGTAACTATTTGAGCCCTACACTACCGTGGGCAATATATCACGGAAACTGTTTATTCCCTTATAAGGATGATGAATGGTGATCTCTATTGGATATGTAGTCGTGATGTGGTTTACGTTTATTATTATTTCATTTGTTAGAGGAAGCTTCATATTTTTACAGTGAATAGGGATGCTTTATAAAAAAAAATATAATTCGAATTAGTCCGTCAGTTAGATTATCAAAAAATATTGGATACGTATTTTTTGCTTTACGAAATCATTGAAAGTCGACAAAGATAAAGCGAGTCAAAGTTCGGGAGTGGGGGTCGTGACGTCACTTCAGAGTAAAAAGTGTACTCTAATGTGACGTCACGCGGAACTTCAACAAACGATATCTTCGTATTTTTTTGTTTAATTGACAAAAGGAAAAATACGTGTCTAATGTTTTTTGATAATGTAAAAGGCGGACTAAATAGATTGTTTTTATCATCTAGGCCAGTGTTAATAGCGATTTTTTTTTCAAAATAATACCCTCTATTTTGGTTTCGGAAGATTCAAGTCCTTATCAGGGGGCGCGGATAAAATTGCATCTAAAGTAACAAAATATGTCTCTGAAAATTAAAAATATGGAAAAAATATATGTAACTTTAATAAATATAGCATTTGATGCGAATAATCAATGCCATTCTACTCAACATCCATTTTATTCATATTATATGTATTGCAGAAGTACACTAGGCATATTTGGTCAAAATGAAGACATTCTACACTAACAATGCCTTTTTTCTGGCTGAAGGATCTGTGAGGCAGTTCCATCCAAAATAATGGATATGGACAAACTCAATTGTTTTTATAAAAAAATATGAACTTTAGATAATTTGGAAAAATATATACTTAGTTATTTATTAAACATCTGTTGGTATATCAGCTTTAATTCATGTTGGATATAAAAACAAAAATGCAATGACATTTTCATGTCGCAACTCTCTCACCAAAAATTCATAACGCCATTAGCATTTCAGACGTCGTTAACTGCAGACCAAGTTCTGACATTCCCCATCCTAAAACATGTTTATATTTAAAATTCATTATAACGAAAACTCAACTCTATCTCCCAAGTTATAAGATTCATATCTGTGTACTTAATGTTCTAGGTGTCAGCGACGGGATGTTTCAAAGATTTTCATACTGTTTCAAAAGTTTTCCTTCTTGTAGATTGTTTAATCTTATTTATTACGTAATACGTATAATTTGCTTTCGTAATAACTTTAATTAAATTATTAAAATAATTAAAGGCATTGCTTCTACTACTACTTTTCAATTGAAACAAACACTTTTTGATTTGATATAACATTTTATTTGGAATCCTAACTCGTCCATAAATATATTAAAACATTCTCAAAATATTACGACTTATCCTAACTAATATTATAAATGCGAAAGTGAAGTTCGTTTGTATGTTAGGCCTTCACGCCTCAACTACTCAACGGATCATCATGAAATTTCTGCCAAATTTCATGATGATCCGTTGAGTAGTTGAGGATAAAGTAGTAAAAGGCGGAATGAGTTTAATTTACTGTATGTATCTGTCATACTACACCTTGAAAGTGAATTTATGTGTCGATTCAATTCATATTTATTGCCATTTAGCAAAACATATCACTAGATCACGATCTAATTTGTAACACCATTTCACGTTAGCCTCAATGATTACCAAATGTTTGAATATAGCTCGTAACACATAGGAGTAAAGACTAATATGCGTGTAACTATTTGAGCCCTACACTACCGTGGGCAATATATCACGGAAACTGTTTATTCCCTTATAAGGATGATGAATGGTGATCTCTATTGGATATGTAGTCGTGATGTGGTTTACGTTTATTATTATTTCATTTGTTAGAGGAAGCTTCATATTTTTACAGTGAATAGGGATGCTTTATAAAAAAAAATATAATTCGAATTAGTCCGTCAGTTAGATTATCAAAAAATATTGGATACGTATTTTTTGCTTTACGAAATCATTGAAAGTCGACAAAGATAAAGCGAGTCAAAGTTCGGGAGTGGGGGTCGTGACGTCACTTCAGAGTAAAAAGTGTACTCTAATGTGACGTCACGCGGAACTTCAACAAACGATATCTTCGTATTTTTTTGTTTAATTGACAAAAGGAAAAATACGTGTCTAATGTTTTTTGATAATGTAAAAGGCGGACTAAATAGATTGTTTTTATCATCTAGGCCAGTGTTAATAGCGATTTTTTTTTCAAAATAATACCCTCTATTTTGGTTTCGGAAGATTCAAGTCCTTATCAGGGGGCGCGGATAAAATTGCATCTAAAGTAACAAAATATGTCTCTGAAAATTAAAAATATGGAAAAAATATATGTAACTTTAATAAATATAGCATTTGATGCGAATAATCAATGCCATTCTACTCAACATCCATTTTATTCATATTATATGTATTGCAGAAGTACACTAGGCATATTTGGTCAAAATGAAGACATTCTACACTAACAATGCCTTTTTTCTGGCTGAAGGATCTGTGAGGCAGTTCCATCCAAAATAATGGATATGGACAAACTCAATTGTTTTTATAAAAAAATATGAACTTTAGATAATTTGGAAAAATATATACTTAGTTATTTATTAAACATCTGTTGGTATATCAGCTTTAATTCATGTTGGATATAAAAACAAAAATGCAATGACATTTTCATGTCGCAACTCTCTCACCAAAAATTCATAACGCCATTAGCATTTCAGACGTCGTTAACTGCAGACCAAGTTCTGACATTCCCCATCCTAAAACATGTTTATATTTAAAATTCATTATAACGAAAACTCAACTCTATCTCCCAAGTTATAAGATTCATATCTGTGTACTTAATGTTCTAGGTGTCAGCGACGGGATGTTTCAAAGATTTTCATACTGTTTCAAAAGTTTTCCTTCTTGTAGATTGTTTAATCTTATTTATTACGTAATACGTATAATTTGCTTTCGTAATAACTTTAATTAAATTATTAAAATAATTAAAGGCATTGCTTCTACTACTACTTTTCAATTGAAACAAACACTTTTTGATTTGATATAACATTTTATTTGGAATCCTAACTCGTCCATAAATATATTAAAACATTCTCAAAATATTACGACTTATCCTAACTAATATTATAAATGCGAAAGTGAAGTTCGTTTGTATGTTAGGCCTTCACGCCTCAACTACTCAACGGATCATCATGAAATTTCTGCCAAATTTCATGATGATCCGTTGAGTAGTTGAGGATAAAGTAGTAAAAGGCGGAATGAGTTTAATTTACTGTATGTATCTGTCATACTACACCTTGAAAGTGAATTTATGTGTCGATTCAATTCATATTTATTGCCATTTAGCAAAACATATCACTAGATCACGATCTAATTTGTAACACCATTTCACGTTAGCCTCAATGATTACCAAATGTTTGAATATAGCTCGTAACACATAGGAGTAAAGACTAATATGCGTGTAACTATTTGAGCCCTACACTACCGTGGGCAATATATCACGGAAACTGTTTATTCCCTTATAAGGATGATGAATGGTGATCTCTATTGGATATGTAGTCGTGATGTGGTTTACGTTTATTATTATTTTATTTGTTAGAGGAAGCTTCATATTTTTACAGTGAATAGGGATGCTTTATAAAAAAAAATATAATTCGAATTAGTCCGTCAGTTAGATTATCAAAAAATATTGGATACGTATTTTTTGCTTTACGAAATCATTGAAAGTCGACAAAGATAAAGCGAGTCAAAGTTCGGGAGTGGGGGTCGTGACGTCACTTCAGAGTAAAAAGTGTACTCTAATGTGACGTCACGCGGAACTTCAACAAACGATATCTTCGTATTTTTTTGTTTAATTGACAAAAGGAAAAATACGTGTCTAATGTTTTTTGATAATGTAAAAGGCGGACTAAATAGATTGTTTTTATCATCTAGGCCAGTGTTAATAGCGATTTTTTTTTCAAAATAATACCCTCTATTTTGGTTTCGGAAGATTCAAGTCCTTATCAGGGGGCGCGGATAAAATTGCATCTAAAGTAACAAAATATGTCTCTGAAAATTAAAAATATGGAAAAAATATATGTAACTTTAATAAATATAGCATTTGATGCGAATAATCAATGCCATTCTACTCAACATCCATTTTATTCATATTATATGTATTGCAGAAGTACACTAGGCATATTTGGTCAAAATGAAGACATTCTACACTAACAATGCCTTTTTTCTGGCTGAAGGATCTGTGAGGCAGTTCCATCCAAAATAATGGATATGGACAAACTCAATTGTTTTTATAAAAAAATATGAACTTTAGATAATTTGGAAAAATATATACTTAGTTATTTATTAAACATCTGTTGGTATATCAGCTTTAATTCATGTTGGATATAAAAACAAAAATGCAATGACATTTTCATGTCGCAACTCTCTCACCAAAAATTCATAACGCCATTAGCATTTCAGACGTCGTTAACTGCAGACCAAGTTCTGACATTCCCCATCCTAAAACATGTTTATATTTAAAATTCATTATAACGAAAACTCAACTCTATCTCCCAAGTTATAAGATTCATATCTGTGTACTTAATGTTCTAGGTGTCAGCGACGGGATGTTTCAAAGATTTTCATACTGTTTCAAAAGTTTTCCTTCTTGTAGATTGTTTAATCTTATTTATTACGTAATACGTATAATTTGCTTTCGTAATAACTTTAATTAAATTATTAAAATAATTAAAGGCATTGCTTCTACTACTACTTTTCAATTGAAACAAACACTTTTTGATTTGATATAACATTTTATTTGGAATCCTAACTCGTCCATAAATATATTAAAACATTCTCAAAATATTACGACTTATCCTAACTAATATTATAAATGCGAAAGTGAAGTTCGTTTGTATGTTAGGCCTTCACGCCTCAACTACTCAACGGATCATCATGAAATTTGGCAGGCAGGTAGCTTAAGGTATGGAGAAGGACATAGGCTTATAGACTTTTTATCCCGGGAACGCAGGTGAAACCGCGGGGGACAGCTAGTAAAATTATAATCGCATAGAAAAGTGATAGCACCAATATTTTTGCAGCTCTTTGTTATTGTCTAGTGTATTTATCCCCTTAATTTATCAATAACTTTTGAATACAACATAGATACATACATAGACGTCAGTTACCAGTTGTATATGGCCGTTGTAAATCGTTAAAAAGTATTTCTTTTTATAACTAACTTTTAATTAGTTTTTGATTTCTTCTATTAGTTCTTTTAATTATTAGTAAGGATTATTAAATTATTATTTGTTATTAAGTAGAAGATATGTATTACTATTAGAAAATTAGAAATTACTGCTTCTTACATTGTGATATTATTAAATAACGGCAGATTTTATTATCGCCTCTTCTCAGCAAAAGCAACCTTCCGAACCGTGGGTTAGTCTGTCAATTCTTAAGTGTTTGTAAAGGCCTATTTGAATAAAACATTTTCATTTCATAAATATCTGTCTCAAAATATATAACTAATTAAATCTATGTTCAATAATTGGACTGTTTTACAAAAAACTTAAACCGAATTCAAAGTACACTACGAAGTAATCAAATCCTGATCGGATGACAATGGGACCAAACAGGAAGTGTACCCTTTCAAATAAAAAAAGAATTTTCCAAATCGGTTAATAAATGAGGTTCTTCAATAAGGGTGTGAAGCGGTTTCTTCATGGTCGGCAACGCGCGAGTGATACCCCCTGGTGTTGCAAGCGTCCATAGGCTACGGTAACTGCTTACCATCAGGTGGGCCGTGAGCTTGTTTGCCACCTTAGTGGTATACAAAAAAAATTACGGAGTTATGAGGTAACAAACATAAAAATAAAAAAAAATACAACCGATTTGAGAACCTCCTCCTTTTTTTGAAGTCGGTTAAAAATCGACAGTGACGTCACTGGGCTATCAAATAAGCCTACAATACCAAACAGCATCAGCAATACAGATATAATTAGACTGCGGGTGTTCCCAGGAGGGATGGATATCGATTCATTGCACGCAATCAACCCCAGGTTTCCCTTGCCACCGTCGGGATATTGCATTTCCTGACGTGCGGCGTATCCTAGCTGACTCTGCCTAGGCATTAGACAAAATTACGTACGCTGAGCAACACAACTGATGCAAACGGCCTATTGGATTTGGTAATAATAAAATTAAGTTAAAATTAAAATAAATGGAATAATAAAAATTTAATTTATCATAGTAACATATAAACCCAATAGTTAGTAAGGTAACTAAGCTAGTTAGAGCAGTAAATTTATAAAACTAAATCTTAAAAGTATGTTTTTGTTCTTCGTTTAAGTTTCCACATCACAATCCACCTTTGCTATCATATTATTATTTAAAATGCTGTTGCTACTCCCACGGAGTCTTCCTAGCGAGGCTGTTTTCTTGCGTTTTATTGAAAGAAAATTCTCAAAATTGGTAAAGTTCAAAATTTTACCAGTTTCACCGTTTGATTGCAAGTTGCAAAGTGTGAGTAGACGTCCATTGTTGAACTTACTCGTAGTTTCAGAAAGCTAGTTCCTCTTTGTTTAGTTAACTTGATGAAGTTAAGAATCACAGTCGATAGAAATACCACCGTATATCGTCTTTACTCTTTTGTAATAATATGTGTTCAGTCATATTCATACATGTTTAAAAAAATATTATTTAGCACATTTACCGCTACTAAATTGTAAAAGCGAATTATTAAATAATATTAATTAGCTAAACACTTGTGTTGGCGACTGTTATTTAGGGGAGCTTTGTGTTCTGATTTTACCATGCATACTTACATAGCAACAAAGTATATGCAGTAGCAAAGAATGCTTGTAAATTAAACATTTTGATACTTTAGAGAGAATATATAACCTTAAAGCGAACTAGCGGCTAGCTTAGCTATGATCGTTTTGAAATGGTGTCTTTCTTTATAATAATCGAATAATAATTCAATTTTAATCCAAACATGGTATTTAATTTCATCTTTGGATTCTAATTGGATTATTCGTAAACGCATTATTGGCCCTTTTTACCTTTTTTACGGTTCCGTACCCAAAGGGTGCCAATGACCCTATTACTAAGCCTCCACTGTCCGTCCGTCTGTCCATCCGTCCGTCCGTCTGTCAGTGGGCTGTATCTCATGAATAATAGTAGGCAAGTTGAGATTTTCACAATGTGTATTTCTATTGCCGCTATAACAAACAATAAAAAAATTAAAGGGTCAAACAAGAAACGTCTTGCTTTACAGAACCATTCGAGTCCGACTCGCATTTGGCCGGTTTTTTACTTATGTATGAAGCACACAAAGCCTTGAAGGGAACTGGCTCTCGAGTGCAGTTGCCGGAACACTCTGGTTGTTGGCGACAGATTTCCAATTTGATGGTACTATGCTGATTTCCTCAAGATGTTTTCCTTCACTGAAAACTTAATCTCATTGTAGGATTCGACCCCATAACCATTCGCTACAGTACTCGTCATTACCACTGAAGCTATCATCACCATGAACAAACATAGGTCTGTACCTATAAGTATGTATCCCATCAAAAACATTCTGTAAAAAACTAGCCAAGTCTCGATGGAGCTGCTTGTTTATCACTAAAAAGTAATGAAATCTAGACAAAGTCGTGCCAAGTCTAAGGTTCCTTACTGCGATTTCTTTATTATTATAGTTAATGTTGTGTGACTTGGCCGTTGAACATTCTTTATACGTTAGTGGGTACAAGTACAGATTGGTGCAATGGTGTCATGGAACACCTGGTTTTGTACCCTTGTGTTCCCTTCAACGGCCAAGTCACACAACATTAACTATAATAATAAAGAAATCGCAGTAAGGAACCTTAGACTTGGCACGACTTTGTCTAGATTTCATTACTTTTTAGTGATAAACAAGCAGCTCCATCGAGACTTGGCTAGTTTTTTACAGAATGTTTTTGATGGGATTTCACTTCTTTTTGTAGAAAATGAAGCGGCCCACCAAGTTGAATATTTTTTGTAAAGGCGGTATGTCGATCTCTAATAGTTTCGTTGGGCTCTTGTGTTTTCTAATCAGGGTCAGCAGGTACTCCAGATCTTCGATTATCCTAGTTTTTATAGATTTCCCATTATGTGGTAATTAAACCCTAACTCTGTACCAAATTTCAGCTCTCTGAGTTTATGGGAAGTACTAGTTCTATTTTGATGATCATGAGTGAGTGAGTGAGTGAGTTTCATAAATGTGAAACTTTGCTTTCGCTTAATTTCGGAACTAAATGACCTACAGACTTGAAATTTTGGATTTTAAGTATGTGATTACAGCTTACTGGATGACGAAAATTTCTGCGTTCGGGTCTTATCCAGAGGTTCTCAAATAGGGGCCTGAAAATGCGGCGAAATGGTTCCAGTAAAGGATGGTACGGCAGTGTTTGCTTCGCGCTCGACTCGGCGGGGGCACTGCCGTGCCCCCCGATATTGAGCCGAGTTTGATTTTTGCTTGATAGAATTGAATACAAATGTAAATTAACTTATGGTACCTACGTAGTATTTGATGAGCATTTCCGTTTACGCAATCCACTGTAATCAAATGTTTGAAATTACTGGTGGAAGTGAGGCAGAAAAATAATTACATGTCACAACTCACGCCAATTGAAAAATAAGGAAAAAAGTAACGTAAATATTATAACTTAAATAAGGTTATTTCTCGGATAAAAGTTTCTGGTCGATACATTGTTGAGCCAATAAAGCGTTTGGAGCGATAAAAGAAACCCGATTACGTTGCAAAATACATTTAAATGTACATAAAACGAATGTTATAAATATGTTTATTTCACAATACAAGACTTTTATTAAGTAGCTATAAACTACACGCTGTCAATTACCATGCGTTCTAGTGGTGAGACTCATCGATATTCTGTATAGATTAAGATATACCGACGAGCGCTACGCCTGCAGATTGTCGCTTTCACAAATAGGGATGTGGCAGAAACGTGTCTTTGGTTATCGACAGATTTGATGTTTTGTGGCAACACTATGAAATTTTAAGAGTGCAGTTGTGTAATATTTAGTGAAAGAGAAATAACCACGTAGGCTTTTTATAGGATTTAAACTAAAAACTATATCAACCTCTAAAAGGAAATATAGGGTATTAAATTATGTATAATAAGGCAGCTATGTTTTTACCATTTTAAATTTCAGTACATATTTACATAAAAGGTAGGAATATGAAGTATTATCCTTGTCTAACATAACCAAACCATTGTCAGTCAGAATTTCTAAATGACACTTTTCATATTCTGAAAGCCAGTCAGATAAAAATATTGCTGTGAGATCGCATCATAAATTTCATACCATTGCATTCAACTCAATAAACCATTTGTCGGTTCAGCTCTATTAGCTAGCTACTTAGTTTTACGGCAGGTCTTTCAACCCTTTCAGCAGTAAAGTTTGGAATTATATACCCTTTAAATTGATGGAGATCGTTTCACGTTTAGTTTTATGTCATGACTCATGACAAATAACTTCAAAATTGCATGAATACTTAGGTTTTATACGACTGAATTTGTCGTGAATATCTTTGAGTTTGGAGCATAAAGTTTCGACGTATGCTTTATTTCAAGTGATATAAAGTACATTTCACGCTATGTTATGACAAGCAAGGTAGCACTTGATAGCAAATAAGCAGTAGAAGGCTAACATTAACATTTTTTGAACAATATAACCAAGAAAAAAAAATTTCTAATACCCACATAGTTCAAAAAAAAATCATCGATAATCACTTGTAAAACGTGTTCCCCTCACTAAAAGTCAACTTCACTGGGCTGGGCACGCGATAAGTTATCCGCGCGCAGCATCCGCCCGCCCACGCGACGCGACGCGCGCGCTCCCTTCTCGTGCAACACATACTCAAATTGTAATTATTGCATCTAAGTAGTGAGGCCACTCGGTTTTTACTATCGATATAATATTTAACTAAAAAATTTGAGAATTCACATTTATAAACAAAGAGCATAAAGTAAATAAGCATATAGACTAGTCTATGGACAATTGTACCTACGAGTATTTCAGTGTAATCCGTCAACATTGTCGCTTTTTAATTCAACCCAGTTGATGCTGTCCACACAGAACGCGACTTTTTAGTTACGTTCGGTTTAATGGTGAGTGCATTCGCGCAAGTGCTTAATCCTATAATCTTAATGGTATTTCGATGCGATCGCGATACGATTGTTCGAATAAAAACATCCTACGGTAGTGCCCACACGTAATAGGACTTTTTGAGATTGTTTCACTTGATACGTTAAATGGCCACGTGTGAGGGCCCTTTATACTTGAGACAGGATTTATTACAGTAAAAGGATTTTAGGATTTCGTCACAGATTTTTGACAAACGACTTCCAGTTGTCGATTGTGATTTCACAATACCGAATCCAGTGAAACTGACTAGTTAGTTAGCTAGTTAGGTACTCTAGGTAGGTACCTGCCATGCGTTGATTTATAAGTTTTATAAAATTATTGTTTCCTCTTATAATATTACTAGCTGCCCGGCGCAACTTCGTTCGCGTGGTGCTACCCTACCCTACCCTATACCGACCAGGGCGCCACCAAAACGCGGTTTGATTTGTGAATCAAAACCATCCAGGGCGCCACCCAAACGCATACAAAAAAAATCATTCAAATTGGTCCAGCCGTTTAGGAGGAGTTCAGTGACATACACACGTGCAGAAGAATTTTATATATAAAGATAAGATACCTATATAGATATAAATAGAGATATTTTTGTCTATCAAAATACGAAATTCGGAAAATTACATAGGTAACAAAATACTAATCGAGTCTCAGCTCAGCCTAATATCAGTCGAAACTTCGAAAGTAAATCTTATTAAACTAATTACCAAACAAATTCCCCTAGCAATATACTAGCATCCAGCAAAATCTGTTTATTACAGCTTCAAAGCACACCGCAATATAAGAGCACACAGTATATTATCAAACAGTTTTGCACAATAGAGGGCGTGGGCGAACCGCACGCGGTTCATCCGAGTGCAATGGGTGATCTTACTCGGGTATTAGTAGATGGGAAATTATATAAGTGAGAATATAGCTTTGTAGGCTGTAATTTTGTCGCAGATAATACCTGTTGTAGTAAAAGGAATTGTCCACCAACAGTAACATCAGTTAGAAATTGATGACAGATTCTAGCCAGTCATGTTAATATAGATATAAGTTATGCGCCACAAACATAGCTTGCTACCTCTCTAGATGCTAGATGATTTAATTTGTCAAGTAGAAATACAGTAGTAATGAAACTTGGTAGGTATTAATTCACGTAGAAGAATTAATATTAAAATGGAATGCTTTAGTAAATTACAGTTTTATAGCAATGTTCTTTTGGATAAAATTTATAAAATAGCTATGTTGAATTGTCATTGCGCTTGCAGGGTTATATACAATAGGTACAAGTTTCTTACACCTTCACTGTTAGACCAGGGTAGATAATTTTTGAAACCAAAAAAAATTACAGTAGGATGAAACCCATTAGAAAAGGAGGGGAATATGATCAAAATGAAAGGAAAAATAAATTACGGTCGATCCGAGTTCGGGAAGTGGGAGGGGGTGAGTTTTTAAGGGTGAAAAATGGTTTATCTTGATTTCCGGCAAAACTACAAGTCCTATGGAAAAAAGTTAAATGGCAAAGTTGTAGGCAATAAAAAGATCTACAACTTTTGTATTTGCAGATTTTTCACATAACCTCAAAATTTATGTGAAAAATTCAAAAAACCAAGTTTTTGGTTTTTTATTTATATCTTTTTCAAAAAAAAATTTTTTTCTACGAAATTTGGTGAAAACTTACCTTATTATGTCCCAAATACACTGTAATTTATTTGATTAAAAATATTTATTTTTTCGCTTCATTTTAATTTAATATCAAAAAAGCACCCTAATTTTCAATCGAAAATTCTGACGTCAAAATATCAGCTTTTTTCAAAAAGTTTGGGGGCTTTTTGTTCGTTGAAATATCTACTTTCTGATGGTGTAAAGAAAAATATACATTACTATAGGAAATATTCTTAGAAAATGCAAAAAATTGAAAAAACCTCAAATTCGAAAATTTTTTTTTAATCATTATGTACAATTTTGAGGTATTTATTAAAATTTACACTTTAATTACTCAAAAAACGTAAGATTTCATGTTTTATTGATAAACGAAAAAATTACAAATTAAAATATACTTCTATAATTAACAAACAAATAAGTTAATAAAGTTAATATTTAATAAGACATCTACAATATTTTGAAAAAGTTGTAGAATCTTCTTTAAATAATATTTGTAGATGCCTATTTATTGCTGTTTTAAGATAATTTATATACCTGAGTGACCTTCGGTGAATTTAAGCCCATTGTAAGTTATTTCATTGAGAAGTGGGGACGGACCTAGGAGGGTCTGGGCCTTACTACATACCTGCTATTTCGTAGCAGCTGTAAAGACCGTTAGCCAGTATTCGAGATACAGATAGTGTACAACATCGTTTTTAAAAATACACGTGCAGGCTGAGTTACTCTAAGTGATTTGTGAGAAATTTACTTTATTCAAAGAATCGTTTGGAATCTACATAGCAAGGTAAATACTATCTGTATTTTAATCTATATTAATCAGCTTCAAAATAAAAATAGTAAAATTTTTTTTTATGAATAGTATGTTTAACGTAACATAACCTAAAAAATTGAAATTGAATGATATTTTAGTACAAGAATAAAAAAATAGTAATTTCGTTTATTTTATACAAACAGATTTAGTTATACTCATGATAAAACTTTGAAGGCATTATTAATTTGATTTTGTCCTTTTAGATTACCAGTATGGAAGAATCTGTTTGTATAATCTGCAATAAGTCAGACGACAAGCAAGTGTATGAAATAAAAAAAAACATGGTTTAAATTCACAAATTTATGCACTAATTGTCATGGTTCTGAAAATTGTTCCAATATGGAAGAAAAAATCTACGAGGAAGTAAATGATTCAGATGAAATTATGGATGAAGAACCAATGCAGACTGGAAATAACATTGGAGACGAAGATGATGGTCTTGAAGATTTCGACGATCAACTAGAGTTGGAAAGATTTGTCGAATCTGACGATGAAGAAATGCCTCCAAAGAGACAAAAACGAATGAGTAACTGATTAGAATTTCAAATAACGTATTTATAAATAATAAATTAACGTTTTTTAAAAAAAAATTAATGAATAGCGTAATCAGAATTAAGTTTCTAAATTCAATAGTACACACGGCTACAGATCAAGCTATACATTTCCAGTATAAGCTGATCTCGCATTGTATAGGATTTCCGTATAATGGGAGGTCAGCTTATACTAGAAATGTATAGCTTGATATGTAGCCGTGTGTACGATTTACATGTATATTTATTTTGTATGAGATTTTCTATGACATTAATGTAATTCGAGTAAAATAAATAAACTTTTTAACTAAAAAAAATTGCAGCAATCACATTTTTTTGATGAAATTGTACATAATGATTAAAAAAAAAATTTCGAATTTGAGGTTTTTTCAATTTTTTGCATTTTCTAAGAATATTTCCTATAGTAATGTATATTTTTCTTTACACCATCAGAAAGTAGATATTTCAACGAACAAAAAGCCCCCAAACTTTTTGAAAAAAGCTGATATTTTGACGTCAGAATTTTCGATTGAAAATTAGGGTGCTTTTTTGATATTAAATTAAAATGAAGCGAAAAAATAAATATTTTGAATCAAATAAATTACAGTGTATTTGGGACATAATAAGGTAAGTTTTCACCAAATTTCGTAGAAAAAAATTTTTTTTTGAAAAAGATATAAATAAAAAACTAAAAACTTGGTTTTTTGAATTTTTCACCTAAATTTTGAGGTTATGTGAAAAATCTGCAAATACAAAAGTTGTAGATCTTTTTATTGCCTACAACTTTGCCATTTAACTTTTTTCCATAGGACTTGTAGTTTTGCCGGAAATCAAGATAAACCATTTTTCACCCTTAAAAACTCACCCCCTCCCACTTCCCGAACTCGGATCGACCGTAATTTATTTTTCCTCTCATTTTGATCATATTCCCCTGCTTTTCTAATGGGTTTCATCCTACTGTAATTTTTTTTCATTTTTTACCATTTTTGTAGGCTTTGACCCTGGTCTATGTGTAAGGTATTACAACGACATCGAAAATAATTGGGGGTAATTCCCACTTCACCCGTGATATTTGGCACTTGCCTCCAATTAAAATGTTTTTTGTTGAGACCGAAACGCTAGCTCCTGTCAGAGATTACAGCAGCGTTGTAGTATAGGATGTCATCAATACAAGGAACATTTCAACAGTGAGTCGTTAAATGTCGCTTAGTTGGAAGTGCTTACAAACATCAAGCAAGATTAAAGATAATGCGCGTGAAGTTGTTACTGCCGGTGCGGGCTCCAACTTTGTCTTTGACGCAATCCAAACATGCGCAACTTTGCACAATATCATTCTTAACTTATTTCATGGTATCCATTACCCCTTCGCTGTAGTGGAATGGAAAACATGGGTTTATGGTTGAAATAAGTAAAGCTAGCAGGAAAAAGTTGTTACAAGTATTTGCACAACTAAAAATAGTGATGCAAGAGAGAGGAGGGATACACAACAGTAGTTAGATGTGGGCTGATTAGATTAATCCGAAATAGTAGAGTTGCCTTTTGAAAATCAGAAACCACCTAGAGATTCTTTAACATAACAACATCACAAAAAATGTATACTTCACTCCTTAAGAAGCTTAAACGAGTCATTCAAATGAAGAAGTGATAAACACGATGGTTTAAGAGCATAAATATTTAGGTTTGAGGACACCGCAGCCCACACCCATATAGTTTCTGTATTCAATCCAGTCGCTTGGATTCTTCGAACCCATCCAACTCCGGACCCAACTGGTTAAACAAATACCGAGTGTTGACAGCTTTTCTAGATAGTTGATCGTGATAGGAATTGTGTGGATTTTATCACAGTCGTGTTTACAGCTGGTTGGCACATTAAGGATCATGCATGCGGTAGCGGTTCGTAACCATTTGGGCCAGAAAGCTTAGTAGTCTTCCGACTTTTACTTGACATTGCTAATGCTACAATAGCTATGTAGAGTTATTGAAAATACCTAAATCTTTCGATGATAAATTTCCAGGTATATTGCAGACCTTAGATTACTGTTTTTGCTTTGAGTTGTTTATCAGATTTTTCCCCTCTGCGTATGAAAAGAGGGGCCCTAAGTGCAAAAAGTAATTTATTAAGTAACTCTTAACAGTGACACACGTTTGCGTTGTGGCCCACGCAACAGATGTTAACAATGCCTGCACGTTGCTTATAGAGTTTTTAATAAAATTGGCACAATCCTGGCAGCACGCCAGTCGGCCAATTGCTTCTCACAAAGATTAGCTTATAACAATAATGTGAAGTTCTTTGAAGAAGTACGCAGAGCTTAAAATAGACAGGGACAATTAAACGCCGCGCCGGGATACTGTTGTGGCTTAACTTTGTCCTCTGCATGAAATAAAATTGTTTTACGAATAAAAATATTATTAATAAATTATGTTAATATAACATGTAAAACGTAATAAAGTTAAAAAAGGAAGGGAAGGTGATATCTCAAAAAACATTAATCACATTTAAATAAGCTGAAAGGACAATGCTACGAAATTGCTTTTCGAATTAGAATCTTGTAATTTGTTTGATGAATGATGTAATTTTTTTTAAGACATGAACTTTTTGTTTTCTCATCAAATTAAGGTATTGGATTATTAAAAGGATCCTCAAAACGTTAATAGTTTGTTAAACACTTGAATATAATTGTCTTATCTATATTAGTGTGGTGTTTGCCTTCACTCTCAACGGTTGTTGAACCTACTATGACTATTACCTATCTAGAATATCTGATGTTACTATATCTTGGATAAGTGGTGATAGATATCAACATTTTTCAAATATAGCATTATTGTCTATGATAGCTGCATTTTTAATATTTTTCATAATAAGCCATTTTATATTCAGGAATCTTATATTTATACGCAAATGATGAATTTCATTAAGAGGACATTCAAGTTGTAAATTGCTATCGTGATGTAACACAATACGTTATACAATACACTATTAATTTGTACCAATAAAATTTGACTCTTAAAAATCTCAATAATCCATTAAAGAATTTGTATACGTGCTATAAATAACGTTTCTGAATAAAACCTTGTTAGTTATTCAAATATACAAGCGCTTCGACATTTTCCGTTGCCGTTGCAACCGTATATGGAAGCTGACCCACGGCAACTTATACAACCTTTAGATTTGATTATAATGAAGCTTATTCTCAGCTTTATTTCTGATATTCAAATATTTTATTTGTATCGGTTATTTGAAACATCTGTAAAGTATTAATTTACCGATGTTAATTGTCTTTCTGATGATTTCCAATATCTTCGGTATCCGGTTTACCCGTAGAGCAATTTGTCGTTTTCCTTCTTCCGCTTTGTATTTTTATTTATTGTCAATGCCTTTATTGGAGTTTCTTTAACATTTCTAATATCAAATTTTGGCCAGACTCTATTCTATAGCTACTTTTACTTGTTGAAAGTTAGGCTAATCTTTTATTGCATCTTACCTTCTGATGACCTCGCATAATGCAAGCCTCTAAAATACTGTACCTACATAAGAACAATTTACCGCAAATCATTTAATTACAAAAGTGATTTATTTACAAGATTCCGTTACTTGTGGTATTTTATTGCTTTGCGAACATTATTTCTTGCAATATAAAGTTTTTATTATTCTTGCATTTTATATTCATTACACCAATGATTTCAAAATTCTCTTTTTAGTGTTCGGTGGCAACTGGTCATCGTCAAGATCTTTATTTGACCACAATCACACTATGATAAGTGATAATGTGATGTGTACATGAGTTTTTATTCCATTGTCAATCGGGCTATATTATTATGTGCTCTGTGGACTTTTCCAACGATTGTATTACTTTTTGGGCACGGATGTTTCCTCACAACGATTTCCTTTGTCAAAAAGCCCGTGGTATTTCTCGTTTTCCTTATTAGCTACAAGCTACAATGCATAGGCACACAGGAACAAAAGTTTATCATGCACAATTCATCATTCTAATTACCACTTTGCATACGAAAATCACTAAGACGTTGTCTTCCTTCGTATCTCGGAAAAAACACTTGTGTCATGACTTCTCATTACTTATATTTGATGAGCTTACGACATAATTAATTAAAATTATGAATTCAATCCGATACGTTTGCTTAAGTGTTCCTTCATTTTATAAAGGAAAATCTTCTCCAAGAGTTTCTTCACGTCGTGATGGAATTGTTTGTCATACGTCACTTGTGCCGTCAAGTCTCTTTTAATCACATTATGACAGAGCAAGCATTTATACTGCTATATTCTTGACTTAACCAGAACTCTGAATTTACAAATTCCGTCGACTATGTCATTTCTGAAGTATTTATAGGCAACACATTCCCTTATGCCCTGTAAACCTTCGTGATAAATCTACGATTTGCAGACATGCTTTATTACTAAGTGAAATCAATAAATTCGGTAACAGTGTACGTGTATTGCAAAACGCTATCGTACATAAATCTGTAAATACACTATCGATGTTTAATTTCGAAAGGCTTGTATCGCACGTTGTTTATAGTCCAATCAGTTCGCCCTTTGCTATGCAAATCGCTTCGTTTAATAGGTTTCCTTTGTGGAGACAGCCGTCATCGTGGCTAGTCCTTTTATGGTCAAGAGCTACGCTGGCCTATAACTCTAATTACTAGTGTACACTTGAACATGATATCCTGATAGATTGGTCTGATCGATCGAATACCATGTTAACAATTTCCAACCTCTAGTTTTTCTATTGCCGGCTTTTTTTCATTTCTCTCGCTAGTATTTATCAATTCAAATGCTAATCACCAAAGGTTAATTACTATGGCAATCACGGCAGGTGAGCGCACATCTTATAAAGAAAAATTCCGCAGAAGCTCCGTACGACTCTCGTGGGAATTACTCGCATGATTTACCTTATAGTTAATCCGAATAACCATGTCATATCAAGCCTAATTAGGTGAAAATATTAGTGATAACGGGGTTATACAAAATTATCATAGAATCTAGAAAACAGGTTCCACAATGGCAATCAATATCAGATCTTATCAAGTCAATCATCAGCGTTAACAAGTTTTTATCATTGTCACAGTGTGTGGTCCTCCAAATCTGGCACGTTGAACAACTTGTCATCCAAATCATTATGATTAAAGCCTATAAATTAAAGACTTGTTTAAATTTTGCCGTGAAATCGTCCTCAATATGAATCTTAATATATAAAATGATAAACTGATTGTTGATATATCAGCCCACAGCCCAAACCGCTGGACCTAGAGATTTGAAATTTTGCACAACATCATGGCATCCACTAAGGAAGGATTTTTGGAAATTCCACCCCTAAGAGGGTAAAATAGGGGATGACAGTTTGTATGCAAGTCCGTCAGTTTTGAAGTTAGGATCTTCAAATTTTGTGTTTAGGCTGACGATTGAAAATTAATGTGTAGTTATCTCAGCGTTTGTGATTATTCCACCACCGAAGGGAGGAAAAGGGGGATGAAGTTGTGTATGCAAGTCCTTCAATTTCAAAGTAAACTTCACTAAATTTAATATTATATAGTGTAGGTATTCAGTAAGGAAGGATTTTTGGAAATTCCACTCCTAGGGGGGTCAAATAGGGGATGAAAGTTTGTATGAAAGTTTGTAAGTTTTGAAGTTAGGATCTTCAAATTTTGTATTTAGGCTGACGATTGAAAATTAATTTATACATGTTTCAGCTTTTTTGACTTTTCCACCGCCGACAGGTTGAAAAGGTATGGGATGTATGTAAGTCATTCAGTTTCAAAGTAAACGTCACTTAATATATTATTACACAGTGTAGGCAACCACTAAGGATTTTTGGATATTCCATCCTAAAGGGGGTAAAATAGGGGATGCAAGTTTATATGAAAGTCCATCAGTTTCGAAGTTAGGACCTTCAAATTTTGTGTTTAGGTTGACAATTGAAAATTAATTTATATGTGCCTCAACGTTTTTGATAATTCCGATCCCGAAAGGGTAAAAAGGGGGATGAATTTGTGTATGGAAGTACACTAAATTTATTATTTAAGCTTATGGTTATAAACTAACGCAACGAATATCGGTGTTGTTGGAATTTGAACCCTTAAGGAGTGAAAAGGGGGATTAAATTTAGTATATGAAGTTCTTTATTTTCGGATTGAAAATTTCAAAATTTATTATTTCGGCTTATGGTATTGGCGTATTGAAATGACTCGCCTAAACAACATCAGGAAAAAGAGAGGAATAGGTATTATAACAAAGATCCGGTTAATACGAGCATTGGTATTCCTCATTTTCATGTATGGAGTGGAAGCGTGGACTATACTGGCCCGAGAAAGAAAAAGGATTGATGCATTCGAGATGTGGTGCTGGAGACGGATGTTGGAAATACCTTGGACCGCTAAACGCAACAATGCATCAATCCTATCGCAGCTCAAAATTAAAACACGATTGTCCACCATATGCCACCAACGTATTTTTTCGTATTTCGGCCACATGGTGCGGAAAGGCGATGAAAGTTTGGATATCTGATTATAGTTGGGAACACGGAAGGAAAACGACTACGTACGTGGTCGTTCACCAACAAGATGGTCCGATCAAGTAAATGACTCATCGTCCTCCAAGTTTTACAGAAACCAGAAGACAGAAACCAGTGGAGGCAGATCATTCGCTCTAGAAGCAAACCCGATGTTGACCACGATCCTCAGACATGAGGGAAAGAGAGATAAGGCCTTCAAAATTGTGCTGTGGAACTAGACTACAAGTAACAGCTCTCCGCCGCAATGTTATTGAGGCCAAAATATTTACTGGTTCTGCCAGAGGAGAAACAGTCTTCTTGCCGCGTATACTATTGATTCCAAATCACCTTCCGTTAGTTTCTAATTTCTTCTTTTATTTGTTCGATAACAGTTCCTAATTAAGGTTTGTAGTCACACGGAAAAACTCTGAAATTTGCTAGAGTTGATTTGCGGCAGGACTATTTCAGTTTTATGTGGCATCCTCGCATATGAGCTCTTAATATACCTGAACTTTTGTCAATATCACACGTAGTGGCGGACAATACCCATGAACAAAGCTCAATATTGTTACAATGATTAATATCTAGAAAAAAAAAAATCTACGCGGACGAAGTCGCGGGCTATAAAGCTAGTCGATTTATAAAAATTGGAGATATTAAAATTCTTTATTCGATAAATCTTAGAGCATTTTTAATGTATTCAAACTATTATTTAAATCCTAAATCTATGTCATGTACAGAATATAAAATCGAAGATTAGTATTTCATATTTGATGAATATGCGAGTATACATAAAAGCGAATATTCCTCAATATAACCATGATGATAATGTAATTTTAAGATAAGACAATTTGTGACACAGATTGTTTCAATTCCGGTATAGTACGGGCAGATGTATATTAAATCGATTTTCTACGTGAGCACTTCGCAGACAAGCGTGCAATGATCCCTAAAATCCATTGATCTCAGATACCTATATCATCTATATAGCTATCTATACCATATACCTATGACGGTATTACATCAGACATCGTAATCGGAACAAGGCCTTGCGATTATGGTGGTCCGTTGTTTCCTAATTAGTTCATGATACTATCGTATCTGTAGTTAACACTACTCAGGTAAGATATCATAAAAGCGTTTCTTTATAGCATTCCGTGACCTTCAGTCATGTCAGAATAAAGGCAGGTGATATTATTGGCTATAGTTAAACAATCATCGAGGTAAACAATATTATAAAGCAGTCTGCATTATGTACGCAAATCTTTTATTTTCCTTAGATATTAATTGTTAATTTTGCTTTGAGAAGCTTTAAATTTAATACAACGCTATAAAGGAAAATAAATAACCGCAATTTACCACATTGTAATTTGCAATAAAAGTTGGCACTTAGACTAACTTTTTCCACTATAACATTATTCTTATTTACACCAGGTGCAATTTTCTTGCGGTCTCATTAAACTTGATTGTCGACAACCACGACAGTAAAATCATTAGCCTCCAGAAATTTTCATAACGGAAAGCTCGTTTCTTCAGTCGCTACGGTATTTTATTTTTCTCTTTACTGTTTCACTTAGAAATAACTTATTTCTTCCACCTGCTAAGTATCTATGTTGATGAAAGAAAGCTTAAAATTTTGTACATAATCCTTTAATATTAAAAAAGTTTTCGCCAATATCCATCTAAAGCTTAATTGACTCGGATGAATGTTTAAGGATTATGTCTATCTCATTTCATTACTTTGTTTTTACACTAAGTTAAATTATTACTGGATTATCCAATTATCTAGTTTCGTCGAAGCTAATGCGTTTACTGCTTATATATTTCTTGGATCAGTATTCCCATGGCATTTGCTATCTAATTGTTTGAGCTTATTAATCAATACATACCGATGCTTTGAGTTAATAACCGCATGTTGTTAATTGAATAATTGTTCATTTAATACTTCATTATCTGCTGATCGCAATACATTGAAAACATCTGATTGATTATAGCGACATGTACAAAGTTAGTCACGATTTAACATCACGACTTCGAATAATCTCCGGTAATAATAACACTAGTTACATGACGATGACTGTTTTTGTTTATTACGATTTAGATCTATATATTTGGATATGTTTATTGATATTTTTTGCTTTCGATCCGTTTTGTGAAACAAAGGTTGAAATTCTACCAACGCAAAGAATCCGGGTTATTTACTCGTATTTCCATTTGTCAATATAAAAAAAAAACATTGAGGAAAATTGATCTCGTGATTTCTCATTATTAATGTTTACATGAATCATTATATTAATAATCCATAATTCATTTTGTCTGTGTGTCTGTGTAATGACCTCCGTCGTCAGAGGTTGACGTTCAGCCGTTTCCGGGTAACATATGTGTTTATTGCACTCCACTAGTTGATGTAACGGCTTTTCTTGTAGTTCTTTAACACTTAGGTCTGTTACTGCTTCAGGCATGTACCTACATGCAAGGCTGTTTTTATTTAAAGTTTTCTCATTTCGTATTGTACCTATTGCAATTTATACCATAGATCTATCTTTACCCTGCGTAATATAATGTCTGCCTTAGTCATCAACCACACGATGTAGACTTGATGGCGAGCATGAGATATCATTGCGATAAGAACTGTGATAAGGGATGCAAAGTAGCAGGGTATTCGATAAAGAAGCGGTATTTATATTACAAAATCATATCATTATCCTTTCTAGAGCCTCTTCTCACCAATTTTAACTCAAGTTGTCGATTATATCGTATTTCAATTCATAAATATGAAATTGTTTGATGTTTCCACGTGATTATTTGTAATTTGCACATTTCTATGATGAAACATGAAATAGATCGATCGACAAACATTAAGTGTAAACGTTGTAACGTTGTAAACATTTACTTCCCGGGCGTAGCTGAACCTCGCATTCCTTTGACTAACGACTCATTAATTTGTAGATTTTATTGATATAGCACCAGAAACCAACAAGCGCTACGGTCTGTTGATATTATCAGGAAAACATTTAGTACTTCCATTTAATGTAATATAAGTTGTGTTCAATGAAACAGATCAGAAAGGTCTTATTCTGGTGCACGTTTATTTGTATCACGTTCGAAACTTCATAGATTTAGAGTGAATTATCAGAGTCAATGATTACAAAATTCATCAACATTCAAGAGACAAAGATAATTAAATACATTTTCAATTATTTAGAAGAGAGCCAATAACTGGACAAAATAGGCAATGTGTTAGCAATGTTGTCGAGGTTATGGCTATTGACCATCGATTGACTCTTTGTGCTCATAAACACAAAGATGGTGTCAGGAAGGATGTCAAGATATGTGCACGTGCATCCTAACTAATATTATAAATGCGAAAGTGAGTCTGTATGTGTATGCCTGCTAGCGTTTTCATTGCTAAACGACCAAGCCAAGAAAATTTGTAGATGGACTTGAACCACGGACACAAACTACATCCCGGGATCGCCTGTGAATCTGCAGGGGACCGCTAGTGAAATTATATAAATAGTTCTAAATCCAATATACCCATAAACCGCCCGATAATTACGGAGGGCGAAGCGCAGCAGCCTAAAAATAAAAATATAATTTTTGATTTTAAATTCCATAAAGACAGCTGACATTTCACAAAAAAGACGCTTTTTATTTATGTTTATTTGGATAATGTTTTGTAAATCGTCCTTGACTATAATCAGAGCCTTGCGAAATTACGCCCCGCGACATCTCGGGAAAATCAACCAACTTTCAAAGGTCGTCTCTTTCTATCAATAGGGTATGCTTGGTGCGTGAGTGGGATGGAGATGAAAGGTGAATAATGCGTGCGGTGGATTCCGACTCCAGCCAGTCTCAGGCCGCTGCGCGTGCGGCGCGGTCCGCGCATTAGTCCGTCGCGTTTATTTCGATATTCAAATATAACGAATTGACGCGATCGTTACGAAATTCAAATATTAAAACGGAAGTTTGTCGATGTGCTATTGTTTAACGATTTTCTGTGAACTGTGAAGGTTTTTTCTTCTTATATTTTTTTGGTTTGACTGTTTTAGATCCTCAGTCTAGCTCACCTTATTAGTCATAGTCGTTTTTTGTGATCACTGTGTTTCTGCTAAAACTGATTTATGTCTTGTTATTTATACATAAAGCAGTTACCAAAATTAGCAATAAATTAATTTAAGTATGTGTTGTAAATCTTGTAAATGAAATTAACTACTTTATGTCATGAATATTTATTAATCTCGTTCAGTAGATAACAGTTGTAATATTTTTAATAATAATTATGTATCATTGCTCTCCTACGTCTTTGTTTTTCTTCATTATAAAACAAACGAAATTAATAAATCTCTAAAAGAAATCTTCTATAGGCCAGTCACTGCTCAAATATCTTTGTGTTTACGCCAGTTTAAAATAAACACGACATTTTAACTGCCGAGATTAGAGACGAGTCTGTCACTCCGTCGCAATCGCACTTTTATTTAAAGCCGAGGGCTTATTATAGCGAAGCTTTTGAACAAGGGACAGATGCATCAATAAAACTTAACACGAAAACAATGTATGTTTGCTCTGCAGCAGAATAGTTTATTGCTCCAGTGATTGAGGACTGACATCGAAATCCATTTGGTAAAGTTCGGATTTGTAACTGGTTATGTCGTAAAAATCTTGTATCCTATTCTGCAACTTAGCACCACTTTCTTCCCTGGGATGATCTACACAAATCTCTATGCCTTGCATGACATTTCAGCAGTTTTTCTGGATTTTGGTACAAAATCATTGGAACTAGAGATTAAGCTGCTGCAACTAATTCCGCTATCGTTGAATTGATCATCGAAATTTTGTAATCAAATAATTGTTTAACTATGTTGTCCGCCTTGACCTATCAATAGATTCTTAACATGCTGCTGTAATATATCACTCTTTCTGTGTTATACAATTTTAGAATTTAGTCCATCTTAGATGTTCTCGCGAAACATTTATCCGCACTGGTGAAAGCACGAATGAATTTGTAACTGATCTTCATTCTATCCTATCAGCTCATAACCATTTTAATCTCTCAAGAGAATCGTTTAACATCTGTGAAACGGCTTTTAGTCTATTTTTATATGTGGATGATATACCCACAGGTTATTCAGAGGATAGAGGAGCCAATATCGTTATTTACTCATATTTATGCGTGTACGCAAGAACACGACAGCCGGCGCCGTGTGTTGTTAAACAAATCGTCTCGTGCCAGTTCCAGACTGACTCATGCTGACTCTAGGTTTAAACTTAGAATGTAACTAACTAGGGGGACCACGGTTAAGTATTAAATTACACCTGTGACACATATCTCTGAAATAAAACTGAAGGATACGAGCCCATGACATGAAGAGTAATAATTCAAAATATATGGCTCAAATAAAATATAATGCAATGCAAATCAAAGCGTTCATGATACATGAGCGTCAGTAGTATTGTTTTTGCAACCAAATCAATAGGTCAATTCGAGCTACAGGATATTTTAGTCATGTAAACATTTTTTGACTACAGCTCTCTAAAATAAAGCCCCATTCAAAGTACACGATACTTGTGTACAAATATGCGTGAGGTCTGAAATTGAACTGAGCTCCTAATCTTATCAAGTATGTTGCGAATTCCAATAGTTGAAGCTTCTCAGAAACGCTTTGAACTTTATTGCTTGGATCCAATTTGTGGCTGTTGTAGAATAGACTGTCTTACTCAATGTACGCTGACTACTGGCATTTGACATAATCCAATAGGAATTATTAAGAGAGACAGGTGGGCTGTTGATGTTTTGCATAAAGGCTATAAAGATGAGCAAACGATACCATAATAAGAACCTTACCATTACCACAGATCACGGTTCCATTCATTGCCCATGTCTCTTAGTTGTAATGGAAAAGGTCAGTAATTGAATTACCAAAAATAATTGAAAAAGGGGAAGGAATAAGGATGTAAAGACGTGATGATGGTGATGTATTGAAATTACCTCGTAGTCTCCATTTTCTGGTCATAACGGAGATTGGTCGTAAACATTGCTTTACCAATTTGACGGTTGTCTTAATGTAAATTTAATTTTTCAATCATACCAGATTCATGACGGAAGTAAATACGACGGTATTTTTTCATGTAATTAAATATCGTGAAGTTAAATTAAATATATTAATTATCATCAACATTCTTATAACCAAGCATTGTTCTTGAAGGTGTCATTAAGGCGAAAGGTGTGTAATTACTAAAACGTGTTTTATAAAAAGGACGTCCACTTGATTACCCGTATTTACGTAAATGGGAAATATCTGTTGGATTATGTAGAAAATGCTATAAGTCAAGTCTGACCAGTTTAATATAACTGTCTTGGCGGAATGGCAGAATGTGTGTGGCGGCGGAGTTGTAATGAAACGCAATAGTTGCTTGCTATCTTAATTATTTTAGTTTAAAATGTATACTTTTGCCTCTTGGATTGTTTAACTATTTGCTTGAACTCCCATCATCCAACTTTGTCCTAAGCTGTCTTTGCATTAATTCAAGTTCCTGCAAGATCTATACTATTCCCTATTTAAGCAAAGCAGCACAAACCACAGCCCATAGAGTTAGTGAATCAGTCTGTCAACTTTGATGGCGTGATTAAACTCCTATATTTTATGTCGTTAGGTCGTTACCCCATTTCACGGCGGGCGTGGTGTGTTCCATTAGCTAAATTGCTACAACTGAGTTTTTAGGCTGTCTGCTCATTTACCCATGTCATTGTTTATATTAACGTTAATTGTGAAGTCCTATATTGCGGACTTTCACATTTAGAGCTCGTAATTATGTAGTACGTGCTCCTAAATTTTGTTTCGCTCACGCTGCACTTGGGTCGGTTTTCGCGTCCGAACAATTTTAGACTGAACCGCTTTTAGACTTACAAAGGCAATACCTATGTGAAACAAGAAGAATAGAAAAGTTCTATGTCATAAAAAATAGTAATTGGTAGCAAATAATACATAACGTGCTTTACCGCTCTGGACCAACCTCCTAGGCATTTTGTGTACGCAGTTATTGTTCATATCATTATGTGTTTCGTGTCCACAACAAACCAAAATTAATAATATTACGCTATAATTCAAGGAAATTAATTTGTAATTCAGTACAACAGGTAAATGTTTTTATGTTATTTATATGCGGATACTCTAAAATATCCCATCGGTTGGTGACATCAAGCGTGTCGGTTACAGGAATTCCCTCTGCATCCTGACTCATCAGTCTCTTGTCCTTTGGCTGAGTGCCAAGTCGTCGCGACTTGGAGCACGAACACATTACACTTCCAAATATGATTTGAGGAACTCGATAATTTCACAAGTGATGGTCAAAACATCGTGATCTGTTAGGCAACAGTTGGTTTATGTTAAGTTGTTTGTCTTCTTGACAAGGGAGTTGGTTTGTTGTTTGGAGTCCAGAAGTTACTTGTTGATTAGATGCAACTGTTGATTGTTTCTTTTTAAGTTCTGATGGCATTACCACCAACCAAGCCCATTTCCAAAATGGGGAAAAATGCAAACATGTCAACCAATAGAGCAAGCCAATTATAAATGTAGGAAAGGTATAATGGACACTAACAGTCTGAATAAAGTAAAATATGGGTATTGAACCGAAGTCTTTAAACAAAACAAGACTGTAATAGGTAGCAATTAAGGCAAATGTTTTTATTTTTGTGTAATTTTTATGTCCCTAGCAACTGAATAAGGTCCGAGATAATATTAATATTACTGTACAGCAAAGCCTCTAGAAAGCTTCAAATATTTTCTTATTAGATTCCCCGATGTGAATGAACCTCAATTCTCCACCGAGTAACAACCGCCTGGAATAAATAATAAATAACAATCCTCCTTAGAGACGATATAATAAGGATGTTTCTATTCCAATGTTTCGTACTTCGTATCAATTTGAGTTTACGTAGTGTTGCTTTATGACATTGAACTTTGTAGACTCCGCTAACGGTGCTTTCAGTAAATAATGTTTGTTTGCTCTACTCCTTATATTTAGATTAGATGCTATGAAATTCATGAATGTTTGCTCTATTATTGCGGTTAGACCGCTTTTAGTCTATACTATTTGAATCAAATTAAATTAGGAAGTCTAATCTACCAGGGCTTTGTTACTTGACTCTTCCATACCTAGTTGGATTTCCTTATTATTTACCTTAACTTTTTGTTAAGCTGGTTTTTATTTCAAATGTGTTTTTCTTATGATTACGACGTTACTTCGAAATCATTATCCTTTGTAAGCTCATCAGAATAATTGTAATGAGAAGAATGCTCATTGTATTCGTAAGTTGACGTTGCGTAATTGCTTCATAAAATCTTGGAACTTAAACTGCCAGTAACTAAAAAGTATTCCGTGATCTCGAATCTCAAATCAAGTATACAGACCTGTGTCCATTCCATACACAAAGGGATCCAGCTGTTGAATCCCCACACAAATGTCTCTATTGTGAAAGTATCTCTATTTTCGTAGCGTTCGCACTATTTGGGCGGTATCGTCTGTTTGATGCGATCCAGTTTCGATAGTTGGTGTTTATTTAGTGCTTCAGTTAGATGGTTTGCTTTCGCGGAATAGACGTACAAATTGAATCTGTAAGCCTAAAATTTGCTTAGTTTCAGAAACATTAAAGATTACTTTTGTATCTTTTCGTATTATAGACGTCAATATTAAAATTGTATCTATTGGATCATTATTATTATTTATATTTATCAGTGATAATGGAATAATTATGCACAAGATATAATCTCAGATTTTGAAATTGATCAAATATTGATGCAAAGGATTAGAGATAGTGTCACTCTTCATCATCATCAGCCTTTAGACGTCCACTGCTGGACATAGGTCTTTCCCAATAGTCGCCAAATCCATCCATCTACGGCCCGCCAAGTTTCGCAGGTCATCGTTCCACCTAGCGTATCACTCTTATAAGTATTAAATTAAACTTATCGTCTATATTACGTCTATATTAATTATCTCTATGTCTTTACTAGCAACGTCTTATAAATTTGTTTCTTGAGACCTGTGTTATCTTACCTTCGATATTCGAGTATATTTTGAAGCTTAAATCAAATCTTTGCTTCCATCCCAGCTCTGTAACACGATCATCACTAATCCGTGCCAGGAGTTTGAATCGCCGACCTACTCAGTATTTTGTTCAGTATTTACACAAGTGGATTTCACAACTGGCCGATTTTGTTGTAAGACTTGTAAGCCGACAGGGCTGTTTTCATTATGTTTACCTCTATTCCGCTGTTTTCATAATCAATTATGCAAGTTTTAGGCTAAATCAAGTTTTTAGCTGTTATCGAAATCGTACGAACCTATTTTGGCATTTCGTTCTTCAATAATCCTGCTGATTTCTACTGCTCAAATGTTTTCCTACTCCGTACTGCATTTCCGTACATTCATCTTCTGGGTCATCCAATACATTTGGCAGGAAAATCATTTGTATCTTTTAATTTTTTATTCAAGCGCGACTTGTTTTTGTACAACTTATAGAAATAAAAATTCATTTCATCTCTTTAGTTTATTTTTTTTATCTACATTATCGTGTTTACTAATGAGAATTGTTAGTGTTTTCCCAATTGCACATTTTAATCGATTCCAAGTTTTAGTATTTCCCCTTATGTTTAGTCAACTCCACAGTACATAATGTGTAATTTCCACATATGGTAGCATTCAGACAAATCCTCCCAGCTCTGATTGATGTACGCCATCCATCAGGATTCAGGCTATTATACATCATGACAGTTCCAGGGTGCTAGGTGATGACAAACAAATATTTGTAAATTATGACATTTCACTATTCGATTTACTTCTATATTTGGTTTATGTGGACTCGTTTACTGACTTGTATGCGTCATAATAATACAATAAAGACTTGAAGATGTCTCGAGAAAACACTCATTATTTTATCGTAGGAAAGAATATAGACTTGGTTGGTTTGATACTATTGTCTTATAATATGGTTCAGTGATTCAACCTGAATAAAGTCTATGTCGGGTACGGTACATACATAGGCCATTTTCAATACCTAGAAAAGTATAAAACGTTGTGTTTTCAATTGTTGTGAGTAGTTTCTATAGCTGATATTGGTGTAACACGACATCTAACACATTTCATCTGTAACATACACAGAAAATTTCGCTTTACTGAACATTTTGTTCAATTTCAGTATGGCATGGCAATGACACGCCACCTCACAGATAGGCACCTAGTGTTCCCCTGGGCGTATTGTCTTCACATCTCACAATTTCTACCTCTCACGGAGCACCAATGCATACGATATTAGACGTACCATTTAAGGAGGTATTGTGCGTGTCGGCACACGCTCCACTGCAGCACTGTACCGTCGTTTTCCGGCTATTGCATTCGGTAGAGTTCTCAGTACAAGGGTGTTGTACAATTCGAAAAGCTGGCCCTGTAAGAGGTTTTTCTCAAAGAGGTTCTCTCTGAGGAAAACGATGGAATTAATGAAATAAAAATTCAACGGGACAACTTAGAGACTCTCGTTAAATACAAATACGCGTATGAAAAGTTTTTGTCAGGTAATAGGGAAACATGAATCAGTGTTGCCAAAGAAATTTTAATTGTTTATTTTCCCCGAAAAATTCTCTACAAATTTCCATTACTCAAATGTACACAAGGGGTGATCGTTACGAGGATACAATAGAAAACTTGAAATAAAAACGTGGTAATTAGTGCAATACAATTGCAACAAGGTTATAATATTTAATTAAAAGCGTAGGTGAATACACCGCAACAGCGTCACCGCAAATTGACTCACTTAAAAGCTGATAACATATTTCTCAGTACTTCTTCCATAGACCCCTTTAAATATTCAAATAATTTAAAGGCAAGGACTAAACTAAATATCTATAGCAATGATATTATGTACGTAGTAGTTCAACTATCGCCAGACAAATGTCAACATCCTATTGATTTCACTTCGATTATCAGAATTATATAGTGCTGAGTCAGTAGAGAGGCATCGCATTATGCTATATTGCGTGTTGACAATTTCCTGTGATTCAGTCCAATCGAACGCTTCCTGTGCTACCCAAAATTAGGCATCCTTTTTTTGTTACGCTTTTTTTATTGTATGCATATCTTTTTCCGAGTATTTTGTACCTTTATAATTCGCAAGTTATTTATTATCTGGTGACGTAATATTGAAACCTTTGAGTATAATTATTAATCATTATTCACCATATCTTTCATTTTCATTGATAATCTATGTAAATTCTCAAATCTTAGGTCTACCATTGTATTTCTTAATTTCAAGTAGGTATTATTTTATTATATTTCTTGAATGAAACGATCATCATATATCTTTGTCAATTAAATATCCTTTCCCGAACACGAAAGGCGCATACCATCTCAAACGCTTCATCATCACCGTACTTTTAATGATATGCAATCTATGTACAACATCAGCATTAGCATACTCGGCGCGTGTGCGTCCTGCCCACATTGTACTTATATCGTTTCCTGAGTGGGCATTTAGTATGCAACGGTATTCGGCGGCATCCGATAAGCTGATCATCATGCTTTATAGAATGGCTATCATTTCCACCGTTTCATTTGCCACCATATTCGCTTGCCTCATCTTCATTTCGATTAGGATATTTCCGTTTCAAATTGTCATAGATCGTTTTTGGATGTGTCTTTATTACAGTAATTCTCTGTTGCTTCATTCTTGGAATATGATACGTTCCAACAATTGTAATTTATCCAAAGCTAAAACTATTCGATTTCTAATATTCTATACAGTTCGAAGTACTTTCAATTTATTTATATTTAATATTGTTTTCGTACATCTGGATTTGGTCACTGTCCTTGATATTGATAGTGAGACGATTTGCGAATGATGATGATAGAAATATAGCGGTAGATAATGTAAGATATAGTATCTGTTGGGAAAATATGGTTTATTCAGCAAACACAAAAACTTGTTTGAGGAAAACTGGAGATAATTGGATTATTAAAATTGTATACACCAGACGTCTAAAATCTCTACCTGTGGTTGAGTCACAGGCATCGTCACAGGAATCGTCACTAGGTTTTTTATCTACATTTCCCTGTAGTAGACATTCCGTGATAGATTGCGTTGGGGGGGTTTTGTTATGCATTTTAATCACTACGAGTATTGTTTAGTGCATGAATGGACGTTGCTTGTTGTGGACGGATAAGCAATATTACATGGCATAAATTTATCAGTACAGTGCTCGATAGGTAGAGGTATTATTTAGATACCATTTTAGTAGTTTCTTTTGCGGATCTGAAACAAATTTTATGATATCACCCACAGCATCGATAAAGTCTAGCACATTAAAAAAAAGTGATTTGAAGTGATTTCAAAGTGAATTGTTTTGGAAAATCGAAAAAGTGTTCAATGAAAATGGTGATAGAATCTGGACAACAAAACGGGCGGTTTTGGCCGTTATCGCCGAGAATGTGGCGCCGAAGCAATGAATACTCCAAAGTGGTGTTCGAGCCTCGCAGGCCACCAACATCTCCGATAGAATTTAGGAGACATGACAGACTAGACATGACTCCAGACTTGCTCCGATCTCGGAGTTTCATTAAAGATAGACTGAGTCATTTGAATCTAGAGGATAGAAATATCATAGACTATAACGAAAACAGATTAAGTGTCGATTCAAAGAAGCCCCCGATTAAAGAGCAGAAAAAAATCGAAGAAATTGTAAAACTGAGAGTGAAAAAGCAGAAACAGCCGAGACCGAACAGCTTGCAGCTATTGCTTTGCCCCTCCAGCTCTGGACATTACAGCAGTAACACTTGGAGGTACACCAGGGTCCGATCAAAGAGGTTCGTAATTTATTCATTAAAACTTCATCAACTTCTTAATTTATATCAGTAATTTAAGCGACAAGAACTGCCATGTAAAATTGTTAAATTCTTTGGTAACAAATAACGTAATAAGAAAAGTTGAACCTACTATATATCTGCTATTTGCGTAAAATCCTATTATACGGTCGATAAATGCTTACACATATTATTCGCTCCCAATTATCCCTCGTGTTATAATTGTAATCATCACGCATTTAATTGGACTAATTGAAGGTTTTTCACATCGTACGCTTTCCCTGATCTCATGAATGGTTCATCACTTGCTCAATGGTTCAGCGTCTCGCGTGTGGGTTGAGCGTGGGTGTAATGATCTTGACAACACCCTAGCGTCGACCGCTTATCTTATTAAACTCGATCATCGGCCCTTTTATATTGTGCAATAGTGTTTATTAATTATGTTGATGTGTGTGGAATGAGAAAACATTTAAGGTGTTTGTATTCAAATTTCAAAACTTACTGTTCAATAGCGAGAGATATTTTATTATTATTGTCTTTTATTAATGTAGGCGTTGGAAAATTGTTTAAAATCGAATAGTTTAAGTGATCGGTTCAAAATTTTCGAGTATTACTTGAGATTATGTGATGTAGTTATTGAATTTTATTGCATATTAATAATGTGTAAGTTATGTAACGCAGATAATTCTCTGAATATATCTTAATTTTTTATTCGATGAAGTCTGTACAAGCGTACGAGCCGCCTGATGGTAAGCGGTTACCGTAGCCATATGGACGCCTTCAATAAACAAGGTATCACTTACGCGTTACCGACCCTTCCCCCCTCCCCAATGAGCAACACAACATAAAGTTATTTGCCTGCGGTGTTCTGTAAGGTGGAAGTACTTCCCCAGTCTAGTTGCTCTTTGAGCGAATAAACGCTATGCTCTACATCTCTAAATGGTTTCTGATTGATGGCTATAATTATTGTAGATAACATGATAAGCTTGCATCTATCATGACCGTATTCTCGCCCTGGTGTCGCCTGACCTTTCCATTCCCCACATTCTTCCATATTAACCTTTTCAAGGTACTTAGGGTATTTCATCGTTCTCATAGATAAGGTTTTGATAACAAAAGCATCAAACTCTTTAACGACCTTATACACAATATAGTGTTTGTCTTCTCCCGTAGCAACCTGTCTATATTGAAAGTTCATAATTTTTACGATTATGATGTTACTATAAAGAAACGTGTTTACATTATTACAAAGTAAAAATGTCGTAAACATACAACTTTGTATGCAATGATAACCTCGCGTGTTGCCTTTAAACAAACTCTTTGGAACAGCACGTGGGCGGTGATTGAGGAATTATAGATACTCTGTGTGACAGATATTTTAAGGTCACTAAAATTAAACACGGCTTATTATTTAATTACAACGTTGTCAACTTTTGTGACATCATTATCTTTGTAGGCATAAATACTTATATGTAAGGAAATACAGACATTAATTTAGAACTCTGTGTACATTAGAAACTGTTTATTGATCGTTTTCTCGTATCTCTTCACTATCTTTAGAACATGACTCTAACATTAGTTAGGTACACAGTGTATCTATAACAAATGATTTTACAAATGTTCCCATATCACTAGTTTACTTTCTGCTGCAAGTCTCAGTAAATCCGTCCCAATGATTATTTATGAAGCAGAGTCGATTTAAAAATCCACGACTCTACAACAACTGGTTTGGTCAGCAGTTGATTGATATGTCAGTCAGCCAAAATTGAATCAAGAATCGAGCCTCCACCAGCGCGCTATTAACTGATATTAACATTTTGACGATCGTCGGCGTTCGTCCGTTATTATTTACGTGCTATGAATCACACGGACCGTTTAGCATTCCTTGACCGGCGCCTAACATTAACATTTACACTGTGTCCTAGCTGGAAACGCTGGCAGCACTGTGTTTTCAATGAATAACATTAGGTGAAGGAACCATTAACAAGTTCAACGAACACAATAGTTTGTGTAAAGAGTGTGTTTTATGTTTCAGCATGTGTGTTATTTTTAAATATGCTATGTTTAATCCGTACCAACTATGCGTTTTTCTAGACATGATGTATAAACAATACGCTCTAGATTATCTAGTGAGTATTTTTGTTAGTCCATTATTGTTTTGAGCTTATTCATGCCTAACATTTATTGTTTGAGATTATTGAACCTAGCTTGCTTTTAGTAGATCATATCACAAACGTATTTCAAGATCCTTTCTGCTTTTATGTTTGATCTATAGGAGTGCCACCTCTCTCGTCTCGAATTCTGTACTATCTGTGATATCTCCTGCAATACAATTTCAGTACAAGTGTAATACGATGAAATTCGGAAGAGCGGGTCTCCCCTAACACCGGTTTTATAAACTTAAAAGGGGAGTCCCAACCCCTGTAATTTACAAACTTGTAATCTAATAAAGAAATTTAGATTTTTTTTTTAATACAGAGAGCTACATTTTGATAAACTATTAGGTACCTTCTGAATTGCTAAACTAAAAACTTTTTGTTTTATGCTTTTAGACTTTTAAGTCCGAATGTGAAATAAATGTGAAAGTTTGGAGGATTCTGACTTAATCACATAAGTCGCTGAACGGATATGGATATATGGCACACAGATAGAATATATATTACGGATATAATATGATACTATTCAGATCCAGGAAAGACAGTAGATCTCTCTCCACTCCCCTGGGTAAACTTTTTTGATTTTTTATGAGAAATAAGTTTAATTAAGTCTGAAGCATAAATCAAAAGCAAATTCAGAAAGTAATTCCACAAAAAGATCAAATAAAAATATATATATAATGTTTCACTTTTACAAAATAAATCATAGTGCACCAAACGTACGAATTGACGAACACTAATTGGGTCAGACAGTAGAGTGTTTTCGCCGCGTCGATTTCCATTGCAAAACGGCGCCGTGGGTTTTCAATTTAATGAAAATCGCCTGGTCGTGGGTCCGCAAACGAATGGGGAATGCATATTATGATATCCGATACCCGATGAATATTCAGAACACGATCTGCCGTAGGCGATCATCAAATTAACGTATTCTAGAAGATGTGTAGGCAATGCAGTTGCTTGAATATTCTGTATTGTTACTGAGGGCTGATTGAATCTTTAATTCCTGCTTACAATCGATTGACATTAAAAAGTCTTAAGAGGAAATGCTGACGGCGTTTGTTCCATACAAACGTAATCCTCAGTTTCCTCTCTGGATAATGACACTAGAGCAATGATTATTTTACCATGCAATCTGTAGGTAATACTGTATGTCTCTCGGTTGTGTTTTTCTCCATACATTAATTATTATAAGAATTAGGAGCCTTCTCAAATCACAAAAACTTACCATTTTTAACGCCCTTATCAGACGTACAGCGAAAAAACTTTACGAATATAATAAAACAAAGGAAAACCGACAGACATAGCCAAAGCCCTTCTTATTATGATTCTTGTTTTTTTTTTAAAACGATCCAGTTTTGGTTAAAAACCTATTTTTCAAATTTCTTGCAGCCATCCTTTCCTCTTAAAGCATAAAACAAAAGGTTTTTATTTTTATATTGGTGCGTTTAAAGCATGGCAAACAAAATGTACACGTACATTTTCACGCAAACACCATTTTTCCATCGAACCATAAATATCGATAGTATTATCCATAGAGTTACGGGCGTGAATATGTTAACGATAGTCTATTTTAGTATTCAATCTGATTTATTGATGTGTGAAAACTACTTTGGTTACAATTGAACCGTCTGCGAGCCAAATGTCTTTTGTCTGGGCCATTGTTATAGAATTTTTAAACCTATTATATTTGAAAGTTATATCGTAATGAAAATTATAGATACTAATTAGGAAACACGTTTTGGGTCCTTTTTCGTCCCCTAGCTTTAAAACATGTATAAGCTTTATACTCTCCTAATGAGCTGATAAAAGGCTTATCTTGAATCCTAATGATAACATTCATATTATTTTTAATGCTAATGGATTTGAAGCTTATATCTTTCAACTAACAATAGCTGACTTCCGAGCACTTCCCACTCAATTATGAACACAATTCACTGAATGTTAGGAATGCCGTGACTAATTAATTGACTATCAAGCGTCTAGTAAGGGCAAGGAGCAAATCATGAATACGTTTGCTCCACTGGAGTGCAAAAGCTGAGGGATTTGCTTGAATTATTGCTTGGTAGACCAAACGATTGAATACGATGCCTTCTGAATAATTAAGGGACGTGAAAATAGCGCATGGTTTCTCAAAAAAAGGAATCTTAATTCATAGTTGTAGAGACTAATGGGAAGTTTTTACTCAGTCTATGATGTCACCAAAAAACTGGCTTTTATTTGGCGTATGACGCGTTATTAAAATGTTTGTCATAGTACCTGCATGAGCTTTCATAAAACCTTCGTGGGTTATGAATTCATATTGTATAAAACTTTAATGGTCAATGACACATATTTGCAACGTTATCTCGCCTGTATTGCGTTTAACATAGAGTTCATTAACTTACGAGACAATCTTGCTAAAAGCTTGTGTAATATTTATTGGTGAATCACAAAACACGTCTAGCTTGTTCGGACATGTTGGTGGCCTAATATACACACCTGTGGTGCACCCACGTTCCTTCTACTTATGAATGGGACCGCTTAATCGAATTAAATTTTTTACATAGGTATTTTACCTTTGTTTGGAGGTGAAGGAAAACGTGTTGCTTGCATGACTGAAGAATCTTGATTCTTTTAAGACACATTAAGAATAACAACAGGAGTGGGGAGGAGATCAATGAATATGTCTAAATAAGATACAGAAGTTGGAGGCTAGTGCTGCGAATAGATAGAGACATATTTAATAGACTACTCCAGTAATTATCCATATTGTATTCAGGTAGTTACCGGAAAACAGCTAAACAAGAACTCTATAAGAATTAGGCAAATAAGTTATAGTTAACCTCTCAAATACACAAACATTTAATATACAGGCAATACTTGAAACGTGAACTGAATTTAATTTCGCAGCCGAAAGCACAATGGACAAAGCAAAGCCTACGGAAGATCATCTAACTGACTACATATACCGTACAGTAAATGTATAGGGGGCATTGTGCATTTGCATGCGCCAAATGCAGCCAATCGATGCGTGCGATGGAGGCAAACAAGTAGTGTGAGGTACCTACTACCACCCTGGTTGTGGTCACCCGGCGGACATTCGGTGACCAACCGCGTACGGATAATTAAAACTCCCCAAGCTTATGTCCTGGATATTGGGATAACGTGTAACAGATTGAGCAAGGCGGTTTGCTATTTGGAATTGATTGAAACTACGGTTTGTGATGTTTTCATACAAGTCTTTCGCAAGATGTCTTTCGCAATAAATATAATCTTTTGTTTTTTTCGATTTCATTTCGATCACGTAAAAGCAGTGTTTTGTGCTAACCATCTTCTGAAGGTGCAACTCTTTATCATGGCAATTTTCTTACTTGGCCAGTAGTTTATTCCACTGTTAACTCACATCAAGTAATGGAAATTATTCAAATTCTATAGTATAATCAAGTAGTCAGGTTTCTATGAAAATGAATGATCTTGCTCCTTGATTAACATTTGTAAACATCTTGAGGCATTTGCGGTGACAATTTATTATCTTGATCATTTAATTCTGTCATAGTGTTCATTTCCATTGATTATATAAATTGATATCTTGGATTTATCCTCATTTTCTAACCGTTAACTCATTTGAGGCTGAAATCGCGATCTAAATTGTTATTGAATAAATTAGTTAAATTAATAATGACATCCGATTAGACAATTTATATCAAAGCTTAAAAATGATAGCGCACCTGGAAAGGATGGTTTTACTGTCAGGCTTATAAAAGCTATCAAGCACGCTATAATTGAACCCCTAACTCATATACTGAACCTTAGCTTAGCGACTGGTTTTTTCCCTAGTATGTGGAAACACGCTATTGTTATCCCCATTCATAAAAAAGGTCCCACTAGCTTACCTGAAAACTACAGACCAATATCTCTTTTAAGCATATTTTCTAAAATCCTAGAGAAAATAGTAAACAAACGCTTGGTCACTTACCTAGAGAAATACAAATTACTCTCAGATAACCAATTTGGGTTTAGGGTACGAAAGTCGACTGAAGATGCTGTGGTTTCCCTAACAAATCAAATCAGTGAATACTTGGATGGCAACCGGAAGTGTATCGGAGTATTTCTGGATCTAGCCAAAGCCTTCGATACGGTTTCGGTGCCAATCCTATTGAAGAAGTTAGAGTATTTCGGAATCAGAGGCCTACCTTTTAACTGGTTCCATAGTTACCTCACAAATAGACGCCAATCTGTTAGGATCGGTGATCTTGTCAGCTCTGATTTTCCTGTAGATTTCGGCGTTCCGCAGGGTAGCGTTTTGGGACCAACGTTGTTTATCATCTATATGAATGACATTCATTTAGCTGCAAATCACGATACCACCCTTATTTGCTACGCCGATGATACTGTTGCTCTGTTTTCTGGCAAGTCCTGGCAAGCTGCTCTGAACTCAGCTGAGGTAGGTATGAGGTGCATCAGCAACTGGCTTGACCATAATCTATTAACCCTAAACGCCAAAAAAACCAACTACATCTGCTTTCACAACGCCAAAATCTCTGAGCCCAAAATACCTTTGAACCTTAAAATACATTCACCCTCTTGCATCTGCTCAGCTTGTAGCTGTGATCCTATTGAAAGAGTAGAAAGCATAAAATACCTTGGAGTCGAGATCGACCAAAACCTCTCCTTTAAAGCGCACTTAGCCTCGACTGCAAAGCGAGTTCGAAAAATTGTGTACGTCATGAAATCCTTACGCAATTCTGCAGATCCATGGGCCCTGCAATTGGTGTATAATTCTTTGTGTGAGTCTATTCTCGGATACTGTGCTATTGCGTGGGGAGGTGCTGGTGTTACAGCTATGCTAGGTCTTGAACGCGCACAACGTTCAGTCCTCAAAATCATGTTCAAAAAGCCCTTCAGATACCCTACAAACCTGCTATACACCGAAGCTAATGTACTCAGTGTCCGTCAACTGTACCTTCTTCGTGCTTTCTCTAAACAACACTGCTTAGTACTGAACTCACCTGATTATCCTTCCCAGCTGAATCGGCGTACTTTCAAAACTCACTGTGCTTTTGTTAGAACTAAGTTAAGTCAGAGGCTACCCAATTTCTTGCTCCCCTATATTTATAACAAAATTGTCAAAGTTCTTGACGTTAAATCTTGCAGCGTCCACCAAGCTAAGCGTAAGGTCCGAAAGTGGCTCCTTGCCCTGTCCTATGATAGTACTGAACGGTTTGTGAAAATTGTGACGTGATTGCTCCTGTCCTGAGGCTATTTCTAGGCACTACTTGTATATTTTCTCTGTATTTTAGTCATGTACGTGTAATGTGTTTAATTTATTGCATGAAGTGCTCTGTTGTAAATCTTTTTTATATCCTGGATATGTGGCCCCCACGAGACAGGCTTGACCTAGTGTGGGGACCACCAGTAATCTAACTGTATAACCGTGTTATTTTTAAAAATGCAATAAACTTAAACTTAAACTTAAATTGTATCTTCAGAATTACGGCAAACCGTACAAATTGATGTACTGTACCGTATTCTTATTTAGCTTTCTTAACTGATGAACTCAACATTATAAAATCTTTTTTTAATATTCGATTCGTCTTAGTTTATGTGTATCGTGCTTGCAGTATATATGCAACCATTAGTTACCGATAGATCCTTCACCTGCCCGGTGTTTGTGTTTGAATATTTACTTCTTTTATAGCTACTGTTATTGTTGTGATGTCATGACTCGTGTACATTATTTGCATATTGTTAGCCAACTCAATAGACAACTTATTGAGGTCAATGTATGTAACCTATGTACTCACGATATATGTGCCTACTATTACGATCGATCCCTAAATATACCTTCGTAATCAAACCTCTTAACTTTGAACTATTCCAATACAACATTATTCAATAGTTTCTAATTTCAACAACCATGGTTTGCCTCCTGTTTTGAAAACTGGCACACATTTCTTTATCCAAGGTTATTTAGGACTCTTTGTTGTGTAAATTAAATAGCAAAGGAAAATTAAGGGCATGAAATGAAACGTCAATTATCAATTTTGAAACTCCTTTACGGTCTTCAAATAAATTCCTCTTCAAAAAATGACAGGCCTTACGACAAGTCAAAACACCTCGTCCCATATAAGGTACTTAGCTTGTTTCAAGTGTTTTCATGCCCTTGTCCTAACAACTGACCATGAAGTCAGCAAAAGAAGGCATTATGTTTGGACAAACCCCTCGCTACAGCTTGACAAATTCACCAAAGCCGCCAGTTACACAGTTTCGTAACAACTCAATATTATTGAAACGACACGGTGTACTTGTGGCTAAAGTAGAGACAATTAAAACAACGGCCGTGCCCTATTTTTATGGCCACTTAATTTGTTTTGGTGGCAACACCAATTAGTTTTATGCTCTGTGACACTTGCTTTAAGCAATTTAAGTTGCGGGTAACTGTTATTAAATTAAGCGACCGTTTAAAGCCCCTTTAGTAAACAAAGGATTACTTGGAAACTATATGTAACAAATAGAAGAAGACTACCAAGAACAATGCAACTAATTTCCAAAGTAATCCTATTGTAACCTAGTACTACATGATGTATTAAAATACGTGGTAACATAATTGCTTGGGAAAACTCCTTGAGGTAAAATGGAAATTACTTCCAGTTTCTGCAATGTTGACAAATAGCGTATTACGGAATTTAACAATATACGTGAGTATAATAGAATTAATTACGATTACTGGATGCATTATTCCATACGATGTTTTCACAACATGTGTTGTATAGAGTACAATATATAAAAAGCTTATCACCTCAGAAGAAGGTATCACAATCCAAAATACCATTGATATTACCAGAATTAAATATATAAACATCAGTAATATCGAAGTAAACGGTTTGCCCTGTGGTCCGGTATCCTTTGTAAACACGTTTATTATTCATGAAGTGGTCCAAATACCTTTTAAGACCCTTGCTTGAATGCTTGTTTAGTGTTTAGTTGTAAATTGTTTGTTCCTTACAGCACTTTCCTGTATTTCTTTTTAGTACCTATAAAGAACCTATTTTTCACTCACAATTAAGCGTTCACGCGAAGATCGCGGGTCGTCCTTTGAACTATTATATTTTTTTTATGATGTCGAATATTTTTTATTTATATTTTATCTTTTGTTTCAGCCATGAGCCGGAGGGTGGCGGGCGGTGCGGTGAGGGGCCGCTAGCGCGCGCGATGCAGCCCGCTCCGCCGGGCGGCTCGCCCAAGCGTCACCCGACGCCTGCGCCCGCGCATGGTTAGCGAAAATCTTTACAATATTGCCTAGATCAGTGTTTTTCAATCTGTAGGTCGCGACCCCTAGGGGGGTCACGAAACCTTAGTCGGGGAGTCGCCGGCAAAAGGAAAAAGGTAAAGTCAGCAAGGTAGACTTCGCGCAAGCGGGCGTCCAACTTACCTCTTACTTAGTTGCAAACCTGTCGTGGCTTCTTGCAGACTAATAAGTAAAGGTATCAAAATAAAGAAAATCATTATCGTAGTCTTTAATTCTTTGTCTTTGTCTGTCTGATAAGGGGGTCGCCAGAATTTTTCAACTTGTAAAGGGGTCGCGAAATCAATACGATTGAAAAACACTGGCCTAGATAAATGAAAATCTATGATTTTTGGTTCTCCACAAGTTCTCTGTGGACTCTTGGTATTTAAAGAATAGTTATTATATAAACTTACATGTCCTAATCTGCAGAAGAATCTGCCAAAATAGTTTGCCCTAGCTGCAAATCTTTATCTTTTAACGATGATTTCCAATTTCTGCAAACAGCATATTTATCTCGTCTGTTTTTCGTTTCGTATTATTTTCTTTCATTTTACAAAAGTGAACAATCTGCTGATAGTCCAAAATGCCCTCCTTATAGAATACGATAGATATAACAAGCAGATTTCTCATCCGATAATACTAGTTGGCCCATAGCTCAGTTGTAGGTGGCCCATTTGCATCCAAAAGCTAAATAACAAATGTTTGCCTTGTGGCTCCAAGTCAGAATTCGGCATCTCACTTCGAGTAACATATATCACCATCCCGTGGGCGCTATATCTGCTGTTTTCACCGATTATATTGACTTTTTTAGATCACGGCACGCTTCTACAGGCGGTAGCCTTAAACCTGCTCTGAATACGTAATATGAACTTATTATAATTCGTGTAGAGTACCAATGTAGGTAGAACATAGAATTTTATTTTGTGGCTTTTAATTCATTTTTTATCTTGTTTTTACGAAATATGGCTATAAAGTTTTAAAAACGATTCGCAATTTACCGCAAGTTTGATTTTTATCAGCTAAACGAGTTTTAATCACCTGACAATTTTATCACTGAGATGAAAATTTAATTCAGTGGAAGAATTTTAATCATCTCCAGAGAAAGTGTAGTGCAAATGAAAGTTATAAATACAAGAAAGAAGTTAGCAAGGTTCATTGGGCTTAACAAATATTACTAATTGAACAATCTGACTTTTCTAAAAATATTATAAAAAGGAACCTGGCTGAGTTTCTTGCCGTGTCTTCTCAGTTAAGACGGGGCATCAAAATTTATCATCATTTTTGACTTAATATTCTAAGTCCATCACAAGTCTGATCAAAAAGGAAATTATAATTTAAGTTATTTCAGACCTTTATCTAGGGCCCCAAAAAGCCAAAAACATGATTCGAAGACTTTCATTCGATCATTTATTCGTTTTAAAAATGGTATTTTTTTAGCTTTAATATCATTTTCTACGTAAACGGCTTCAGGTTTCTGTCTTAAATTTGTCTTACAGCAAGAAAATATAGTTTACTAGGGCATAGCAAACCAAAATTTTCCTAGATATTATATAACTCATTTTATAAACGAAATTAGTTTTTAAACTTTTAGTCAGTTACTTTTGGACCATTCTACGTTCAAACGTCACACGCGATATTCAACTTTGTATTCGTCCTCCCTCGAGTTATAATAGCAATGAATAGGCAGCGGTTCTTCAGTACCGCGCAGTGCGCTCAGGAGAAAGGATGTATTAGTTTTTTTGTTTTTTTTTTTTTTTTATTTGTTTCAATTTCGACGAGTTGTTTGACATGACAATGTTTGTAAACAAAAGACACTCTGTCCACCAGTTCAATTACTTTTTGACGTAAAAAATGATAGAGAAAAATGAATCTTAATCCTGTATAGTAAGATTCTTTTGTAACATCATACCTTTGATTTTAACAGATAAACCTTATCACAAAGCATTAAAATTGAAACTCGTGGGTATTCTTAAACGTCAAAAACTGATGACCCTGGTTGGCAGAGTTTATGTTTAGTTTCATTTTAGAATACAAAAGGAACAGATCCAGTGGAGTCGCCAAAGAAACATAGAATTATAGTTAAATTAGAAGTAGCAGTATGAGAACCTAGATTTGTCTGTAATCATTGTATTTTACAGATATGGATTATGTACTTTTTCACTTAGCGAACGTTCTTGTTTCAATAAGAAATCTAATATATAAAAATAAGTCGGGTTTTCCTTCCTGACGCTATAACTCCAGAACGCACGAACCGATTTCCACGGTTTTGCATTCGTTGGAAAGGTCTCGGGCTCCGTGAGGTTTATAGCAAAGAAAATTCAGGAAAAAACGCGGGTGAAACCGCGGTGGACAGCTAGTTTTATATATTTTGATGTGAAAATTTGTAATTATTTTATTGATTGTAATATCAGATTGTATTAGAAATTATTTGACGTTATAAACTTCAGTTCTACATTTTTGGCATTATTTTGTAACCTTTTTTATATTCTCTCGTTTCGTTGTATAAAACTAGTAAATTCAAAATCATCATCATCATCATCAGCCTATAATGTCCCACTGCTGAGCACAGGCCTCCTTTCACAAATGAGGTTGTAAGGTAATGGGCAGATACTCCACCACACGTGCCCACTAAGGATCGGTGGAGTTAGGGCTAGTGGCCAACCTACTGTTGAGATTTTCCAAACCGCCTATGAGGCATCCAACTAGCTTAACGACTATCACAATTAAGTGATAACCGGGACCAACGGCTTTTCGTGCCTTCCGTAGCACGGAAACGCTCGATTTGAAATACCACTAGGCGGTCACCCATCCAGGTACCGACCACGATGGTGGTAGCTTAACTTTGCCGATCGATTAAGAACGGCTAATTATGCTACACCACAAGCGCTTCAAATTCAAAATATTTATCGTAAACTGATTGATTGTTGATATATCAACGCACAGCCCAAGCCGCTGGACGTAGACTATAAATTTTGCACAAAGATACCTTATACGGTGTAGGCATCCACTAAGGAAGAGTTTTTGGATATTTTCTTATGGATTGGATTATTTATGGATTGAATGAAAGTTTCAATGAAAGTCAGTCAGTTTTGAAGTTAGAATCTTCAAATTATGTGTTTAGGGCTGACGATTGTGATAAGTGTCTCAGCGTTTTTGATAATTTCACCCCCAAAGTGGTGAAAAGGGGCATGAAATTTTGTATTCAAGTTGTTTATTCACAAAATTTTATATTCAAGTAAAAATATCGTACACGTGTATCGTGTTATTACTAAGCCTCTACTGCCGCCCGTCTATTTGTCTGCCTGCCTGTCTACCACAAGCAAATATCTCAGCTGTCAGGATCACATCTTTGTGTGCCGTGCTAGGGTATGTATTTAAGTTAAGGAGGATATTTGCTGTCGTCGTCTCCATGGCCTCGAAGACAGGGACCTGTCAGTTTTGTGAGCGCGCGTAGATCACGGTGTCCACACCAAAATTTACGCGCCCACAGCGATGACTCCGAGACAAAACGGTTATTTGAGCAACTGCAATCGATGACTGACAAAGTACTGAAGCAGTACCTCTCCGCGGAGTTAGTGATTTTAGCTTCAACGCTCACCAAGTTGAGTGGCATGGTTCTCGGTCCACTGACTTTTCGGGGAAGACTGCTCACGACTTTGCTCTGGCCTATGGCTTTTCGCAACTGATTCTTTCTCCTACGAGAATCCCAGATATTGAGAGCTATACTAGCTCCTTACTGGACCTTCTGCTGACTATGCGACCGGACGGCTATGCAGTGACAGTGGATGCGCCACTCGGCTCATGGGACCACTGTCTCGTCCGGACGCAGGTGCCTTGTGCGTGGCCCGATTTGCTCCGGTCACCCGGGTGTCGTCGTGTGTGGCACTATAAGTCAGCAGACTGGGATGATTTGCGTGGATACTACGTATCGTCTGCCTGCACGGGTGTGCAGGCAGCTCTTCTTCGCAACAGAAGATCCTGACACCTGTACAGTTGCCGTCGCTGATGCGATACTGGCGGTAATAAAATGTCCTTGAACATCAGTAAAAGCATCAGGATCGTCCTCATCGTCCACTCTCTTGAAGTGAATCCTTGATACATCTAAATCTGCTGGCACTCGTGACTTGCATGCCCAGGTTCCGAAATTCTGTACTAAAACTATTGTTTTCCTAATTACCATTCTGTTCAAAAGAGCCTTTCTTGATTGTTATGTCCCTTCTGTCTGGAAGTCTGCCTTCATTACCAATTTACAAGAAGGGTTCTAAATTAGAAGTAGCCAACTACCGCCCTATCTCAAAATTATGTATAATATCCAAAATACTTGAATATCTTATCTAACATCAAGTTTACGCAGCTTTAAAGAACTCTTTCAACCAAAGCCAACATGGTTTCTTAACAGAATTGACCATAGTCTTCTCTTATCCAAGCTAAAAGGCATAGGCATAAGAGGTGTCGATGGTTTTCATCTTACCTAGAAAATCGGAGACATGCTGTTGTTGTCAATAACTACATATCAAGCTAGGTTCCCATATGTAGTGGCATTCTCCAGGGTTCATTACTGGGGCTTTTGCTATTGATAATATTTGTAAATTAACGAAAACGGTGCATTAAGACTTCTCATGTTCTTTGTTTCTGATGCTGACGCGCTTCTCTCGTCTGCCTAAGTTTGCCACTTATATATTTACTTATTAAATATAGATTCAGTCTACTTTGCCGCCGCACTGGGGCACGCAATTGTTGTCAGTGCGATTAGAATGTAAATATTATGTAATGAATCTAAGCTTGTTTTGAAAAGAGTAATTGCTGAGTTTATTGCCGGCTCTTCTCAGCAAATGCAACCTTCCGAACCGGTATTAGAGTATTACAGTCAGACTTTTCATAAGTGCCTGCGAAGGTCTATTTGCATAAATGATTTTGAATTTTGAATTTTGTGATGCGTATGAATGTTTCACTCAAGTAAAATGGTTAAAAATATTGTATTGCACTTACGTCTGAAGCCACTTGGAGTATGCATTGCAGGTTTAGAACCCCAGATACAAGGACCTTGTTTCAAGAATCGAAAATATCTAACAGATATTTCTTGAATACCTCTGCTACCTCTTTAAACATAAATATGACTCGTCTATGTACCTTGATCTTGATAAGAAACATCACCTGTTACATCTGCACCAGCGCTGCGAAATTGCCGACCTTACTTACCTGTTGAAGATAGTATCTGGAAGTGTCGACTGTCCAGAATTACTATCTAACATATCGTTATATATCCTCTACGCCTAATTGGCGGTATAATAGTCCCGCATGCCTCTACATGTTACAGGCAGAATGCCTTCCTTCTGCGAGCTGGCGACAGGTATAATAGGCCTTGCACATGAGCATGACATTGATTTGTTTGATTCGAGCATTGTTTCAGTAAGGCGCAAACTCAGTCAAATCTTTTTCTTAGGTAAGCTGTTAAGAATAATATCTTCTGTGAATTATTCCTATTTTGTGTTACATTTCTAAATGTTGTCTTTATTTTTTAGTAGGTTATCTTTATTTTTAATTCATTTATCTTTATTAATTTGTTAATCCAAAGCTGTGGGTTTTTGACACTGAAACATTTTAACCAAATTACTCAGTACGAAAAATCCCTGATTCAGTATTAACCACCCATGGGTTACAGTGGATAACGTCACCATCTTTTTTAAATGTATATATTGTATTACTGAACTTCCCAAGTCCTATCTTTGTCTTTGATTTTCTAACACAGATGTTAAACGTATATTTTAAGAATAAAACTAACCTTTTTGAAGCGAAACTAGCGCGATGATATCAGTTTAAAAAAAAAAAACCACACTGACCCTCTCTCCCCTATAGTTTTATTATTTTTACTCTTTTTAGTAGAGTTTTTGTAGTAAATGAATATTAAAAAGCGGCTCTTGAGGCTACTTCTTCGGGGATAATGAGCGTGACGATGGAAAAATATTTATTTTAAAAACTACTCCATTCTTTTTGTGTTATTTTCTTACTCGCGCATCATCAATCGCGCAAATTTCTATCGGACACTAGGTCGTGCTATCGCGATACAGACAGCAGCGCGTCTTATACATGAGGGGTGGCGGGGTGTGTAGGCGGAGCGAACGTGGGAATTTATTTTTCAGGGTATGGTCTTAAGCCTATCATTGGCTGGCTGACAAATGGCTTTTTCAATAACTTCAACTTTTACTTTGGCTTTGATATCTTCCTCCCAACAGTCCCAAAAACTTCCCAAAATACATTAAACATTTAGTTCTTCAACTAAAAGCGCTCGTTATTTAGCAAACAGATATTAAAACTCGTCCCACTTTCATTAATTAAATTGTCTGTTTGACTTCTCAACTTTAAGCAATTCCGGGTATTTGTTAACTCTACGTTTCCTTCCCACACTTTTTGAACTAAGGCTCGAAATACACTGAAAGCTGGAACTCATCCTTACTATGTGCTAAATCTGTTTGAAACTTTTTCATGGCTACTTTGAACCGATTTTGTTGAAAATGTGCATAGAAAAATATAAACCGATTGCTCGGGTGTCAAATGCTCGGATTCTCTCCCTGTCGATAGCAACTGCTCAAAGCAGTCCTGGTATAAGCGCCCTAAACTCAAAGGGTTCCATTCACATCTCAGCCCAAGATTTCTAAGCAGTAAAATATTGTAAGTTACATGTTGGCCCGTCGGCGGGCGCTCATTTGTTCCTTTTTAATGAGCGAGGTATTATATTACCTGCAAAAGTACAAAATACGTGGGTAGAGGTAGATGCGAAATTTTAATTAAAACGTGGACGTGTGTTGTTTGAAAGGCGAGTTTTCGCCTTTTGATCAAAAACGATATGTCGTTCCTTTAGTGATTATTGTGTCACGCTGGATTTTTCGACGACGGTTTTTTCTGTAAAAAAATAATTATCCGCATGTTTCCTGAAATTAACATTTATTGGGTTTTATGCAATACAATATGACGATGTTATTATTTATGATTGAAACAAAAATTCTACAATATAAGTAATGTATCATTAATTGGGATCCATATCACACCAGGATACAGAACTTTCTTTGATCTACCTAACATTTTGCTATCAACCACACACACTTTATAAAGGTATAAACTTTCACGTTCGTACGACACACCGCTGATTGGATGTTCACCACTACTATTATTGGTGGGAAAGTAAATAGCGTCGCCGTATAAGTCCCGTAGTCCAGACCCGTATTAGAGTCCCGCGGGACTATTTCAAGCGTCACCACCTCGTTTGCCCAATCAATAGTCGGTAATGACGCAAGTGGGAAACCTTGCCGAGCCGCTAGCCTAATGAGGGCCCTTTCAAGCCTTTATGTGTCGCGCTCTTTTATAGCGTTTGAATTGAATTATAAATGTAGCGATCCTTTGTCGTATTTGGTTGTATATTTTCTCTTTGAATTTTTTTTGAGGTTTGAAATGGTTTTATAAGCTAGTGTTCGCTAGTACTGGTGCCACGGTTTCGCCCGCTTCGATGGGATCTATTAATGTGGCCTTATAATATTTCTTACCATACGCCACCAACCCATTCTTTCGTATTTCGGCCACATGTTGCGCAAACGCGATGAATGTGTGGAAAAACTGATTATAGTTGGGAACACTGACGGAAAACGACTACGTGGTCGTTCACCAACTAGATGGTCTGATCAAGTAAAAGACACATCGTCATCAACATTGTACACGGTCGTAAGGGACGCGTTGGATAGAAACCGGTGGAGACAGATCATCCGCTCTAGAAGCAAACCCGATGCTGACCACGATCCTCAGACATGAGAGAGCGACTATAGAGAGAGAGATCATCAATTTTGTGTATGTAAATGTGAAATGTTTTCAAACAGGTAAGTCAATATTCCTCTCTCCTTTTTCCCACAGGTGCAGCAGCAGGTGACCAGTCCACGTTAAAAGTCCACCTCCCGAACGGTGGGTTCAACGTGGTTCGGGCATCGGCTGATGAGGACGTGAGGTCGGTGCTGCGGCTGCTGGCGGCGAGGCTCGCGGTGGGCGACAGAGTGTACACCTCGTGTTACGCTTTGAGGGCACGGAGACTTACCACTGGCAAGGTAGACTTACTTATATTGAGAGTTGAGGCTATTTATTCACTTTAGGCCCTAGAAGCTACTGAAGTTACCACCGGTACGGAAGTTGGCCTTCAACTGAGATAAACCGAAAAGAAACTCAAGACATTTTTACGTTATGCTTGTATTTGACTAAAGTCTAGGTTAGTGAGGACATGCAAGTAAGCAAACAAAGCTCTGAACGAATCCGACAAGGCGCTGGAACAAATCTTCATGTGCTTTTGTTAGACCTGCATTTTACAGGTTGACATTAAATCTCGCATAATTTTAGCTGGTAGGTCTCTATTGAAGTCTTCAGATGTGCTTTCTCATCTGCAATGTGTAGAGTTCAATAGCTAAAGATGCACATCACACAGTCTCTCATCTAAAATCATCGCAATATCTGCAGATTAATTTAACTTGGCATTATTTGTTTGTAGACCCGATGGATCCACCAAGACACGCCAGTGTCGGAGCTAGTGAGCAAGTGGCCGGCGAGCGAGTGGCGGCTGGAGCTGCGCGTGCGCTACCTGCCCGCCAACCTGCGCGACCTGTGCATAGCCGACCGCGTCACATTCCACTACTACTACGATCAGGTATAGTATAGTATAGTATAGCACATGTACTGTACTAACTGTTACAAGACACGCCAGTGTCGGAGCTAGTGAGCAAGTGGCCGGCGAGCGAGTGGCGGCTGGAGCTGCGCGTGCGCTACCTGCCCGCCAACCTGCGCGACCTGTGCATAGCCGACCGCGTCACATTCCACTACTACTACGATCAGGTATAGTATAGTATAGTATAGCACATGTACTGTACTAACTGTTACAAGACACGCCAGTGTCGGAGCTAGTGAGCAAGTGGCCGGCGAGCGAGTGGCGGCTGGAGCTGCGCGTGCGCTACCTGCCCGCCAACCTGCGCGACCTGTGCATAGCCGACCGCGTCACATTCCACTACTACTACGATCAGGTATAGTATAGTATAGTATAGCACATGTACTGTACTAACTGTTACAAGACACGCCAGTGTCGGAGCTAGTGAGCAAGTGGCCGGCGAGCGAGTGGCGGCTGGAGCTGCGCGTGCGCTACCTGCCCGCCAACCTGCGCGACCTGTGCATAGCCGACCGCGTCACATTCCACTACTACTACGATCAGGTATAGTATAGTATAGTATAGCACATGTACTGTACTAACTGTTACAAGACACGCCAGTGTCGGAGCTAGTGAGCAAGTGGCCGGCGAGCGAGTGGCGGCTGGAGCTGCGCGTGCGCTACCTGCCCGCCAACCTGCGCGACCTGTGCATAGCCGACCGCGTCACATTCCACTACTACTACGATCAGGTATAGTATAGTATAGTATAGCACATGTACTGTACTAACTGTTACAAGACACGCCAGTGTCGGAGCTAGTGAGCAAGTGGCCGGCGAGCGAGTGGCGGCTGGAGCTGCGCGTGCGCTACCTGCCCGCCAACCTGCGCGACCTGTGCATAGCCGACCGCGTCACATTCCACTACTACTACGATCAGGTATAGTATAGTATAGTATAGCACATGTACTGTACTAACTGTTACAAGACACGCCAGTGTCGGAGCTAACTGCCCGCCAACCTGAAAGGGTAAACTAAAACACCTACCTACTTATTTAGGTACAATTGATAAAGCGAAGCGCTCGTGGTGTAGCATGATTAGCCGTTCTTAATCGATCGGCAAATTTAAGTTACCACCGTCGTGGTCGGTACCTGGATGGGTTACCGCCTAGTGGTATTTCAAATCGAGCGTTTCCGTGCTTCGGAAGGTACGTAAAGCGGTTGGTCCCGGTTACCACTTAATTGTGATAGTCGTTAAGCTAGTTGGATGCCTCCTAGGCGGCTTGAAAAATTTCAACAGTAGGGTCAGTAGGTTGACCACTAGCCTACCTCCACCGATCCGCAGTGGGCATGCGTGGTGGAGTATTGCTCATTCCCTTTCACCCTTTGAAAGGAGGCCTGTGCTCAGCAGTGGGACATTATAGGCTGAGGATGATGATGATGATGGTAAAGCGAAACTTTTTATCGTTGGCGGTGCTATAATGTGGTCTAAAAGAACTATTTGAAATGCTAAAATACGATATATGATATAATTTTATAATAAATGTTTATTATTTTATTTTCAGGTGCGACACGACTACCTCAACGCCAATCATCCTATGGTAGACCAGGATTTGGCGATACAAATATGTTGTTTAGAAATTAAGTAAGTAAAACTAACCATATTAACTCTCTCTCCCTCACATAAGATAGGGTGAGATTCGGCTCTACCCCCTCTCCCCTAAACGCCTCACGTAATTAATGGACGCCCCCATACAGGTGATAACAGTCCAGAAAAAAAAACACGAACTTTTCATACAAAAATGACAACGCTGCACGATCAAAATGTATGAATAGTTAGTTTTTTCTTTTCGGTTCGGTTTTCCCAGAGTAATAGTTGATCATAATGATGAGTACATTTACCCCTGAAATTTTGGCTATAGGTTGCAATGTAACCCTGTATACGGAGTCCGCCAAGCGAAAAATCTGATATAATTTCAGTTGATAAACCTTCATGTAAATATTGCAGAAAAAATAGGGCGATGTTTCTAAGCACAGTTTTTTTTAATAAAATGATATATTGTTATTTCGCAGATACTTCTGTAAGGACATGCAAATATCCCTGGACAAGAAGTCAAACATCGAATACCTGGAGAAAGAGTTCGGGCTCCACAAGTTCCTGCCCAAGTCGGTGCTGGACGCGATCAAACCCAAGGTGCTCAAGAAAGCTATACAACAACAGTTTAAAAAGGTACATTATAAGTTTTTTTCTTCTTCTTCTTGTTCTTCATATGTCTTAATTATCGGAAGGGAAAAAGAGACAAGTGCGAACTCGGGACCTCCTCATTGTTGGGGGTGGTTACCTCAGGGCTTACAGTGAATACAAGCAGCTAATAGCTGTAAATAGGGGAAAAAAACTTATTAGTCCATCAGTTATATTTCAAAAAATATATATGTAATAGATACGTATTATATCACCAAATCATTCAAAATTTACAAAGATAAAGCGCGTCAAAGTTCGGGAGTGGGTCGTGACTTTTGATTTAAAATTGTACCTCGACGTGACGTCACGCGGAACTTCAACACACCATATTTTCCTATTTTTGTGTATAGACAAAAGAAAAAATACGTATCTAATATTTGTTGATAATGTAAATGACGGACTAAATAGTTTTGTTCAAGAATCTAGCCTATTATTATTATTGATTCTATCATCATCAGCCAATAATGTCCCACTGCTGAGCACAGGCCTCCTTTCACAAATGAGGGTGAAAGGGAATGGGCAATACACGCGTGCCCACTGCGAACTGATGGAGGTAGGCTAGTGGTCAACCTACTGTTGGAATTTTTCAAGCCGCCTAGGAGGCATCCAACTAGCTTAACGACTATTATCGACATTAAGTGATAACCGGTAACAACGGCTTTACGTGCCTTCCGAAGCACGGACACGCTCGATTTGAAATACCACTAGGCGGTCACACATCCAGGTACCGACCACGACGGTGGTAGCTTAACTTTGCCGATCGATTAAGAACGGCTAATCATGCTACACCACGAGCGCTTCTATAGATTGATTCTATGGACCAACCATCGTCTATAAATCACATATTACTTATTATCAATTGCAGGTAGCAAATCTAACGGACGGTGAGGCGATGTTGAAATATTTGGAAACGATGCACACTCACTACGGGTACGATAGAGAGACTTTTACGGGCGCGCTCGGTACCGGCTGGGCTATACCCGTCGAGTTGGCTATTGGACCTGATATCGGTATGTATAACTAGCAATGCCCCGCGGTTCCACCCGTATTCCTGGAAAATGTATACTATGTACAGGATAAAACTTGTTGAACTTTAAGACTATAGCTTAGTTCCGAACCGGTGGTAACTTCAGTAAATGTGACCTTCATAAGTACCTACCCTTCTGGGGCCTAAATTGAATAAATGGCTTTGACTTCTCAGTTGAAGGATGAGTTCCGAATCGGTGGTAACTTCAGTAAATGTGACCTTCATAAGTGCCCTTCTGGGGCCTAAATTGAATGAATGGACTTTATACTTCTCCTTGAGTCAATCATGACGCCATTCCCTGTCTAACATTTTGCCAAAATTGAGTTCAAAGTACGAGTGTCCGCTTGAAACTTATGTGGTAGCTTTTTACTGTAAATAAATTGATTCGTAAATTTTTCCAGATATCTCATACGTATCGCACAAAGCTGGCGAGCCGCCGACGTATACTAAGATAGCATCGTTCAGTGACATTGTCGCCGTACAGACACTCAAGTCGAATTGCACACAATCGTCGCAGACACAGGTATTTTCTTTTTTTTTCCGACGAATTAGGTATACGAATTCAGTTTAAGGGAATGATAGATCAGTGGTAGTGACGTCGGATACCGAGACGAAGATCCCGGGTTCGAATCCTACAATGAGCTTGAGCTTTCGGTGAAGGAAACCATAGCACGGTGGTAGGGTACTTTGTAGTACCCACCTGGCTGGCTACCACCCTCAAGTTGAAAATCTGTCGCCAAGCAGTGTATTCCGACAGCTGCATTTGAGAGCCAGTTTCTACTAGGCTTTGTGTGCTTAACACCTTCGGCCACATCATCACTTACCATGGTGAGATTGTGGTCAAACACAGGCTTATACACACAAAAAAACAAGCATACGGCCCGCCTGATGGTAAGCGGTTACCGAAGCCATACGGACGCTTGCAATACATGAAGCATCACTCACGCGTTACCCTTCCTCCCTCCTCAATGACTTCTGGCGAGTGAAATATTATATTGCATTACAGAGTAGTTCATGTGGTAAAGCAGCGCTACAATTACGAGTGAAAGGCGCCACAGAAACGTTAACAATTACTTGCAGCAGTGTTGAAGTAAGTTTAAATGTATTAAATAAATTGTTATTCGTAAGAAAGTAAACCTTATGACACTAAGTTCCTGGTTTCATTTTTCTCTATTTACATTGTTTGGTTAATTTCAGGCTGCAGAGAGTTTAGCAGATCTAGTAGACGGGTATTGTAGGCTAGTCACAGAGTCACAAACATCTTTATGGAATAGACAAAGTGAGTATTTATATTAATCACTCTTAAAAAATTCATTCTTTCTGCCACACTCGGAGACGTCAAGTAATTATAATGCTTTCCCTTTCTGCAGAGTTATATTTAAAATTACTTATTAATATAAATTAAATTTCAAAAAATCTGCTCCATACTAAAACCTTCCTACTCTACCAAAATGTATGGAACAGCTGATTATTTTTCCGCGCTTTCGAACTTGGGCACTAGTAAAAGTTGTTTGTATTATTAAAATTAACAAACCTGAAAACAGCTAGGCGTATAAAAATAACCCAATAAACAATATTATGATGAGATAATTTAAATCTTTAATGAGTATTAAATTCACATTGGCGTCTCCATGTAAGGCAGTTAAGATTAACTGTGATATTTTCTGTATAAACAAGAATTATAATGAATTTAAATTGTTACAAGCTACCGTGTGGAAACAACTTAGCTGTCAATGTAAAAGTAAGTTGAAATAACGTTTGGGCGTTGATTATATGATTGTTGTTATTAATTTGTTTCGCTTAGTCTACTTACTTACAGTAATCAGCTTTACAATTAACGACGGCTTTTGAGTTTAAATAACTCCTGGTCGTTTTTTAACGTTTCATCCCATTTTTAACTTATTCATGTTTGGTTAACCGTAATGAACATAAATGTAACATTAAAAAAAATATATTAAATGACTTTACATAATTAAAAAGTCATTGACAGCCTTTTTGCTATGTTCAATATTAAAAAAAAAACACAATTTTAATATGTTTGTTGGTATGGCTTATTAGACCTTATTGCGCGCTGTATGAGATGGAATTGAGTTTGAAATGTGATAAATATTTTCAGTCCGCGACTGTACCTATCAAAGTTGTCAACCAAATAGCTTGAAATGCTAATTCAGCGACTTAATCCTCTCTATTTGTCCTTGTCGGTAGCTGATTTATAACCTTGTAGCAGCCCCTTAACACTCGTTTATGTTCTCAAACACCTGATCAATATACTAAAGTCACTATAACTACATTAAACAGCTGAAATGAGCAGCAGTTCATCGGAAGGCAAGACAAGCTCGTGGGAAGGCAACACCAACACTATACTGTCTGAGGACTACGCTGAGATTGTAGATGACGATGCGGACTACTCCACGCCGGCTGGTAAGTTGGATTTATTGTCGTATGCCCTTGTAAGTAAGGCTCATAATCGACTGCCTTTGAAAATGTTTTAGATTATAATGATAATAAGAGACACAAAGATATACTCGGGATACGAAGGGAGTTGATATTTTGTTAAGACTTGTATTTAAAGTATTTGAGTCGATCAACATTTCTTGTACCTCGTTGCCATGGTTACGTCCCCTGGGCAACCATTTGAATCCATGATTGTCTATGGTTACAATTCACCAAACGATAATATTTTTGTAGTTATAAGCCCATTATTTTATGGACTACCAGCTTAACTACTACTACTTAACCGCTCTCGCATCACCATAAAGTTTTGTTCCATACAAGCCGGATATCTTTATCCTCTCTTTTCACAAAGTTTCCTATATCCTAAGTAGATTAGTAGCATATATTATAACTGTTTTTTTTAGAAACTCGGTAACTGTTGTCTCTTGGACAAAGAATCGGAATAACAAACAAAAATAGTTGATTGACCCATTTAGAGTATTTAATCAAAAAATTACCATACATTTGAAATGTCACTTCAAGTACAGTCCACTAAGCGACCCCAATGGCGTGACTTGAGCAACGGCATAAGAAATCCATCTTTTCAACGTTACTGACGATGTTTCCCAAATATTAAATAAAAACAATAAAAAAAAGCGTAAGATTCTTTATAAGTAGCTGGTACGGGTTAAAGAATTTATAACCTCAAAGTATACATAATATTTTTGTTTTTACAGTTCGCGACTACGAGCTAGTTCGGAATCAAATCGAGCTTACCGGTATTATCGGGGAAGGACAGTTCGGTGATGTACACAAAGGTAATTTGACAGATTCCTGCGCTGCTAGGAATTATTCCGGCCATGTTGAGAGTACTTATAGTACGGTCAGCATGAAAAGTAGATTTGCATTTGAGTACCCTTTCGTAATAATCTATTGACATTATGTTGACAGTTTGTATGAAAACTGTGAATATCTTACATGGTACAGTGATCAGCTACTTCTGACGCTAACTGTACCTTGCTAGACATCATCGTCAAGTAAAAAATCTATCGACAAAGCCTAGAATTGTTAGGCCTCTGTTTGACCAAAATTCAAGGTGGTCAGCACACCTTTAGCCAGCACGCAATCGGAACACAGCATTAGGTGCTTGACGACAACCTCCTCCCGATGTTTTCCTTTACCGAAAAAACAAGCTCATGTTGGCATTCCCACTAAGCCATCATTGCCTTTTAACCGACTTCAAAAAAGCAGGAGGTTCTCACTTAGGTTGTATGTTTTTTTTATGTTTATTACCTCAGAACTCTGTCATTTATTAACCGATTTGGAAAATTTATGTTTTGTTTGGTAGGGTACACTTCCCGTTTGGTCCCATTGTCATTGGATCAGGATTTGATTACTTTTTAGTGTACTTTGAAGTTAGATTAAGTTTTTGTAAAACAGTTTTTAAATACATATATTTTTACCCACTATTCTTCACGCAGGTACATGTAAGGTAACATCAGCTAACCACCCGTCTCTAAGGCGACAGCTACACCTCCAGAAGCAACAGGGCAAGGTGCCCAGCGGCGAGTACACGGTGCCCGTCGCTGTCAAGACTTGCAAGATGGACGCAGATTTGGATACCGCCGAAAAGTTCTTGGAAGAGGCTTGTGAGTATACTGCTTTATGATAGTTAACTATTGTTACAGTCTATGGATCTCAGGGTCATTCCATGTCATAGACGAAAAATCCCCTTAGAGTGGTAATACCGGGCAATTCAATTCCGCAACTAATAAGTGCTTTTACACTGATTAATAACAGTACCGACCAATCACTGCATAAAAATGTTTAGTATGTCCTTGACTGAGCCAATCAGAGCGCATTGTCAGTGGTGGGGAATTGGCGGAAAAGATTTCAATCAAAATGAACGTCAATGCGCTTCTTTGGGTTTGGTTCGATGTATACCATATTCCAGAAATGTGTGTGCTCAACATCACCAGTAGAGTCATCCCCATGAGTTTTATACCATGTTACTTTGTGCGAAAACAGTAATAAGTGTACTTTTTGTATGAAAATATTTATTTTAAACAGTCATACCTTTCTAATGTAATACAATTTCTTATACAGTATTTTACCCTTATAACTTTATTTTATACTTGAAATAAAGAAAATAGAAGAAAAAAAAACTCGCTCTCTGACTCACAAAAATGTTTACCATTTCCTACACACAGTTATGGGATGTGTTCCTTCGATTACGCTTGTCTGAGTTGTTGTGTACGCCTTCAATTTGGGACTGGACATTTGTAGCAATTAAAACAAAAAAGTTTTTACAGAAATAGTAAAGTCTTTTTCTAATTCAATTAAAGTTTTTGCTTACATTCAAAACTCTAAATTACAATCGCGTTATATATATTTTATTTGCTCGACAGACATAATGCAACAGTTCTCGCATCCTCACATCATCGGTTTAGTGGGAGTATGTTCCTCACCCCCCATCTGGATAGTGATGGAGCTCGCCACTCTGGGGGAAATGCGGGCATATTTACAACAGAATGCACACAGGTAAGTCTAGTATTTGGTTGTTTCGCGGACCGAATTTAGGGATGGGCAACAAAGTATTCTGAACTTGATAAGGTAATTTTTTTTATAAATGTTTTATTTTTTACTTTAAAACAATGATTTGTGAAAAGTAAAGTAACATTGCTGAATTTTAATCTAATTCTTTTCAGTCAAATTATGACTTTCGAACAGGTGGCATATTTAGTGGGTTATATGAAAATGTTGTTTACTTGGAAGTGAATTATAAATAAATAAATATATTACTTTTTAGGGTACTTTGAAGTCGGTTTAAGTTTTTGTGAAACAGTTTTTTTTTATATTAATTTTGTTTTCGAGAATTCGGTGACCGAATTTGTTCATCTATCAAAAGCTACGTACATAGAATATAAGGTTTTTTATGACAAAGTAGTCTTCAGCTTCAAACTGGAATTTGTAATAACAAAAAGGAAACTAATCTGTTTTCAGGATTAGAAGATATCGGTGACAGTTCTCCGGTTCACTCATACTACTTGCGAGTAACTAATATAATATTTTACAAAAAATATTTTAATTTCCATTTTATATCATTGCAAAAATACAATATATATCGTTATATATATAACTAAGAAACAATTTCAGCACATTAATACTATAGCTTGATAATTTTAAAAATTAAGAAATAGGATGTACTTAAAATACTTGCTGCATGAAACGGAACATTGACCTATAGTGATTGACAATGCTTGATCGACAGGGAAATTCAAAAAAGTATCGATATATGTTATATCGATTATTTTTGAATTGGTTTATCAATATCGAAATATTTTTAATTACCAAAAAATTTCGATATATCGGTACGATATCAAAGAGAGAGAGAATATTCTTACATTATTAGGTAAATATCAATTAACAAACATAATTTCTCATAAATCCTGTAATAATTATCTGAAATTAAGAACAACGATAATACATATGTGCAAAGTTGGTAATTACACACGAGGCGGTATTAAGCAGTAAGACAGTGATAAGGAAATATAATTTGGAAAATAAAAGCACTAAAATGAAAATCGATTAGACTTTCTTTATTAACTTTCTCGATAGGACAAAAAAATCGATTGGATATCGTTAAGGCGCATGACTATAATTGTCAAAAGTGAACTGTCACCGATATCTTCTAATCCTGAAAACACTTTATAATCAAGTCTACAAATACTAATGGCAGTATTTATTTTATTGTGAACAGATTAGAAACGTGTACGCTAGTGCTGTACATCTACCAGTTATCCACGGCGCTGAGCTACCTCGAGAGCAAGAAGTTCGTACACAGAGACATTGCTGCGAGGAACGTGCTCGTTTCCACACCTACTTGTGTTAAGGTAATATAGATTAATAGCCCTTAATTCACCCCTTTAAGGGTTGAAACCCTTATTTCGTGCACCCATTAGGTACTCAAGAAAGCGCCTCTAAATTTCAAATCTCCAAGTTCACCGGGGTCCAGGTTAGGTGGCTGTCCGTCATTCAATCACGCACAATACTATGTTATGGTATATATGACGTCAAAATTCAAAGATTTTGGGGTCATGAAACTACATAGGAATTGTTCAATCTAATTTCACCATCCTCATTCTTACACCGAACCACAAGTCGCCGGAAAAAGTTTCACCCGTACGTTGTTGATATACCGAAAATACGGACACAGCGTTTTGCATTCTCATTTATAATGCGGACAGCAAGGGAGTGGAACTAACATCAGGCGTCTGTGTTTCCTGACTCATACAATCTAGGGACTTTCAAGGCCAAAGTGAATAGGTTCCTTCGTGTTCCATCTTAGGCTTCGTCTTCTTGCCTTATGGGGCGGGTCAGTGGCCAAAAGCAAGCACATTTTTTTTTTAATAGTATTGTCTTGGATTGAATTTATAATAATGCAAAAAAAGACTCGGAAGACTTTATTATGAAAAAAGTTTCTTTTGAATGTCGGATGGCCGCCTAGTTTCTCATTCAATTAAATCTACATGACATTTATTTTTATGTATAAGAACCTCATAGCTTCATAAAAAGCCCATTTTTTTTCTTACAGCTGGCAGATTTTGGTCTCTCCAAGATGGTAGAAGACAAGTCCTACTACAAAGCGTCTCGAGGAAAATTACCCATCAAGTGGATGGCGCCAGAGTCCATCAACTTCAGGCGATTCACGTCTGCTTCTGATGTATGGATGTTTGGTATGTCAATCTGAAATCAACTTTATTGTGTTAACGATAAGAACTGCTTTTTATTGGATGTGATGGAGGTAGTAATTGATATGGTCCGAAACTTCAGAAAAAAAAGTTGTGTTTTGAAATGCAAAACTAACAATTAGTCTTATCACTATAAAAGGGTCATGCTAAGAAGTCATATTTGACAAGAGATGTTTGTCTCTTTTTGACACATGGAAGGCCCTAGTTTAACAATATCTTTAATAGTTCTTTTTCTAGTTTGAGCACACATGCAACGCTGTCTTGAAACCCACTGCGCGTTCATAGTTTGAACGGCTAAATACATATAATGAATGCCAATTTCTCGTTTTTCATCAATACTTTTATTGAGAACAATTTAATAACCGGGACCTCATATCGACCTTTTTTTCTGACGGTAAATCATCAGTGTACGATACAATCTATGAATGCATCTATATGCAAAGTGCTCACGCATCGCACATGGGAATGTTGTTAACGCTATCACTCTATTAATATTCTTACTCTACGGTTTACCCCCTTTTGCCCTCCTTAGATCTTAGCGCTCACGCAGCAAATTTATATATATTACGGGAAAAGTTTAACCTGTACGTTGTTGACATTTCGAAAATACGGACACAGCGTTTTGCTTCCTCATTTATAATGCGGATAGCAAGGGAGTGGAACTTGCTTCAAGCGTCTGTGTTTCCTGACTTTTACAATTTGGACAGGGACTTTCAAGGCCCGAGTGAATAGGTTCCTTCTGGGTAAGCGTGTTCCATCGTAGATGCTGTGTCCTGTAGCGGCTATCAGACACAGTCGCCGGTCGCTGTTTCCGGTCACTGGTACAATTCGTTTCTTGTTTTCCGTCAGTTTCATTACAATTGTAAGGATTTTTTAAAATGTTGCTTGTGTTTTCAACTGACGACTTTTAGTTTCCAGTTACCGACACCTAACTTTTTGATCGTTAACGAGTATTTGTAAAGTGAAAGCAACTGGACAGAAAAAATGTTTACGTCTGCGCAGGGAGTCGCTGCTTTCGTACTGGTTCTATAGAAATCAAATATTCATTGGTAGCTTGTATCCGACACAAGACACATAAGTGTCCACATTTGCGCTTCGTCTTCGTCCCTTACGGGCGAGTCAGTGGCCAAACGCAAGCTCATTTAATAAAAAAAAAACCTCCATCACACATCAAGCTGAATAAACATGTGTCGCCAGGCGTATGCATGTGGGAGATCCTGATGTTGGGCGTGAAGCCGTTCAGCGGCGTGAAGAACAACGACGTGATCGGCAAGCTGGAGAACGGCGAGCGGCTGGCGCTGCCGGCGCGCTGCCCGCCGCGCCTCTACTCGCTCATGTCGCGCGCCTGGGCCTACGAGCCCAGCCAGCGGCCCGCCGCGCACACACTCAAGGAGACTCTCTTGTCAGTCATTTATATTTTACTAGTTCTCACTAACCGCCTTATTAATGAATTAACTTTTTAACCGACTTCAAAAAAGGAGGAGGTTCTCAATTCGAATGTATTTTTTTTTATTTTTTTTATGTTTGTTACCTCATATCTCCGTCATTTATTAACCGATTTGGAAAAATCAAATCCTGATCTGATGACAATGGGACAAAACGGGAAGCGTACCCTTTCAAATAAAAAAATAATTTTCCATATCGGTTAATAAATGACGGAGTTATGAGATAACAAACATGAAAAAAAAAAATACATTCGAATTGAGAACTACCTCCTTTTTTTGAAGTCGGTTAAAAATAAACCGCCTTCAAAGTACACTAAAAAGTATGAAATAACTCTTATTTAACACTGTTTTGAAGTGAGCGAAATCGCACGACGTGTTCTATAGAAAATATTTCGCCGACTTCAAAACAGTGTCAGATAATGAGTTATTTCATACTTTTTAGTGTACTTTGAAGGCGGTTTATTTTTTTGTTAAAAAGTTAATTTATTTTAGAATTTTTAGTTTCATCTATATGAAATTTATATGAGACCATTTCGGAATAAACCCCTTTCGAATAAAAAAAGAATTTTGCAAATCCGTCTATATATGACGGAGTTATGCCCGAACATACATAAAAAAAAACATACAAACATCTGAATTGATAACCTCCTCCTTTTTGAAGTCGGTTAATAAACAAGGTGTAAGTCAAGCATAGTTAAACCTACGATTAAAATATATCCGTCACTTTCTAATGTCATATAAACAAAAAGGGAAGAGGCTATCTTAATACCTGGGGCCCAATTCTTACCCAATCGAAACTGATCGCTCGATCGAAAAAAGCACGAATTCTAACTTTTACGAACGTTACGTTATTCTGGCAATTTCAAGGCCGGCATATTTAGAAGGGAAACCAGTCAGCTAGAGCGTTGACTGGTCGGGACCGTTCGAATTGACTCCGCCCCTCGAAATTTTACAGTCGAATAGGACTCGAACCGTAAGTTCGATTCGAAGGCTAGTTCGAGGGAAGTGAGAATTGGGCCCCTGGTTATTACAAGACTGATTTACACCTTATTTATTAATAAGGGGGTAAAAGTCTATATAGCCTAATGTAGCTTCCTATTTGTACGGGCAACCATACAGATAAGTTATGTATGCCGAAAACACTTTGCCAAGTATGCATTTTTGTACAGTAGTACTCAACTGATATCACTTAACGATGCGCAGAAGAATTTTCAAAGCGCGTGAAATGCTATTGGTCGGCAGCTGCCGCCTTGTGTGCGGAGGGGCGTGACTTGCGAGGGAGACGGAACTAACAGCTGCAGTGTATTATGAACATTATAGTAGTGATCTAAGTAAGGTTGATTGTAAGTTTTAAGCATTCTTTCGTTAATCTTCGGGACCATACTTTCTTTTCTATGAGAACGAAGATTCACGACGCGCCATATCAGGTGGGTAATACTGTACCTAACGATGAATCTATTATGTCAAAGGCTATAAATAAATCAGTGTCGCTACAGCACTCTCATGCAGCGGTATTATTTATCACTGCCGGGAGCCGCTTCTCTTCATCATCATTATGTAGCACATCATTTCATCACAATCAGTATTGTCCCAAATGTAGGGTTACGACCCTCGAAGGACCATTATGGTCCTTCGAGCCTAATAGTGAATGATTTTTCGAATCCGACTGGTAATTCCAGAGATTATCGCGTTTAAACAATCAATCAAAAATACTCTTCAGTTTTAATATATAAAGTACTAGCAGCGAATCCCGGCGTTGCTCGGGTTAAAATACATCGCATATTTAGTGGTATAAAAAATATATAAGGATACATTTTTAACAGATATTATAGATTTATATTTTCGATTTCGATTTGGTTCTTTTAGTTAAAACAATAACGATAATAGATTAATAATAACACTCGTACACATTTTGGAACTTTCCAGATCAATCAAAAAAAATTAAAACCTCTATCATTTTAAATTGCACTCATTTTAGAACTTTCTTGAACATTCTAAATCGATCATAATAAATTTCACTCATTATGGAACTTCCTAGATCATTCTAGAAATTTCTAGAACTTTCTCGAACATTCTAAATCGATCATAATCAATTGCACTCATTTTGGAATTTTCCCGATCTTTCGGAAAATTTCTAGAACTTTCTCGATCATTCTAAATCGATCATAATAAATTGCACTCATTTTGGAACATTCCAGCTCATTCGGGAAATTTCTAGAACGTTCTCGAACATTCTAACTCGATTCGATAAAACTGTTATTAGTTTTGGACATTTTGGAACTTTCTAGATGAAGCCAGAAATTTGTAGAACTTTCTCAAAACATGCTATATCGATTATAATAGTTTGCATTCACTCTAGAATTTTCTAGATCTTTCCAGATATTTGTTGAACTTTCTAGTACCTACATTCCAGATCGATTATAACCGTTTTACACATATTGGAACTTTCCATTCCAGAAATTTTGAGATCTTTTCAGAAGTCCTCATGCGTTAGAAAAGGACAGCAATATATGTTTTAACATTTTCGCCACCCACAACCACCCCCTTCCACCCACCGCGACCAAACTCCCTTACTATCACCTGGAGACCAAGGGGTATTTACCACCCCAACGGGAAGTTGATTGGGGTTGGTGGTGATTGAGAAAACTGCGTATTTACGTACCCACAAAAGCATTTTATATATATTATTAGATAGCTGCATTCCCTGACGACTCTATAATTCATTGTAAATTTTAAAAACATATCCCTTTATTTTGTAGTGAGATTCTCCAAGAAGAACGCAATACAGCGTGGGATACAATGCGACGGGAGAACAGACGCGTCGCTGCCGCTTCGTGGGGCGAAAACCCACCGCCCAAGCCCTCCAGACCACCCACCAACCTTACTGGTAAGTCACAGCCCATTAGTTTTCAGACATGAATTATTATGAGGAACAATGATTTAAAGAAGTCGATAAAAGAAGACGCGGCTTATATTGCCCTTCATGACATTGTCCTTCCAACTTAGAAGATTTTTTTGGTGACAGGAGCAGAAACAACAACGACAGGCCCCGCAGCGCCCCAAACGTACATCGTGGCCCAAAACCCTCTAGTCCTAGCACATCTGCTCCGGGAGAATCAGGCCCGCGCCCTCGACCCGCAGGCCTACACCACCCCCGCCTCGGTATTCAACACCGTCAGCGTAGACTTCGCCGACACTCTACCGGAGAATGACCCCGATATCGTCGACAAGATCATTCACCCAAAACCAGACGAGAAAATAGATATACCCTTCCAAACTGCACCCATCCCCGCCGCTAGTCTCCACAAACTGGACCCGATTGTACCAGAAACTGAGGAGATCACAGTCGTCGTCGGCGCTAGGGAGAGCTGCGATAACCTCTGCCAGAACATATCCGAGCCAACACCGGTTGAAACTGAACCGGCCGAGCCTTATGCTAATAGAGTTAGGTCTCTAGAGAGGAACACTCGAAGTACTCTGTCTACGGCAGAGCGAGCGCCCGTCAGAATGGGTTCGCTCGAACGAAACGCGAGGGGAAGTCTGTCCCATAGAGGATCTCCCGTTCCTATAGCTCCTTTTACGAGACAGCACTCTGTCCCCGCCTCCCCCCCGCCGCGTAGTCGTCGCGATCAAGATGTAGGCCAATTCTCCGTGCAAGGAACTCTCAACGCCCAATTAGCGGCGAGTGTTGTCAATAAAATGCGATCACAACCCGACCCACCGTTGGTTGAGGAAATATACGATTTCGGCGGCGATAACGTTAAGAGTTGCGTCGCGATTGCCGCTCAGAAAGCCATGTGCAAGCCTCAGTATAGACCATCAGCTATGGCGGCATCTCATCCGTCGTCCTCCTACGGCGTTCCTGTAGGTGTTGTCCAAGGTGTTCCGTACTCGCAAAGTCCCGTCAAACCTAAAGGATACCTACGATCTTCCAGTCCGCAGCAGCCGTACCCTCAAATGGCCAATCAGTACGTTTCTACCTCCCAGCCGATGGGGGTTATTCCCCCCTTGTCGTACATTCCCCAGCAGATATACTCGCAAAACGTGGTACAGGGCGCTCAGCCGATGTCGTATAGACCTCAGGTTACGTCGCAAGCGGCTAGTCAGTTTGTGTCCAATGCTGGCTATCAGTCCCAACCGCGTCCTCAGTTCGTTTCGGCGTCGTCAATGGACGCGCAAAGTCTGTACGCGTCGAGACAGGAATGCTCGCCAGTAGTACCGGCCAATGTCGCTCAGCCAGTACAGGTGATTTGACAAGCATGATTTGGTGTGAATGTGATTTTGTAAGTAGTATGTGTGTAGGTAGTGCATGATTGTAAAGTAGATAGTGGAAAAAAAATGTGGCTAACTTTTAATTATAAATATGAGTATTTTTTTTTTGTAAGAGAGAATAGGCTTGTGGCCTGGAAAATTCTATTTAGTACACAATGACGTAATAAAAAAATATTTGACACATATTTTTTCTTTTGTAAATCGAACAAAAAATTACGAAGATGTGTTAAAGTTCCGCATGACGTTACGCCATGGTACACTTTTCACAAACAAGTGACGTCACGAGCCCCCACTCCCGAAGATTGACGCGCTTTAGCTTTATATTTTTTTATTGATTTAATAAAGCAAATAATTCGTGTCCAATATGTTTTGATAATCTAACTGATGGACTAATTACAATTATAATTTTGTTACCCAGGCCGCATCCCTATTGACTAAATAATTCCGTGTAATTTTATGTAAATATACACTGAAGTTTTATATACAGATTTGTTTAATAAGACCACCATATTTCCTATTTTATTTCTTGTAAATGAACCTTTTGTTTTCTTTTTTTACAGATATTTTTTTATTTGTGTGACGTTGGGCTTCTCCGGTAGATTTTCGGTTTTGTTTTTTACTTTTATTATTATATTATTATTTATTTGAAATTCCATGTGCGATGTGTTTTCTTATTTCAATTCATCAGTCATCGTTTTTTTGTTACTTATCACATGGTGTTTCATTTTAACTTTTTTCCAAAATAGGAACTAACTTTGTTATTGGTTGATCAAAAATTCTTAAAATGTCACTTCGGTGTTTGGTTGGGGATTATTTATATTGACTAATAAATGTGTCAGTTTTATACTAAAAAACTCATGAAACATTTGTACAAAAACTTTTAATATTGGAAAACTGTGTACTAACTACAAAGTTAGTTCTTAATGCCTGTTATTATACATGGAGTTTTTGTTTTGGATGTTGACCGATTATAATCTACAAGGTGATTTAATAATTTTGAAATTGCTTGTGGGACGGGTGTTCTCATCAATATGAACCAGTTTCACTCGCCAAAAAAAGCCTTTGTTCCTTACAAAATTTCATTCTACTTGACTAAAAAGTGGTTCATATTATATAATGCCAACAACTTCAAAATAAGCCAGTTTAAAATATCATATTTATAACACGTAGCTTCCTGTATTTTACAACGAAATAATAAACATGTATTTTTAATAAGTGAAAATAAAATCGAGTCATTTAATTCAAGATTTAATCAGTCAATGTCCAAAATAAACTATCAATCTATAAATCACAAAAACAATTGAAACGTTTCCAGCATAATAACCTTTATTGTATACGTAATAGAGTCCGGAATTCGATACGGAGCAAGCGGTGGAAAGGCGACTGCTAGCGGAGTTAGCGAGACAGCAACATCAGAGCGAAGAGGACAGACGATGGCTCCAAATGCAGGAGGATAACTTGGTAAGTGAAGCTATATTACAACATAAAATGTGATGATGGGGTGGTAGGCATGTAAGTCCGAGAAGATATAAAGGATGGATATGGTAAATGGATAGGGATGGCCAATTCCTAGGAATAGCGAACAATGCTCTAAAGCAGTGTTTTTCAATCTTATTGATTTCGCGACCCCCTTACAGGTTGAAAAATTCTGGCGACCTCCTTGTAAGACCGATAAAGAAATTATAAATTAAAAGACTACGATAATGATTTTCTTTATTTTGATACCTTTCCTTATTAGACTGCATGAAGCCGCGAGAGGTTTGCAACTAAGTAAGAGGTAAGTTGGACGCCCGCTTGCGCGAAGTCTACCTTTGCCTTTTTCCTTCCGCCGGCGACCCCCCGACGAAGGTTTCGTGACCCCCCTGGGGGTCGCGACCCACAGATTGAAAAACACTGCTCTAAAAATTTATCGAAGCCGATTTTGATAAATACTGTATAACATATTATTGAATGTTTTTTTTCTACCCCGAACAGCAAAAGCGGTTGTCCAATGTGCAGTTGTCGACAGAATCTGAACCAAGTGAGCACAGGCACCCGGAAGGTCAAACTGGTTCGCACGAGAGGTCATCTAGTCAGCCGCATTCAGGTATATACTTATCTTGTTTGGAAAGTAAGATTAGAATCGGATATAGGTATTTTGTTCCAATCTTCACGCTAACTTCCCCTGAGAACAGATTACGTACACTATTTATAGAGAGTTGACCCACGTACTTAGGTATAAAAGGTTAAAATTTTTGTTTCCAGTCGTCGAGTTCTCTGTCGAGAACAATTTCTTTATATACGCTTCCAACAGTGTTTTGAAAGTGTTATGTTTAATTTTTGTATGTGTTCTCTAATTCTCTAAATATATTAGCATAAGGTCTAGATAAGATAATGCTAATCTAATGATTTCGTAATATATTAACCTATATTGTTACAGCGGCAAATTCATCGGAAACAAGCCCAGCAAATACTGTAGAGCAACGCAAAGGAAGAACGCCCAGTGACGATAAGGTAATTTAACTTATTTTCATTTTTTATACTTCTAGCTCGACGGACTATTATTTCAAGTGTTAAAAAGAGGTAAAAAATATGGTGCTCAAGGGGTTTTGATGGCTGCCTTTGGTTCGGATACCATCTTTTTAAATTATTTAGTATTCTCAAAGTATGTTTGAAAATTATTTGGGTATACAAGAATTTCTAATTAAAATTTAGATATTCTAGTAGGATTGATTCAAGAAAAGTAGCATTAACGATTTATTAGTAAATCTACAAGTGTGGATAAAAATAAAGATATTTATTATTATTTACAAATATGCTTATACAAAGGTCAATAATTGATTTTCATTTTAAGAGGCCGTATGCCAAATTTTGCCGATTTCGCTGATTTACGTGATTTAACAATCGTGATTTTACGGTTAAAATAATGTATTTCTACAAGTTTTAATTCACAACCTAAAATATAATTTTGTTTATGATCTAATGAATGAGCTACCTTTTCATTTTTATTATTTTATTTATTGCGAGATTTAGGTTGTTTTAAAAGATTTTTTATTGCCAAACTATTGAACTTTTAAAAAAAAGGAAGTGGATTGTTTATTAACTGAAGTTTATTTATGTTGTTATCATTTTAATGAACGAGAGTTCTAAGTAGCTGAAATCAAAAGCAATTCTTCGCCCATTTTCTCTAAAAATTGAGTAAGTTAAATATTTTTTTACTCAAAATTATTATATTAAAGTGGTAAAAAGTGCTCCGTTTATTTTATAGATGACTTTCATGACAATAGACTGTATTTTATTTCATAGCGTTTAGACGGCAAAACGATTCGTAAATATGTGATATTCTAAACCTCTTATAGCAAAAATTCAAAAACAGCCGTCTATTTGAGGTCGATTAATCAAAATTAAATCATAAAATTAAAAAAGTTTCGTCTAGGACTTCAGAATACAGATTTCCTGCCTTGATATCTTTATTTGATGGACATTTATATCCACCGAGGTGTTATTTAAGGTTTTGAAATAGACAATAGACAAAACTTTATTTGGCACACACACATCACAAACATTGAAACAGAACGTAGAATACAACAAAAACAGAAGCTTATATAAACGAGAACAAAAATAAACACAATAACGCAAAGCTTATATTATTAGATGCCACTAATATAAAAAATATATAAAGGTATGTAAAATTAATATTTGTGGTGTGATGCCAAAAAGGACTCCACTCAGCATATGCTGTGGCAAGTACCTACCTACCACCAGCACTGATTTTCAGTGGAGCCCCTTAAAAAAGTCGAGAAAAAAATTTATGTCAGGGTGCTCCTGACATAAATAAATAAATGTGAGATGTAAAATAAGTACATACATAATTAAAATAAAACAATAAATAAATAAATTATAACTTTATACTGAAACATTTACATAAACATAATGATATAATTAAATATTGAATAGAATATATAATGCAAGTCATTGCGACTACAAATACTAAATAGACATTCTTTATCAGTAATTCCGACGTTTCTCTTTACTTTCTTCACGTAAATGGCGCAAAGAGGTATCATATTTTGTCGAGTTCATAGTTTCCTTTCGCAAGCTTAGCTTTATGGGAATTCTTGGAAATCTCCTCAGATGGTTTGAATCATATCTTCGAAATTGCTTGGAATTAGTAGTTTTATGAGGTTTTAAGTCAGTTGTAAGAAGAGTTCCATCGGGAGTTCCACAGGGTTCTCATGTAGGGCCACTTCTATTCCTATTAATCGTCAAAAGATACATATAACCGATGTTATTACTAGCTCAACTAAGATGTTTGTTGATGATCTGAAGGTGTATAGGATAGTTAGAAACCAGTGTGATACACTGACTTACAAGCCGATTTGCCAATTTGGCATTTACTTAGATTAATGGTCAAATTGGCATTACGTAGTTTTTCCAAAACACGTTCAGCAGTGCCACATGCTCCTCAAAGGTTTTACTAACGATTATGACGTCATCTAAGTAACAGAAGACTTTTAGTTCAAATTCAGGACCAAATAGAAGATCCACTAGTCAAGACACACTAGGATATAAACTTAACGAGGGTTGTATGTAAGTCTGCGAACTATTCTATCCACTCTAGTATATTATTATTAAATTAGCGCTCAAACAGCTCAAAATATCAACTTTAGAATTGAAAGTCAGTGCGATGCAGTTTTTTCCTCGTCGACTCGTGTTCAAAGTGTTGTATATCCGCCAGCGCTTGCCGAACACGTCGGACCCGGTATACACGGCGACGACGGCGGTGGTGCGGTGCGTGATGCGGCTGGCGCATGTGTCGCAGTGCGCGCCCGCGCCGCCCGACGTGCTGTCCGCGGTGAGGGCCGTCGGCGCCGAGCTGCGCGCGCTCTGCGCCACTGTCGACCTCGTGGTGGTGCCCGCGCCGCCACACGCACAGAGGTACTGACACTAAATAGCGTACACCTTTTTTATTAGCGTGGGGAAATCCTCATAGGATACCCGGCTAAAACCCCACGGTGGTCGCCACCTGCGCTATAGAGAGGGGGGTGGGCTCTCGTGTTGAACGCGTACTTGCTCACCCCTCCAAACGCGGCGCTTTGATAGCTCGTCCCAGGGAAAGTCTGACACTTCCCCCCAGCACCCTCGCTGTGCTATCGCACGATGATACATAGATAATTAATATATTATTTTCCCGATCACCTCGGAGTCAGGATATGCCGGATAATTTTAATAATTTCTGTGATACTTTAATTCCATATCCTATAATATTGACTGTTATCTAACATCAATGATATATCGCCAGGGAAGTGGAAATGGCCCACCAGGTCCTCAGCAAGGACATGGCGGCGCTGGTGGAGGCGATGCGTCTCGCCATCGAGTACTCCAACACCACGCTGCAGCATGAGTACACTAAGTAAGTCACATACATCCTCTTTATTTGCCACTAAGATTGTTAAAAAAAACATTTCTGGTTTAATTTTTTTTATGATGACACAATAGTTATTTCCTAGATATATCCCTCTTAGATTGTCACTATTTACTAATGCTACATTACTTTTCCAATCATTTGAGTTTGATGGCAATACCTCTGCATTTACACTATCTGTGACACCATTCTAGCTTTAATTCTTCATAACAAATGATTCCCTTTCAACCCATTGACGCGATACGACGAAAACCATTGGTGGGCCCTGATTGGATGAAATTCATTAATTGTGTTCGTTACGATTACCACCAATGATACGCGGTAGAGCCCCTGGAGACTCACGCTCAACCACCAACACACAAACTCCCTCCCATAAATACATCTCTTACCTACTTGTTCTTTATCCTATCGATTATTCTTCTAAATATGTCAATGGTGCCGATTCTGTTGTAAATAGGTAAACTAATTTTAGTCACATCTCATCTCTTTCTTACGAACATGATTGAAAAAGGATAGAACATGTTTTAAGTTGTCAAATTAATCTTTGCCGTCTATTTTGCGTGTATTTAGGCGTAACCGCGATAGATGGCGACTAAAATTATATTGAAAACAAGCATTGGACTAATTTGACAGGACTAAATTTCTTACATCCTTTTCTTATGTTCTTTGTTAGAAAGAGACATAGTGACATTAAAATTAGTTTAGTTGTGAACAACAGAATCAGGGCCATTGTATAACCTTTTTTCTTTAATAGTTAGTTATAATAATGATAGTGAAGTAATTCCAACAAACGTTTCCTCAGGAGCATGCTAGCAGCGGCGCACGTACTCGCGATGGACGCCAAAAATCTTCTCGACGTGGTGGACTGCATCCGCGAGAGACATCCCAACATCGACTGGCGAGCCGCACTAAACCCCACACACTCGGCACCACACAACCACAACCTTACCTCCCAAAACCAAGAGTACGAACCACAAAACCAAATATTCAACCCGCAAAACCCCATTCTAAGCAACCAATCGTCGATACAGGAAGATGAACCGAAACCAGACTTCAAAATCAACCAGCCGGTCACTACCGGCCAGCTTACTATGACGGATGTACTCCCGAAGGAACACAGCAGTCTACCCGCCACCTCGAACCGTGTCTCCGCTCTGATACATAATTACAACCTCTATGGTAACGTCAGGGAGCCACAACACATCTATGGCAACACTGAAGTCAGTGGTTCGTTCCAACATTCGTCATCGAGCATCTCGGAAGATGCTAAATTCGATGTGGCGTCAATGGAGTCGGTCAAAAGTCGCATTCAAGCCATATCGGGGAAAATCGAGCCCCCACCTATTTATTCGACTAGCAAAAAAATTATTCCTCTCGACCAAAACATCGGCCACACCGATCAAGGATGAATGTTGCCAGCTTTAATTATTTAATTTTGCTTGTAGTGGCAATTGATTTACGGCGCGACCGTACCGAAGCTTTACAAGATAGGGCTATGACCGAATGCAGTGTTAGCACGACTAGTTTAGTACCGGGGATATGCTCATGAAAAGAAAGCATTTATAACCATACTTAATTTCTCTGTTCTGTAGATGCTTTTATATTTTTTTCTAGAAAATACAAATAGCGCGATACAAGCTTCGGCAAAGACAATCAAAATAATGCTCAATATTCAATGTAGCGAATAGATTTCAGATTTAAGTCCTGAGCCAAAAATTGTCTATTAAAATATATCCATCCATGTAACGTCATATTTGTTATATGTTTCATTTATTGGATCATCGAAATTTATTCATATACATAATCTTATTACTGTTATTATAAATAGTATACTGATTAAATCTCTAATACAAAATTCGTTTATTCCAATGGAAGATGTATGTGGAAGAAAATAGCTTGCAGCTAACAATTTTTTATTATAATTTTTTCATCGATTTTGTTTTAAAATCTTCATACATTTTCATTAATGTATGCTATTTATAAAAACGGTAAATATTATTCGAAGTGGTTTAGTGATATTCATTGACATATCATCGGCATTGTTATGCTTCAAAAATAAAATATGTCGCGTTGCCTATTACGTGAGTATAATATTTATTTATTTAACATATCTATTTATCAGATCACCATTAGATTTCATTCTTACGGGCTCAATGTTGTATCAATTTCATGAATTCATTATATTACGGCTTTTCGCCACCAGAGTTCGCCGCCGTTTTGAAAATTGCGTCGAAATTTCCTTTCGAAATAAAACTATGTTATTTCAGTTTCATATAAAAACATCAAAAGTGCCGTTCTCTGGTGAAACTCAAACTAAAAGCCACATTCAAATAAAAACTGCGAATCTTGAAACTCAATGATAATATTGATTTGTGATATTATTGCCAATAATACGACCTAATTCGATATACATTTTAAAGTACTATTCAGCTAATATAAACGCAGTACAGATGAGCACATTCCTTAAATTTGCACCGTAATGTAAGTTTGTACTTATTTTTCATACAAATTTTATATTTTTGGTGTGATTACATCAGGTTTTATACAGAACCATTCGTGTAAGTAAATATTGATAAACAGAATAAATTCTTCCATGAACAATAATTGTGTGTAATTATATTGTTTGAAATTAATTATAAAGTATTATTTTGTAATCTAAAGTGTATTATTGTGCGTATACATGTGTATATTATTTCTTTAGGTAAGGGTGCGTTGAATTCTGTCACAACTTTCATATCTGCATTTCTGCTTTAATTAACATTCTTTCTCAGTATCAACTGGATTTGAAACATATTTTTTTCTTTTTGTAAAAATGTACAAAATAAATTGTCAATAATTATTTTAATTTTTTATCCAAAGTTTTTTTTATTATAAGCTTAGATCTCAGATGGTTTTTTTCTATAGTTATAAATTATTAGTTGTGTAATTATGGAATCAGAATTTATTTATTGATGAATCTTTTGGTTTATTTGTAAAGTTGTTTTTCCTAATGTGTTAGTGTTAAGCAGGACGTCATTCCAAAGTATAATGGTATTTGTAAGCGGTTACTTGTAGTCCATGTATTGTAGTAGTGAGCTGCCTGAGATTATTTTCCAAATATCTGATAATGAGGTGGACAGGTTTTTGTTTATGCAAACTGAATAAAGGACAAGTCAAAATAATGTTCAGTTTTATTACTCCTCCCTCAGCCACACTATAACATAACACCCATCTTAAACCTACACCGTGACTTTTGAGTAGGTAGTCTTACAGAGGTGAACCACTCAATGTATCCGACATAAGATAACTCTAGGCGCGATCAAAAATCGTTACCATTAATTAAGATAGGTAAAAATATAATAATAATGCATTATAATTATGAAAAATCATGTTTACGTAAAAAATGATAGAACATACCAAACCAGCGCACGAGTCAAGTACGTCGCGCTCGTAACAAACAGGGTGTTTGAAACTACGTCATGCGTCATAATGAATATTTTCATTTTTGATTATTGAAATGTTTTAAAAAAACTTTTTTTATGAAACATTAGTATTCATTGGATACGTTAAGTGGGCTGCGTTTGTAAGACGACTAAAATTTTAAGGTGTATAATACCTACATAGGATTCCGTAATAGGTACTATAATTTCCAAAATGAGTTTTCTATTGCAAATTGATTAGACTATACCTCTTGAGCTAGAAGGCTCTCATTGTGATAGGTTTCCTTGTTCAGTCTAGCGATGCAATTTTATTCGGATTTTTCAGACATTTATTTATAGGGTAGAGGCACCAATAAATGAACGTTTAAGCGTTTGGTCCATCTTGAAATAGCTATAACTCAGTCATTTCATGACATAGGCGCTTGTTGTTTTTTTTTCAATAATACCTTAAATCCTTACTAATTGAAGGATTAAAGTAATTATATCCTACATCTTCACATATTTTTAAAAAAATTGAAAATATAATAAAATTTAGGTTTTACCCCTATAGTTGAACACTGAGCCCTAATTATGAACGTTTTGTACCCAAAAGTTGAACTAACATTTGAATAGGAGTAGGTTCCATAGTAGTTCGACCATTTAATGGATTAATTAACCATAAAATGAACGAATAAAATTCTAAGTGAATAGGTTTAAAATAATCAAAAACTCTAAATTAATTTGTTCATCTTTTGGTAAAAATTCATTTGAGTATTTTCGTTAATCGTGTTTAATCGTTAACTTACAGATTTTAATGGATCTAGTCTCTATCTATTGGATCAAGTGAACAAAATTGAATCCATTACTTGAACAGTAAATTTCTCTAAGAAACGGTAAATAATGTCAGATTTTTTTGTGCCCGTGGCGGGCAGAAGACACGTCCACGGATATGTGACGTGCCCGTGGCGGGAACGCCACTGGATGGAAACCTACTAACGGTAAGTCCCTCCAAATTTAAGAACATTGTCAGCGTATAGAAAGAATTAATGTCATATTAGAGCAGTTTTGGTTGGAATAAAATCTTGATATTATTCTGCTTTCAATAACTTAATATATATTATAAAACCGATTTTTGGCGGGTAACGTACACATAAAAAATCACCGCAAGCGCGTCTGGGCTGTCAATTGTCATTGTCAATGTTGTTAAGGAATATGGAAGAAAAAATATTGCCTTATGAGGAAAAAAATATTGCAAACCATACTTTCTTTTCTGTGCGAACGAAGATTCACGACGCGCCTTATCAGTTGGGTAATACCTATGGGTAATACTGTACAGGTACAGCATCAATGCAGCAGTGCGTTTATGATACGTGCTACTGAATCGCTGCAATAAATTATATTTAAAACATATTAAAATCACGCTTTAGAAAGCCCTGCACTAAATTGTTAAATAATAATTAACCCATAATCTCTGTAAGTAAGGGTCTTAGTATAAGTGTTTTTTGTAATTCAGTCTTAATATTTTAAGAAATAGTCGGGTAAAAAGCATGGGCAGGGCTTTATAGCGTGCTTTTTACTTTCTTTTTAACTATAATTTTGGGGGTGTAATAATTAATTTCGAATTTTAAATATTACCTATATATTTATTATATTGCAATATTATAAAACTTTAGTTGCTTATATCTCAGAGTATATAAATACTACTTATATCTTCGAAACGTGACACTTTACGAGGTTATATCCCAGAATATTTCTTAATTGTATTGATGTCAGCTATCGATTTTTATCTAAGTCATCCGTGGACGCCATTTATCAATAAAATCAAAATGGCGGAATGATAGGAATGCCAGGCTCCATACTAAAATCTTCCAATACCTTTATATTTTTTTTTATTTTGTTACTTTCTTATATTTATAAACGAGCGGCTTTGTGTGTCATAGACCGAATAGTTTGCAAGTAAAATGGCTGTAAGACATACAGACGGACGGACATGTAAAAATTAAGGTTTCTTATTCAACTAGATACCTATGGAACGGATAGATAGATATTTTCTGGCATTGCACATGAATTACTATATGCCATTATATTCTCAGGAGGATACCAAATAAGTAATAAAACGAATAGAAACTATGGTTTATTAACAAAAATACAAAGCAAATTCACCATGGGATTTTATTATGTTAAATTACACTTTCAAAATAAATAATGATCATGGTTTTGAAACAAAAGTGAAATGTTCTATCTAACTTTAACCTTTTATTCATTGGTGTACAAACCATCACATTTTCCTTCGTCTACCCTTTACAATAACCATAGCGAGACAAGAAATAATACATAAAAACGTTTATCTCCATAAATATAAACATGTTAAGGCAAGTTAGGTAATGTGAAAAGATACCTACATTAATACCTCGTATAAAAGTCCTGTATTCACCACAAATGATGACATATTCCAAATTTATATTAATATTGATTAATAGGAGCTAAACAGTTACATTCAGGCTAAAACTACATTACTATCAGTTAATTGTTATATTGGGTAGGTAAACATGTCAGTATTATAGCTTAATTAATATGAATTTACTACAGGTCGTACTTGAGATCTTCGCACAAAATATATGAATAGACTTGCATATTAACTTACAACAAAAATAACTTTTTAATCGAAAATATATTTTCAGTTTGGTTACGAAAATCATAATAAGGATGATGAGAGTTAATTAAATAACCAAAACCACCAAGTAGTATTGAAATATTATAAGATTATCTAGCTCTTAACATTCAATAGAGAAGAGCTTCCAATTCCATTTTTCCTCTTTGGCATTTGTTCAATTTAGCAGTCAAGAAAGTTAGCAGCCATGAGCAACTCGAGGGCGATCTCTGGAGCAATGGGAAACTCTGGGATCTCTGTTGACGAGTTGGTATAGCGCACTTTGTAGGTGAAGTACATGCAGACCTTCTGCAGGACATGGGACCTAAGATTGAGAAAAGACAAATATTAATTAAAAATTAATTTAACAAAATGTATCAGATAAAATAAAAGCTATAGAAATATATTCTAGAGTAGAATCTCACTAATCCGGCACTTCAATAGACCGACACGTCCAATAATCCGGCACCCTCCACCCGCACCTCCCTTGACCCTCTTCAAGGCCTAATTTTTCTATACAATACAGTAATCCGAACATTCCAATAATCCGGTACCCTCTGGTTTTTAATAGTGCCGGAGTAGTTTATTTATTCAGTTTACTTACGGTATCTCCCTAAAGTTGACTTCATTAGCCTCATTCTCAGCGAACTGTCCAGGTCCACTGAGCATAGCCTTAATGGTGCCAGATGTGAGGGCATGCTCCCTCTTCACTATGAACTCGTGACCATCGGACGATACTAATTTCACATACATGGCATCAGGCCCTTCACACCCACCATACACCTTCTCTTCAGCTGCTCCAGATCCTGCACCCACTGGAAATATATAAAAAGTCTTGAACCTCGTACCTCGTAAAGTGACACGTTTCGAAGATATAAGCAAATAAAGGTTTATTGTTAAGAAAAATAAAAATACAATATTTTTAATGCAAAATTATTTACTACACCGAAAAACCAAACCAACCTATTATGGGTATGGTTTTATAGTTAAAAGAACCTAAAAACAAGGATTAAAAAGCCCTGCATTAAAAAGTGCCAATCATAAGCTTCAATAATAATTAACCTATTTTCTTTGTCTATCCTGTAAGGGCCTTAGTATAAGCAATTTTTGTAATTAAGTTTAATATTTTAATAAAAAGCATGAGCAGGTGGACGCTTTTTTTAAATAAAATTAAATGTGAATGCCAGGCTCCATACTAAAATCTTCTTACTCCTTTGGGTATTCCTATGACATAATCTTAACAATACAAATCAAATTAGGTAAATGATTTATTAACATTATATTATGCCTACATTAATTTTTATTTCATATTATACTAAAATACTCCATTATATGTAAGTAGTTTAATTGTTCAGATGATGTGTTCAAAAGTTTAAGTGATTGGTAGAATAATTTTCTTAGCAATAATAATCTCTTATTTGTTATATGATGAATAGTGTTTAATAATGGTTCCGATTCTGTTGTAAATCACACTAAACTAATTTTAGTCACATCACATCTCTTTCTTAGCAATGTTATTGAAAAAGGAACGAACATATTTAGAATTTGACAGGACTAAAGAATCATGGCGAGCTCCATACATTGATTTGTACAAAAAAATAAACATTTTAGAGGGGTTTGAATCACTTCCAATGTTGAGTTTACATTACCAGCAACATGTTAATATACATGAAATATTTTATAAACCCCGCAAAATATAACAACAACATAAAGGTTTTGGTCGCAAATAGTCGTGATTCGCCGGCATGCCATAGAAATTCGCATTTTTATCCCGGGGGTCTAAAATATTTTATATAGCTCAAGTTGTTCCTTAGGCACCAAGGATCGAATATATTGTCA